>LPNX010954277.1:33286-163227 GCA_001517045.1 Pseudotsuga menziesii
TCATTATATCAAATGCATACTATTAATTTTTGATATGGATGAATTAAAGGAGAAATATGGTGGCCAGTTAACCGTAATGTTTCATCCTATCGGTTTCTCAAACATCCCGGGGTTTCCTAAATATTGTAATGATTTGGGGGATGCATATAACTAGCTTCTGGAATTTCATGGAAATTATGGTGATTCGGCTATCTGGCATGTCAAATATTTCCTTCAGTTGATTTCTGATTCCAATATTCTTCATGAAGACAATATGATGGAAATGTTTGCTAGTACTTTTTGGGGTGAGGCCTGTTGTTGGTTCTATAAGGGCCTTCCTAATAAATGTATAACTTCTTTTCCAATCTTCATTTGGATGTTTTTAGAGTAGTGGCATGATGGTAGGGGTATATGAATGGTTTAAAAAAGTTCCTTGAAAAGATTTGTACCTTCTACCTATCTGGGACAGAGTATCACATGGAAACATAAGATGGACCTTTTTCCATGATACAAAGTATTGAAGACTTGGAATCACTTCTTCAACATTTAAGTGAAGAGGAGGTTCCTGATACTCCCATCAAAGAGTTTCCTCATAGTTATTCAAGAAAGGAAGTAAGTAAGCAACTTACTAAAGAATATGAGGTATCTCCCAATACACAGAAAAATTCTGAGGAAGGGAAAATCCAAGATGATCTTATTGAAGAGCTTTAGGGGGAGCCCATGATGGAACACATTGTTGAAGACACTCCTCATGTCACCATAGCTAAAGACATTGAAGATTTGGTGTATGCTCAAGTGTGTTGCAATGCCGATATCTTTCCAGAAAGCCCTCTAGAGAAATCCATTGAGAAACACATACCAGGTGATCCCATTGAATATGTCCAAAAGGTTTCCTTGATTGAAGATCCTTTTCATGATATCATAACGGAATCCTGTAAATAAACTTATGATAAGATCGGTATGGTGTGTGGTGACACTAGACCTTGTTCTCCACATGTTGATGAAGGTTTGGAAATTTTATTGCCTTGTAACATTTTATTTGAAGAAGATTGTTATGAATACAAGGAAGACATGGATAGGTAGGAGCATGATGCCATGGATAAAGAGTCCCCCACATATGACATGGATGGGAGTGATGACTATTGGAATTTCATAGATAATCCAACTTGTGAAAATATTATGGAGAATCCTATCCATGATATGTCCAACAATGGGAGTGTCTATTCAAAAATTTGTGGAAGTCCAATCTACGATACATCCATAGAGGGTAGCACAGATCTGGATGCCTGGGAAAACCTTAGTATGGAAGAGGAGCATTCCGAATTTTCATGTGATCATTCAGAGTCATACCATGTAGAGCCGCACAAGGGTATCAGTAATGAATACATTGAGAAACAATATTGTGAAAAGTCAGATGTGATGCAGTCAGTGGAATATTAGTCTCAACCATCTTTTTCACATATAGAGGTTCCTTATGATTTGGAGCTACTTGGGGCTTGTGCAATGAGTTATCATTTGATAAGCTCTGGTGATCAGTATGATGATATAGTCAGTCTGCCTCATTGTTCTGATTGGTATATCAGTCCTATCCAGTCATGGATAGAAGCAGCCTGCATGAGCACATATAAGTTGGGGAAGAATTTTTATGACATTATTCATGCCTATGATCTCCCATCCATCTCGCCCATTCTGAATCATCATGCAGGTTTGCATTTTCTGAATAAGGTATTCTTACTTTGGCTGGTAACCAAAGAAAAGGAAATTTTTTTTATGTTAATAAAATACTTAGGTGGTTACATTGGATTTTTTATTACATCTAACCTTTTTATATCATGCTTAGAGTAGGTAAATAAGCTCCTAAAAGAGAGCATTTACTTTCTGCATTTATGTTTTGTAATTAGCTATAATAGAATTTTTTTCATTAGTTAATTACATTTATTTTGTTTAAATAATTCAGCTTAATGGTTTATTTGGTTTTTATATAAAGCTTTTGCTACTGAGGTTTTCTTATTAGGTTGAGATGTTTTTACATGGTATAAAAACTAGAGATTTTGGTGTTCTCGTATCCTCTCCTTGCCTTAAAGACCAGATCGAGCACATGTCCCACAGTTGGAGCCAGAATGTTACCACCCAAGTTGTACTTAGTGTTTTTTTATCAAATGAGCCTGGTGAACCGGACAAGGATAACTTGTTCAGACTTCAGAGAACCTTCAGTCTTGCTTCTGGGGAGCTTTGTTGTACTAAATCACATGTTCATACCCCGTGGGGGAATTGTAATAAATGTTCTAGCATGATAGTGTCTATAAAAGACTCAGTCTCTTAGACTTTATTTTTCAATCCGATCAGCCCAGGGTGTTTTTTCCCTTGGTTATTATTGGTTGTTGAATAAAAAACTGATAATTTCAGAGTTTTTCACTCCATACCTCCAAAGTTGGGGTGGTCGGCTTGGCATTTAGGCCTACTGAGGTTATTAGAGTCTATGTGTCAATGTATAAACATGCTAGGCATCATGGTCGAGTCATATGAACATGTCTAAGTCCCCCTAGGTTTTTTCAATTTTTCAATTTTTTAGTTTTTTCAATGTTTTTTATTAAAAAATTAATTTTTTCAAAACTTAGGCAATTTTTTAATAGTTTAATTGGAAAAATTGATTTTGTAATAAAAGTGGGCCAAATAATCAGTTTTAGTCATGTAGGTGTTCATTTTCAAGCTAAGAGCACCCCATGGATCCACTATTTCCTAGTTTTGAGTGATTTTCCATCACTCAAGTTAGAAAGCCCCAAAAATCAGTTATTGATTATTTTAATTAATAAATTGATGAATAATGGAGCAAATCCAAAATCATAGATCAGTGGATTCTCAGCCGATTTGATTGAAATCAGTCAAATCTGAACTAGATTAACTAGATCTGACAAATCCTTGACTGAAGGAGGGGATCAAATTAGATCCAGAGTTGATCTTCAACAGTCTTTATGGGGAATTGCTCCCTCTCTCTCTCCTCCACACATGTGGATTCTCCTGGATGCTCTGTGGACTGATGTGTCAGTTTATGGGTTGATGTGTCAGCTCAATCAGCCCCTTGGTTGACAAGTAGGCTCAGTTCATCTTCATATCTACATTGATTGACTCTCCATCAGCTGATTTGATCTGTCTCCTTGGGATTTGCACCCCCCCTGGGATGGATCTCCTGTTTTTTGTATAAATCAAAGCATAAGCCTCCTCTTCCAAGCTAGTTAGAACTGGGATTGAGGTGCTGCTGCTATTCTGCTATTGTTATTGTTCATTTGAAATAAATAGAAGCTTTGGAGGCAAGACAATGTTATGCCATTGTATGTGTGGATGATCATTGCCATTTTTTACTAAGGTAACCTGTATCTATGTTCATAATTTGTTGATTGCTTGTGGATTCATTGCTAAGATTGATAATAAGCTTATTATAATCTTGATAGGAAAGGTGCTTTTCAATAATTTTATTGGCCATCTCTTTCCTTTGATGCATCTTTAAAGATCTATATTCAGCATGTTTTATAAGTTTATATGCATATTATTCCGAATCTCTGTGTATGTACTAATCGGACCTCACAAGTATTTCAACAAGTTTTTTGATTTCAGCTGAGCTACAGGTTCCTAGTTTGGAGAGGATGCTGATCTATTTTTCTTCTTAACTCTCTCCAACACCTTCGAAAGGCATAGTCCCTCAAAATTCCACCTGAAATCTCCACAGTGGATCTTCAAGGCTACCAGCATTTCTCTCCTCCTCTTCCTCCTTCAAAATCAATTCTTTTATCTAGTTACTTTGTTCACAGCTTTGATATTGTTTAGATCTATTATCTTAAAGTAAATTTGACATAGATCTATCTTCTCAAATCCCATAATCTAGATCTTGTTCTTAAAAGGTTTCATAAGCATTCTAGATCTAGCTTTAGGGAAATCGTCCTTTTTGCATGGAATTTTAAAGAGAATTTGTAGCTTGCATGCATTAGATTTCTGTTTTATATTATAAAAGATAAATCTAGCAACCAGTGCACATCATATTGGCTTCCTAAAAGGCAAGCCAAGATCCCAAGGAAAGCTTGCTTTCCTTGGTTCCCTTTTTACCTTTTTTAACTAGTTTTAACTTAGCTTTTTTTTGGTTAAAAGTAAGCTGACTCAAAGTTACTTTCAAAGTGCTTTTGGTAATATTTTCAGTATAATAAGCTTGCTGGTTTTTATCAGGTATAATAGAAAAAAGGAGGAGCTTCTGTTCAAAAGTGACTTTTGGGCCTTCTGAATTCCCCCCAGGTCCCTTTTTAACTGAAATATTTAATTTTTGCACTTTGTAAGCTCTTGGTTTCATTCCATATAAGAATCAAAAGGAATAATATCAGTTTGATAATATTGTAACCACTGGTAATAAAAATAATTTTGAATAGGCTCTTTCGAGCCCATTCCCCATCCCCCCTGGGGGTATTTGCATCCGTGTCATTTTTTTCTTTTTGTTCATCTTTTTTCAATCTAGTGTAGTACTAATCTGCAAGGTAGTATACTTTGATTTAAAATCAATTCCATATTCCATTTCTATTGTTTTCAAAGTAAATTTAATACTTACCCCACGAGCATCCTTTTGAGCCGAAAGGTGAAGAAAGGTTCGTGGTAGTCTAATTAGAAAATTGTGGTTTGCTTATATTTTTATGTTTCATTTGATATCATCAATTGTTTTAGTAACCATAATAAAATCAACCCCTCCTTGATTCCCCGATTGAGGTCTACTTGGACCGAAAGAGGTTCCTGGAGGGTTTTCTTTTTAATAAGAACATCCATCTCAAAATTTACTAAAATTGACAAGACTCCAGTGTGTATGCTCTGCACTTGGCTGCGGTTCGTCCGATCAATCAAGCTGTATCAAAATCATTTGAGTGACTAGTATAATTAGGATTCACTATCCTAAATTGACAAACCATTAGGTGAAAATCCAACACCTAGATCAAACCATTACGGTGGAAAAATACCCAAAGGAAGCGGGAACTCCTGAAAAGTGACCTCGGGGCACCGATCTCTGTCACACCCTAATGGGTGCGTTATGAACAATATCCCCAGAGACTCCATTTATCCCACATATTCCTTGCAGGTAGTCGTGAAGGTTTAGTTTTGGACATACTCCAAGTACTCTCGGGTATATCTGGAGTCCACCCCTTCACCTAATTTTAGTCAACTCATATTTTCACATTAACTTAAAATGTACCAAGAGGCAATTGCAAAACATTCACTCCAAGCACATGCAAGTATATTGATTTTTTTTTACTCCATTTTAAGGTACTGGTTATTTTCTTGCTATATATATATATATATTGTGTCTCAGCATTGTGCTTTCATGCGCTCATTTTGTATCTTGTCAACTATGGTTGTTTATGGTTAAATTTCAAACTCCTAAGTAACTCATTAAGTTCAACATCACCATACTAAGTGTTTTAGCCTTAGTAATTTAATAGGTTCTACCCCCCTTAGCTTCATTAGGAGTTAAGACTAAACAGAGGAGTCAAGAACAAGGTGACAGCCTTGAATCGAGACTTGCCCCCAAGGACACACCGAGTGGCTTGAAGATTTATGCCACGTGACCCAGGTGTGTGAAAGGCGACAACATGCCTTTCTGACAGCGTTGTGGGAGGTGTTCCCACATGGTTAGATGTGAGTGTTGGGCGTTGGCTTTCTGATATGATTATAGGATTGGTTCCTACATGATCAGATGTAAGTGTTGGGCGCGCCATTCTGACTTAGGGTTAGATATAAGTGTTGGAAAAGACCTACATGGAGGGTAGGCCTACAACCAGCATGAGAAAGGGTTGGCTCTGTAGAAATTACTGTGACAAGAAGAATCATGAGATAGAACCCATGAAGATTCAGTGTTGATGATCTAGCAGAGATGATCCAGATTGAGGGATGATTCAGATCCAGAGATGATGCTCTAGAGATGATCCAGATCCAGTGATGATGATCTAGATCGAGTGATGATCCAGATTTAGGTGAAGATGAATTGAATATGAAGGTTACTTGAATATAGAGATGAATTGAAGGTGAATATGATGAATAATTGATGATGATCCAGATGATACAGAGAAGAAGACTTGTGCTGATAAATTGTGTCGAGAGAATACCTTCCTAGTTAAGAGGGAGTGTTGATGTAATTGTAACTTTGGAATGTATTCACTTATATTTCTTATGTATTATAAATCGATGTTTATTCCGGGATGTATTTGTAATGTACTTGAGTCATGTCATGCCCTGATGTTCCTATCGAGAAGTTTCTATAATGTAAACAAGTCATGTCAAGTCAAGGTGGTTAACTCTCCTATTGTCTAAGGGTTAAAGTCCCTGTAGTTCCGGGCACTAGGGTTATTAGACTCACCTAGTGAAGTCGGCCCTAGTTGGGTTTAGTCAAGTCACGAATTAGTATAAATAGAGAGCTAGCCTCTCTATTTATCACACACTCACTCACACTCAGTTGTAGCGCATAGCTAAGGAAGAGAAAGACATTGGGGCAAGGAAGAAAGAGGTTACTACTGTCGTGAGATCATCTTACTATTTTTGGGTTTCACTTTCATGCTGATTCTATCTCTGAGAAAGTTGTAGGGTTTTCTCCATTTATGGTTTCCCCGAGGAAAAACACTATGTTCATTGTCTCTTGTGTTTGATTGTTGTGCTTGTTGTTCTCTAAGTTAAAGATCCTAATGAAATGCTAGCTTAATGTTTAAAATCTAACACTAGGATCCAGACACTGAGACTTTTCACATTGATGGGATGTCACTCAGCATTGAGATTGAGGACATATACTTTATCACTGGTTTATCTTGACAAGGAGAGGTGGTAAATCTCTGATCTCATGGGCCAAGAGGTGGATTGACTATTGATGAGTACATAGTTGTGTATTGCTTTGTGGACACAAAGAAGGTTGGGAGTCAAATCCAGACAAACTCTAACCAGGTTCTGGGACAGAAGGCCATAATTTGGTATTAGGCAAGATAGCCATATTAGCTTCACTCCACTAGGCCTCTCGGCCACTAATGTTCTATGTGATGGAGTGTATGAGACCCACCGTGTATGACTAGAGCACAGCGCTATTGAGCAACATGAAACAATAGCTTAGTGACTGCAAAATGGGCAGGGTGCAGAACTTCGGTTTCAGTAGCATACTTAGCATGTTCTTCTTTGAGTGGGTACCAAGGCTAAGCCCTAGAGTGGACATTCCTCCACACGGAGTTTGATATCTAGCCCAACAACGTTTGGAAAATATTATGCATAGACTAGGAAGAGGTAGGGTGGATAACCGCTACCCAGCATACTTATTTCCATGGTGGCAGAGGCAGATCATCGCCATAGATGACTAACCTTATGCAGGGATATACTTTCATGGAGATTCATAGATTCCCCTACCACCAGGAGCGGCATATGGTGAGATAGGTAACGAATCCCAAACCCACTTTTTATGTTTTTTGAATTATTTAACTTTTGTTTTTGTGTTTTTTGATATATTGACTCAAAAGACACGTTTTTGGTGTGACGACACATAGTGGCTATCTATCATGTGTATGCAAATGTAGGACCACAACGATCGGATGGTTTCCCTCGTCATCGATGGAGGGCAAGGGGAGACGATATCATGGGTGTGGATGCGGAGCGAACGCTCCAAAGCATTCACATGAACTTCATACACTTGACGCATAGAGTACCCATGGTGCAAGTTGAGGGCTTGCTTGAGGTTATGCGGCGCCAGGTGGTTGGTGTACCACAAGCATGGGTTCAATTATTCCGATGGCTAGCTAGAGCCATAGTGTGCTACCACGATCAGAACCCCCATCCTCCTCATACTTAGAGACCTGAGAGTATTCCTTTTTGTATGACCGTGTATTATGTTTTGGTGGCTCAGAAGCCCCAATTTTGTATTATGACACTTATGTATTATGACATCACTTTTTGGATATTAATGAAATTTTTTTATGATGATCGATTTTAGTTATTTACATGTGTACAAAAATGTATGTTTGTGATATGCTTATGGTCTATGAAACAAATGCTAATCTAACACATAGTTAGCATATGAGTCAGCAACTTGATTAAAAATTCTTGGAACATGAATGTATGTTATATTCTCAATTTGTCATTCTAGCAATCTCACACTTAAGAATATTCATAATAATATCAGATCCCTAATACGATACGAGCCATTAAGCTTTGAAACCACTAACTGTGAATCAAGACATACCTCAAGAGAGAGAACACCATGTGAAATGGCATCATGCAATAACTCAGTAGCGGCACTATATTCAGCAACATTGTTCAAAGAAGGCGATAAACATATGCCTCCTGAAGACAATACTTGGCCTATAGGTGTATAAATCACCCAAGCAGCTGAAGTTAAGTTTTGAGTGTGACGGCTAGCACCATCGATGAATCCTATGTAAACGAAAGATTCCATTGACATCTACCATAAGAAATAGAAGCTAATCAACAAACCTGATCACCATAAGAAAACCTAACTATGAAATTCAAAAACTATACTATAATATACAACAATCATCCTTGGATGAAGATTATGCATAGTATTTTTTAAGATAGAGCCCATTTCTATGCTCCACCAAGGCCGTCCCTTTATAATCCACTAGCTCATAGGCTCCCTTCTCTAACACACGTTTTACCATTTAAGGACCATGCCACATGGGATTAAACTTCCTTGCCCGCAAGGGTTCTTTAGCTTGATCCCACAAAAGGACCAAATCACCTTCACTAAACTTTCTCGGATGGACAGACTTGTCATATTGGACCTTGACGTGATGCTTATTTATTTATAGAGCCACTAAGGCTTCTTGGCACTGCTCATCAAGCTGCTCTAAGTGGACCAAATGTTCTTCCAATGTGCAAGTGTCTGGTAAAATCTCTATAGCTAGCTTCAGAGAAAGGATTTTGCATTCAACTGGCAAGATAGACTCCACCCCATGTACAAGCTGATATGGAGAGAAACTGGTGGCAGTCTTAAAGGTTCTATAGGCCCATAAAGCAGGATATAACATGATATGTCGATTCATATTTCTTTGTGCGATGGTTCATTGGTGAATGGACTTAAGTGATTTATTCATTGCTTCAACCTGTCCATTCGCCTAAGGGTAATAAGAAGAGGATTGCTCCTGCTTATACCCTAACTTTGAAGACAACTCTTCCATCATTTTATTCTGAAAGTTCCTACCATGGTCAGTGACAAGCTCTATCAGAATGTCGAATCGAGTAATAATCTAGTTGAAAATGAAACGCACGATTGTCTCACCATCAGATTTAACCATGGGTATAGCCTCTGTCCATTTTGTGAAATAATCGATAGCCACTATAATGTGATGAAGGCCCCTAGCCAAAGCTGGGTTGCAATCCATAAAGTCAAGCCCCCACTTGGTGAAGGGACCGACGGTGACAATAGGGTGTAACAAAACTGGATGCAAGCGCATATTGCATGCAAACACCTGGCAAGGGTGGCACTTCTAGACTGCATTAACACAATCTTTGAATATTGACAGCAAAAAATATCCTTCTCTCAATTTTTTTTGGGCTGTAGAAATCCCAGATAAATGACCACCACATGCCCCTCCATGGCAATCATTCAGCACAACCTTATCCTCCTCATGGGTTAAACAATGACACAAAATTGCATCTACCCCACGGCGATACAAAGTTTTATCCACTATAAGGTAGTTCTTAGCTACATGACGTAATCGTCGTCACTCATCCCGTGAAAGGTGAGTAGGGACCTTCAATGTTTGAAAATATACAATGATATCCCCATACCATGGGTCCAAAGTTGAGATAAGGAAAATATGCTCATTGATAAATGTATCCTCATAAACCTCTTCCTCCTCCAAACTTGGAAAATCAGATATCAGCTCCGCAAAGATCAACAATTTCTTCGATTTTGGTGAAACGAGTTCGAGATTGAAATCTTCCAAAATAACAATCCATTTATTGTATTTTCCCCCAATGATCCTTCTAGTGAGGATGAACTGAAACAGATTGATATTAGCTACAACCAAGTTTTGGCGAAGGATAATGTAATGTCTCAATCTCTGAACTGCATGAACAGTGGCCAAGGGAAGCTTCTCCACATGGGAATAATGGATTTCCGCATCAATAAGGTTTTAGATCAAATAATATATGACATGCTCGTGGAGCTCCTCATCCTCCTGAACCAAAACCATACCAACCGTATCCATAGATGCGGCCACATAAATCAAGAAATCACGGCTATGGTCAGGTGTACTAAGCATGAGGGCCAATGATAAGGCTTGATTAAGAGCATAAAAGGACTAATGGGCTTGCTCATCCCAGTAAAAAGGAGTGTCTTTCTTTAAAAGATGCATAAATCCTTTAGTTAAGTTGGAAAAATTAACTACGAATCTCTGTAAGAAATTTTCCATGCCTTGCAAACACTGAAGGTATCTAATATTGCATGGGGGAGACAATTTAAGTATTTCCTCAACCTTTAAGGGATCGAATCTTATACCCTCCTTGGATATGATGAACCCTAACAAGAGACCAACAGACATGCAAAAGATGCACTTATGAGGATTTAAATGCACTTGGTAATGGCGGCATCTTTCGAACACTAACCTCAACTGGTATGGATGACACACTCTCAAATGAGAATGAGCAGCAAGATCATCCAAATACACTTCAATAATCATTTTGAGATCATGAAAAATTAAGGTCATAGCCCATGGAAATGTAGCTCTGATGTTTTTAAAGCCAAAAGGCATCTTCAGATATGCAAAAGTACCCAACGACAAATAAATGCAGTCTTATGTTGATCCTCAGGTTTGATCTGAATCAGATTATATCTAGAAAAAACACCCATAAAGGAGAATACCTCTCTTCCTGCACAATCATCCAAAATCTAATCAATAAATGGTGTAGGAAAATTATGCTTAGGACAAGCATGATTTAAATCACGGAAATCAGTGCATATACAGATCGTTCCCTGCTTATGATAAACTGAAATGGGATTTGAAACCCACTCTATTAGGGGAATGGGATAGATAAAACTGGTTTTTAACAGTTTCTCTATATCAGCCTTAATGGCAGGTGCTTTTCTAGGATTCAACACACGCAAACGTTGTCGAATCGGCTTCACATTTGGATAGGTTTTAATCTCATGTTCGACAATATGAGGGTCAATACCTGGAATTTCCTCATATGACCAAGAAAATATGTCACAAAACTCTTTAAATAGCTTGGTATACTCCTTGATCTCATCATGGGAACAACCCACCCCAATGTAGGCATTCGCAGCTTTGCCAGGATTGCGAGAAATATTAATAGGAATAGTTGGTGATAAATTTGCCATGTTCCCATCAGCCATTTGACCAGGGGAGCTCAATGGAACCATGAGAATACCAATCTTCTAGCTAAGAATATCCATAAATTCATCACGCTCCATACAGTCGAGTTCAGGAATAAAATATGATTGATGATGTAACTCTTCCCAAGGTGGCTCAACCCTAGACATGGCCTCAATAATGGCTTCATCTGATGGAAAAACATCGTCGAGGAAATCATGTGCATGAGAGGACTCAACTGCCCATTCAGGCATCACATATGGGTCCTCCTCCTTTATCTATGAAGAGGAAGGACTAGGCTCTGCAACTTAATCAATATTTGATTGATATGCTACCATCGTTGCAGGCAACGCAAAATCCGTTTCGATAGGTCCAATCGAAGGACTCGATGAAGGAAGAATGCTAGGATCTTCCATATGGGTAGTGTGAAAAGACATCGAATTGAATGAGGATGAAGCCCCACCAAAACTAGATCCAATCATAAGAATGGGCACAGGGTAGATAAAGGTTCCCATAAGAGAAGGATACATACCCACACCCACACTCCCAGTTGCTAGCTGAGAATGATCGATAATTGGGGTAGAAGTTCCCGATGATGCATTAATATTCAGATTATGGAATGATGTCTGATAAATCGTAATGATATTCCCATTAAATGGAATGCATATCACTCGAAAGAGAGAAGAAGCTACAGCTTACATACTATACATCCAATTTCGGTCGAGCAAGAGATTGTAGTCAAGGGGTGCATCAACCACCTCAATCACGACGGTCTTCCCTCCCAATTGGACCTTAAGAAAAGGAAGAATCCCGTGCGGCCGAAATGATCTACCATAAAAAGCTGTCAACATAGTAGCAGATTGAGACAACTCAGCAGAACCCAAACCATTCCAACATGACAAAGACATCACGGAAGCAACAACGCCTTCATCAATGACAGTGCATTTAATGATCATATTAAGACACTCTACATGACTCAAAAGAGACACGTAGTAAGGCAAGCAAGGCTGTATTCCCATGGTTTCAAATTTGATAATGGAAGAAGAGTTATCATCATTAACCCCAAGATTAGAAAGCAAGTCTGTCCTCTGTGGAGGACAAGTCTGAAGTACTTCAAGTGTGGACATTACACAAGGAGTTTGTCCCAAATCGTTAACAACGGAATAGTTTCGGGAAGCTCGGGAATTAGGATTTTTCCCTGAACGCTTTAGGACTCCCTTAGGAATGTGAGGTGGAACTTTAGTTTTATCCATATTTTTTTCGATACGCAAAGGGCTCTTAGGTGGAGCAGGTTCCTTTCCAAGGTCCGGTTGTGACGAACCATAATCCTTTGCACAAGTCATAACCTTAGCAGTGCGCACCATGTTGATGCAACCATGACCAGTATTGGCCTCTAGCAGATTTTGATCTCCACCCGATTCACAATGAGGATCAATGGTCCTCGAGTTCATATTTTGATTGTTAGGTAAAGGATTAGTTAGCATGACTAGGCCATGTGCTAAGAACCTCAAGGCATCTTCCATACGAGGACACAAGTCAGTGAGGTGGTCCTCCTTACATAACTTGCAAGAAAACTTTACCTTACATTTAGTCTACCATTAGAGAAAATTTCAACTCAAAATGGGCCTCCTAAAATGAATTAATAAAATAATAGTTAAAATAATAAAATAATATTTATTAATTTTGGAGGAAGAAAAGAAAAAACTACTTTTTTGTTTATATTTTCGACATATCTCCCTGTGTTTTTCCTCAAATTTTGATTGGGAGAGCTCATTGGATGCAGAATTAAATTCCGCATCCAACGAGTACCCACTCGGCATACTTTTGACGGACCCCGCTACCCCAAAAACAAGAAATACCTGAAAANTAATTCTGTATCCAATGAGATCTCCCGATCGAAATTTGAGTAAAAACACAGGGAGATATGTCGAAAATACAAACAAAAAAAGTAGTTTTTTTTATGATAACTATCCCCAAATTTATATTAAAAAAGTGTTTAAGACCTATACGGTATTTCAAATTTAAATCAATTTCATTGGCTAACACATGATGACATGGAATTTGAATAAAATTTAAAAGGCCCATTTTGAGTTGAAATTTCCTCTAATGTTATCCGCCCCAGCATTACGAGCATTATTGTCATTATAATTAGCATTTTCATTCTTATTCCCACCCTTACGTTTATTTTTCCTTTTCTTGTTCCTTCCAGGCTGCTGGTTGCCCTTTGGGTCTGACGATTGCATAGAAAGTACACTCATCGATTGGGCAGGTCGAGACAAAGTTGTGGCTCGTCTCGAGGCAGATTGATTAATTGACAATTGGCTCACTTGTTTCACAACCGAATATATAGGTTTGGTACTTGTAGATCCCACAATTACATCTGCATGTGTCCCAGGCTTAACCTTGGGATCGAAATTAGCTTGTGGAGCATTATGTATAATCTCATACAAAATTTCAAATTGAGCGTAGATCAAATCCAACTCTTGTGCCCTAAATATTGCTTGTTCCTCATTTTGGACCCCAGATGTAGAAACATCCTTCGTGATTTAAGGTAACAACGACTTGATGAACCACTCAAGGAGAAATTCCGGAGGTATAAAGGCTTTAATCAACTGCTTCTGTCTATGCCACTCTTGAATATGATCCAAGATATGTGTGGCTTTGTCTTGTCTAAATGTTGACAAGAGTTCAGTACCAATGTCATAACGTACGGGTAGCTGAAAGTGATTGAGGAAAGTCATGGCAAGGTCATCAAATAAAGCATATGCCCCCCTTGGTAACTCTATATACCATTTCACTGCAGGTCCAGTGAGATTTCTTTGAAATAGACTCAAATGGATTGAATTGTCATGTAAGGAATTGGAAGAGAACTAAAGGTGAAAAGTAGTGACATGCTCACTAGGATCTTTTCCATCTTTACCTTCGAACTTGGGAATGTCTGAAGGAAGCTTGTTAGGGATGGACAGCCAGGATGGGTCATGAGATACCAGATCGTTCATAAGTCTCAATAAGTTAGGTAAGTTCAAATTTGCCAGGAAAGGGAGCCTAGGTTGAGCCGGTCTATGCCACGCTCCCTAATAGTTATGGTTTAGGTAAGGTTGATTGCTATAAATACCATGGCCTTGGCCATAATAACCTCCTCCCATTTGACCCATATTGGGCTGCATGGAAGCATTGTGATGTGGGGTACCTTGATTATGCAGTGCTACAAAGCCACAATTGGAAGAGTAAGTAGGATGTTGATATCCATACCCATAGTGTTGATAGTTCTGTCCATAATGCGGTCCATAAGACTGTCCATTAGAAGCTCGATAAGGTCTCCCATGGGATGTTCCATGAGAATGTATATAGTTATGGATATGGGGAACTACTTGAGATGGAACATAAGACAATCTAGAAACAGGGATATGACCTCCTGACACAACATGAGGTACTTGACTCTGAGATACTACCATGTGAGCGGTTGCAGCACGAACATGGCTAGTAGCGATATTCCATCCTGAAGGACCACGTGAATGAGGGGGAGGAAGGGTTGTCAAAAATACATTCGAAGGAGTAGGGTTCGAGGACGAAGGGACATGTGAATAAATGTAAGTGGCATTCCCAATGTTCACTCATCTCGGTTCTGGTATCCACATAGGATTACTAACACTAGGTCTAGGATGAACATGTGAGGTTGATTCCATCGCTAGGATAGAAGGTGTAATGTGACTAGTGCTCCCAAATCTCTTCACATGGAAAGGAATAGGAGTGCCCCTAGGAATAGTGCTAGGTTTGACTTCTGGCTCGACATGATGCACCGAATTGGGTGCAGGGATCCTAGGCATGCCACAATGAACATGACTAGTGCTTGTGGCTTCATAATGACTCTCATCTCCTAGAAACCGATACCGACGACCTGTGAATGAGGGATCATAACCAGATTGTGAAGGTATTTCGAGTGAAGGATCATATACGGGAATAGGATCTTCCTCCCCAAGCTCGTGAGGTGGGGAGGACATATCTAGAATCTCATCCTCATGATCTCCCATAGTGTGTGAATCAAAGTGAGAAGTAGTCAGCCTGTACTGTCTGTTTCTCTCTCCCAAAGGAGGAGGAGACGTGGAAGGAGGAAGTCCTGTTAAACGACGAGAATGGCGAAGCACCACACCCAAATCCACAATGACTCAAAAAATTAAAAGACTCGATCTAATTATGCAAACCCTAGGAAAACTAGTGTGCACAGAGCATACACCTATAAAATGTAAAGCCAAATCGTAAGAAAACAAGGGTAGGATATGTGAGCTCCCGAATGAAGCAGGTATGTCTCTCCTAGGAGAGGCTTGAGATTCCCATAGACAACAAGCAAAGGTTTGTAACCAATTATAGTCGCCCTCAGCTTCAATGCATATAGTTACTGTGCTTTCCAACCCCTACCTGGCAAGGACACCTGCAGAATAACCTCTACGAAGTACCCCCTCGATAACCTAGGTAATGCAACTAAGGTCACCTCAATATAATCAATGCTCAGGTGGATAGTCGCAAGAGGGACTGACTGTATGGGTAGGGTAGAAAACCCTGAAACTCTCGAAAGAGTCCCTAGATACGAATACAATCCTGGAAATATCTCCGGTGCTACACAGTTACAACCAGGGGTTATCCCAATCATAACCCCTCACACTACCCCATGCTTAACTCCCTTGGAAGAGGAGGATCCTGAGAATACTAATTATATAAAGGAATTTCACACTCTCACTTGGACAGACACATAAATGTTTTGTTTTAGTGGTCTTGAAGAATTTACTCACAATGAACTATTCCAAGACCCTAAAACCCAGTCTTGTTGGTGCACCCTATAAAATAAAAGAGTGTAATTCATTTTATAATGTGTTGATTTTAATTGGCTTATTACTCAAAGGGAAAATGGTCATGCAAATAATGATGTTATGACACATCAAGAAGTAAAATGCACACCTAAGAATCAATGTAAATGCACTGTGTCAAATGAAGAAGAGGGTATGCTACACGTGAAGTGCAAATTTTCCTTCAAATGAATATGCAATCATTCCTATATGAAAATATGACTAATATTCTCCAAGCAAACCTAATGTAAGTACCATGCAAATGAAAAATGCAAACAATGCATAATGATGCAAAAAGCAAATGTTTTTCTATTTTTTGAATTAAATGAGATAAAAAGAAAAAGTATGACTCTACAACCCTCAGACTTTGCAAGCACTACCAGATAGCACCCAGACAAAGCACCAAGGTGAAAGAGACCTAATGCACTAATCCCAAAACAAAAAATAGAAAATGAAATGACAAGAACATTTTCAAAAATTTAAACTAACAAGGTGTCTCTGGTTAGAAACAAGGATGTATACAGACTCTAGAATCATCCAAGAAGACTCAGCAATCATCCAAACTCACCCAGCAACACTTAATCTTCCCAAAAAGGCCAAAAACCAAGGTATACAGGATTGTTCTCAGTAAGTCTGCGTATATACGTGACTATTTAGGGAAAACTCATGTGTACATGCGACTATGAAGGAAAAACCCACATAGAGGAAGAAAAAGAGATAAAAATAAGGAAAACAGACAAGCTGAGACAAAATTTACTCCTGTAAGACACTACTTGGAAAATATGCCCCCAGACCCAACTTAGAAACAGATAAATCAGAGCAATTCAAGAACATTGAATGCCAACAAAACCCCAAAAGGAAATGACTAGGAATTCCCCAGTATGGTCTCCAATTATCTTACGAAGAAAAATTCCTATGGATTGGGGTGTACCACAACAGACAGAGAAACCACAGAAATCAATCCCTTCCCAATATGCAAGAGAAATAAAACATCTAACACTAAAGGATCTTGAAACGTACCTTATTCTAGAAGGTTGATGTAGATCCCCGTTGATATTTTTCCAATCTCGCTTGTGTTAACAATTTTCTCTCTCAACAATAGCAAATAATACAAGCATGCTATATAATGGTGTTAGACCTACTCTAGCATATATAATCAATAATGTGTAAGCAATTAAAAGCATCCATGGATTCAATATTCATTTAAATGCACATCATCGGATAGGAAACTATATTTTTATTAATATAAATCAGAGATTACATGAGTGACAACCTTTGTCGATACGTCTGCAAACCGGAGAAATTGAGTCCTCCACTTGGGCCTCTGTTAGATTTTTAACATTAAGCTAGCATAACATTAGGATATTTAACTGAGAGAACAACAAGCACAGCAATCAAACACAAGAGACAATGAACACAGTGTTTTTCCTCGAGGAAACCATAAATGGAGAAAACCCTGCAACTTCCTTAGAGATAGAATCAAAAACAAAGTGAAACCCAAAAATAGTAAGATGATCTCCCAACAATAGTAACCTATTTTTTCCTTGCCCCAGTGTCTTTCTCTTCCTCAGTTATGCGCTACAACTGAGTGTGAGTGAGTGTGTGATAAATACAGAGGCTAGCTCTCTATTTATACTAATTCCTGACTTGAGTAAACCCAACTAGGGCTGACTTCACTAGGTGAGTCTATTAACCCTAGTGCCCTGGAACTATGGGGACTTTAACCCTTAGACAATAGGAGAGTTAACCACCTTGACTTGACATGACTTGTTTACATTATAGAAACTTCCCGATAGGAACATTGGGGCATGAAATGACTCAAGTACATTACAAATACATCCTGGAATAAACATTGGGTTACAATACATAAGAAATACAAGTGAATACATTCTGAAGTTACAATTACATCAACACTCCCTCTTAACTAGGAAGGTATTCTCTCGACACAATTTATCAGCGCAAGTCTTCTTCTCTGTATCATCTGGATCATCATTGAGTCTTCGTCATCTTCACATTCAAGTCATCTCTATCTTCAAGTCACTTTCATCTTTGAGTCATCTTCACCTAGATCTAGATCATCAGTTGATCTAGATCATCATCACTAGATCTGGATCATCCCTCGATCTAGCTCATCTCTAGAGCATCATCTCTAGATCTATATCATCCCTCAATCTGGATCATCTTTGTTGGTTCATCAACACTGAATCTTCATGGGTGCTATCTCATGATTCTTCTCATCACAGGAAGTTCTACAGAGCTAGCCCTTTTTCATGTTGGTTATAGGTCTACCCTCTGTGTAGGTATTGTCCAACACTTATATCTAACCCTAAGTCAGAATGGCCTGTCCAACACTTACATCTGATCATGTAGGAACCAATCCTATAACCATATTAGAAAGGCATGCCCAACACTCACATCTGACCATGTGGTAACATAGCCCACAACCCTGTCAGAAAGGCCCAGCACTCACATCCATCAACCAATGTCGAAATGGCTCAACACATACACTCAGCCATGCAAGGAACCAATCCTCCATCCTGAAAGGCTCTGCACTTATATTTGACAACCAATGTCAGAAAAGCTCAACACTTATATTTGACACATTAGAGGAACCAATCCAACATGCATGTTCAAAAAGGATCTACACTTACATTCGACACATGCAGGGAACCAATCCAACATGCATGTTCGAAAGGGCATGCACTCACATCTGATCATGTGGGAACCAATCCTACAGTCATATCAAAATGGCCCCTAGTCCCAGACTGAGCTACCTGGTAATTGACCAGGCGCCTCCATTCCCAGAATGGAATTCAACACTTACTTCTAATCATGTAGGAACCAATCCTTTAGCCACATCAGAATGGCTCAGCAGTCACATCTAACATGGAAGGAACCAATCATCTCACCATGATAGAATGGGTCAGCCCTTACATCTAACCATGGAAGCAACCAATCCTCTCATGTCATAATGGCTTTGGGTCTCATCATTTCACTTTGGAGGAAACCCCGATCTGGAGAACACCAAGCTTCTCCCTAAAGTACTTGAACTTCACCCTATCCAATAGCTTCGTCAACACATCATCTATCTGTTCCTCCATCGCAACATACTAGAGCTTCACTGCTCCCCTCTACACCAAATCCCTTATATAGTGATACTTGATCTCGATATGCTTCAACTTGTCATGGAACACTATATTCTCTGACAACTTCACGCAACTCTGGTTCTCACAATGTATACAAGTAGCATCCAGGGATGATTTTAGGGGCAAATTATAGCCCAATGGCGAATTTTAAGGGTTACCAAAAAAAAGGTGGGTGAATTTTTATGTTAAAATTTTATTATTTTATTTAATATATTTGCCCATTATTTATTTTGTATATAGCTTATGCCAAGGTAAATCGTATTCATCCCGATTTAGGGAAAATCTAGAAAACGAATATTAGCCCATGAAATTATTTGTTTTTGCCCACATTCGTCTGAATTTTTCTGTCTACCAGGAGATATTTGCCCAAATTTTCCCAATTGTTTTCGATTGGGAGGAGAAATGAAGATTGTTCGCTAGATTTATGGATAATAGTTTGAAAAATTGGTATTTTTCCCAGGATTTATGGATAATACCATTAAAAATTTGCTATTTCGTCGTGATTTATGAATATTTTTGTAAACTGGTATTACTTCCACCTAGATTGGGGTAAATTGGACATAGTTCGTCCTGGATTTGGATTTGTGGACAATTATTTGAGTAAAATGTGGAGACTTAATCAATTAGGGAAGTTTTTTCACTGGATTTGGTCCATAAATTTAGTCAAGTGAGGAAGTTGTTTACCTATATAATGGTGCAAGAGTCAGGACTCAGGCTCAACATCAAGCATGATTTCTATTGCAAATCAGTCTTTATAGTGGCTGTTAGGCTGAGTGGATTCGTGGGAAGCAATTTCAGAAAGTTTCTTCTATCTGCACTGTGCAGGATTTTTACAGGTTAGTTTCTTGAATCTTCTTTTATTTGCACGATTTTTACAGGTTAGTTGCTCTAAGCACTCAACCTTGTTGCTAGACCACAGCTTGATGGGATTTTAAATTTTGGTTCATAAATTTAATTTTTACTAGGGTAAATTTTTATTTATTTTTTCAATAAATTGCAATTCTTTGTAAATTTATAAGTTCTTGTTGCGATACCAAGATTTTTGTATAGTGCTACGTTTTAGGGCTTTCTGTATATGGCTTTTGTATAGTGCTAGTTTTTCAGGATTTTTGTATACTGCTTTTGTATCGTGCTATGTTTTGATGCTTTTTGAATTAGACCATGACGGCCCCTCCATGTCATCGTATTCCCAGTTACATAATTGAATAGGGTTTTGTTCGCTGATTTTAATAAATTCAATTTTGGTTTGCACAATCTTGTGGGTGGGTCGAGCATAATGGACATAAAAGAATACAGATTCTATTTCCAGCGCATCCCTCCATCTTATGTCTAGGATATGGATTTTCTAGGATTAATCCTCGGTCTGGAAGCCATGGAAACTATAGAAGCCATTGTCACTTCGACGTTGGCAACCTTTTGTATCTGCCAAGGTTTCCAATACTTTTGAATCAGTTTCTATCCCTTTCATGTTTGTGGTCGTAATGTATTTGTAACATATTTCAATCCTCTTATGTTTCTAGTGTTTTTGTATCCATCAGTGGCGGTCCTCCACATCATCTTCTCCCCGAGAATTTTAGTTGAAACCAGTTACCACTTTGATCTCCATCCTAGCTGCGTGATTGAACAAGCTCTTCTTCAAAGCGGGGTCGAGCAAGTTTAAAGGCCTTGTGGCTTCTTTCAATGATTTAATAGGCTCTTCTTCAAGACTAGGTCCGGTTGAATAGAATTCTCAGTTAGGCAAGTTTAAAGGAAATTCTAGTTCTTTTGGTTCGGGCATGTTTAAAGGATACTCGGGTTCGGCCAATCTTGTGGCTCGAACACAATTCTGGTTCGAACATTCATCTGTCTAGGTCAAGCACAATTCTGGTCAGGACAATCCATCACATCCATTCTTAGGTCCATGATCTGGATTTTCTAGGATTCATCCTTTGTCTGGAAGCTAGGCAGGTGCAATGGTCATTGTCACATCCATGTTGGCGATACAACCATCTTCAATAATAGCATCGATAACGAAGAATAATTTGAGGTAGTATTTTTTTGTTCTTCTTTTAATTATTCTTTCCATAACTCTATTGAAATATGTTAAAAGTTTTAATTCTTCTTGACAACTGGGCACACATATCGTTGCTATTGAGAATTAGTTTATTTTAAAATTCACAATCGTAGTGGGAAAAAAAACCCAAGAAAGCCGTGGCTTCTTCTTAAAAAGACCTCATGGCTCGTGGCTTCTTTTTGGCACAAATTTTGTTTCCATTTGTCTAAGTTGGCACTAGAGCCATATTCAATAATGCCATTCATAAAGAAGACTATGGGAGGCAGTTTTTTTTGTCTCCTTTAATTACTGTTTCGTAAGTCTTTTGAAATATGTTCAACGTTTTCAGTTCCCTCTTGAAATTTCACGTTTTGAATTAGGTTATTCTAAAATTCACATACTACTACTCGCTCTTGTTGTTTCTTACAGAAGCTATGGTATCGTATTCGAATAGAAGCTATGGTTTCTTACAGAAGCTATGGTATCACAAACTCAAGCTCACATTAGAGATCACCCAATGGTATCGTATTCGAATAGAAAACCATGAAGGATTATCCACACCAGAAAGGCGAGGGTTTGAAGCTGGTCTGTAAACATTATCAAAGTACCCTTCTGCTGCTATAAGGTATTTTTCTTAATTTTGATTTACTTAACTTCAATATATATGTTTATGTAACAGGATATCTTGATTTCTTTAAATTTTGGTTCATAAATTTAATTTTTACTAGGGTAAATTTTTATTTATTTTTTCAATAAATTGCAATTCTTTGTAAATTTATAAGTTCTATTTATATGTGGGTCACCTTGTTTATTGGACCCACTAGTGAAGATTTATTTAGAAAAAATTCTTAATGGTTTTTTGTAAAATTCAAAGTGCAATGGAAAGTGTGGTAATTTCTTGTTTTCTTTTATAGTATTATTTTAAGATGACCTCCCATGTCTAGGATTTTGATTTTATTGGACATTTTAAGGTGACCTGCAATGACAAGTTAATTTATTGGATTATGGTTGAATTTGGATGTATGCTGTAAATATTTTAGTATATTTAAAAGTTTCAAATTCTAAATACCTTTTTAATGTGATTACATTTTGTTTAGGATCCCAAATTAGGATATAGATAAGCTTCAATTTATATAACTCTTTTATTAAGGGGGAAAGATTTTATTTTATACATTTATATTTATTTTAGTATTTTTATTTATTCACTTGTGTTTTTAAATAATGATTATATAGCTTTAGTTCAAGGTTTCTTTATTTATGTTTTGATTGCTAATTTGTTTCTATCAACATTTATCCATCTTACATATTAATACTTCTTATTGTATATCTTATTTATCTCAAATAATTTTACTTTTTATTATTATTATATTGTATATATAATTCTATAATATATAATATATGTGGAAAAATATTAATATGTATTTTTAATTGAAGGAAATTTTTTCATAATATTTATTTCTGCATTATCTTAAATATAGGTTAAGGTAAGTTAGTATAAATTAAATTAATGCATATTATGTGACAATTAGATTGGGAGAGGACTCGAAGGGGAGGGATAGGGGACTAGCGAAGGAGATGGGTAGGGGGGATGGAGAGGGAGAGGGATGTGTGTGTGTGAATGCAAGAGAGAGAGGGGGGGGGAGATGCACGGGGAGGTATGGAGAGAGGGGAAGAGGGAGGAAAAGGATGAGAGGGTGAGGGAGGAGGGGACAAAGAGAGTAATGAGGGGAGAGAGAGAGGGAGAGAGAGAGAAAGTGGAAGGGGAAGGGAAAAAAAGGGAGGATACTTAGAGGTGGGAGGGAGGGAGAGAGGGTAAGATGGGGAGAGTGAGAAAGAGTGTGGAGATCGAGATTAGGATAAGGAGAGAGGGGAGGGAGAGGGGGGAGGGGGTGCGGGGGACGAGATTTTGTAGGTTCAAGGAGGGGAGGGTGAGGGAGAGAGGGGAGGGATGTGTGTGGGAGAGAGAAAAGAAATGAGAGAGATATAGAGAGGGTGGGGGTGAGGTGCGGGGTGTGGAGGATGATGCGAGGAGGTGGAAAGTGGAGAGGAAGGGAGTAGTGGAGGGGGTTTAGTAGTGATATGAGGAGGGAAGAAAGGAGGGACAGAGGGGAGAAGGACGGAGGGGGGAGTTTGAAAGGGAGGGAGGGAGGGGAGCGAGTGGAGAGGGAGAGAGAGAGCACAGTGGGTGGCGACAAGCCAAAGATGGTGGAGGAAGGGAGTGGGGAGGATGGGGAGAGGGAAGGAGGGGTAGGATATTTGAAGGGGAGAGGGGGAGAAGGGGAGGGGAAGGAAACGAGCGTGATGCAGGGAGCGGGGTGGATATAATAGGGGGGAGAAGGGAGGGAATGGCTAGGATGGGAAGATGGAGGGTGTAATAGAACAAACAGTTGTTAAGTTGTTTATTACTTGAATATATATATTTTTAATATTTTCATAGATAAAGTAAAACAAAATGTAATGGATTATTATTATTGAATAACTAAATAACTAAGAAGAATGAGAATTGAAATAGCCATTAAAAGAGTGTTTTCTAAACCAAGGGGATATGGAAAATGGCAAAACCTACTCAGTGAGAACTGAGGTGATGCAGGAGGCATCTTCCCTAAAATAAAGTCAAGACTCCTGATGGAGCATTAAAGAGAAGGAGGTTCATAAATGACCAAGTCATAGGAAAAGTACTATAAAATTGTATGTCCATTGAATAAGGAGGAGGGTAGTGATGTATAGGGTAATAATCTATAGGTGAAAAGATATGGTGCATTGATCACAATTTTCCCTTGTTGTTCAGCAAACATGCTCGTTGGTTTTGGAGGAAATAAGTTTGGCTCCTCTAGGAGTTGGTTGGTAGGAATGACATCTTGAGTTTAGTTTTCCCAAGAGTGGTCAAAGGTTCCTTACTAAAATTCTCCACTACTTTTGTCTTGATAATTATAGTATGAAGGAATTTTTGTAAAATTCTATTACACAATATGTTAATTTTTCTTTTTACCTGTTTTATATCATTCTTGCTTATACTATGTTCATAGTTGATTTGTACATGTGCAGAAATGGAGAAATAACAATTACTTCCCTATAAATAAATCAAGAAATTCATATTGTAAACAATACAAATATGATAGAGAATGCCCCAACATTAAATATATAGATATATGTAGATATAAAGAAAATTATTTATTCTTCAAGTAAGTTATAGATACGATAAATAGACACAAAAGGCTTCCCACAAAGACTTCATATCATTATACTTAAAACACAAATCTAGGTTTTGTTAACAAGTCTCACTTTAATATTTATATATATAGAACTAGTACATGTCAACTAAATTAACTAAATAACATTAGAGAGATCCCAATCAAAATATCCAAATAGATCCACGTAAAATAATCACAACATCATATGAGTCATGAGGCATCCCACAAGGTTATCATCACTCTCTTAAAATAAATACAAATAGACATACAACTACCAGTTATTTTTCGACTTCTATATATGTCAAGAAATCAAGATTTCTAAAAGAAATAATCAATTAATATTTATATAGATCAGAGGAAAAATATCAAACTAATAAATATGCGATCTAAACATAAATTTACATACAACTACATGACTCTTGGTAAACACTAAAACATATTGTGCCGAACAATCTCTTGGTAAACACCAAGCACTAAGCAGATTGTGCCGAACAATCTCATGTGGATTTTGAGGAGAGATTGGCTTACAAGTTATAATTAGTTCTAGGGCACTAGCATTGGAGATAAATTTGATAAAGCCTCTATTAATGAGATGCTAGAGACCTTTTTTAGACTACCCCCTGGTCCACATTGAGTAGGTTGGGCCGAACAAAATCCGAGGTGGATTTAAAATTCACATGGGAAATAATCCATCCTAGGAGACTTATAATCAAGCATCACCATCAAAGGTTTGGTTAATTTAGGTAAGGTCAACTCCTAGTCATATATTCTTTCTTGCTTCAGGGAAACTTTACAAGGGACAAGGTTAATGCATGTTTGCATGGCCACCCACTATGCATCTATAATTTATATCTTGGAGCTAAAAAACTCTATGGTAATGCTCAACAAATTTGTACTCAGTCCCCTCTTGGCTAGTTACCCTCCCTAGCGACTTCTTTAGGGATCCAATCCTTCCAAACACCTCCTTAATAACAAGCATTTTGTACAAGGCCTTAGTCGGATGGTGCTTAGTTTTAAGCCAATGGAGTCGAAAGTGAATTTGAGCACGCTAGGCTTGCTAAATATCATCCACCTTCAAGAAGTGCTTAAGCTTGGTGACTCACAATATTAGAGTTGTGCCATACGAAATGAATTAAAGTCCTTGTAAGTCTTCTTTGAATTCTTCCTTAGCTATTTTGTGGCATTAGTGCTGCACTACTACTAGATAGCAACCAAATGCTCACAATAATGTTGTAATTTTACCTTTATGGCATTGTTCCACTTTTCAATTGAACTTGTCCTCTCCCTATGGTCTGGGTAGTAGGGTCAAAATCCACATAATGACTTAGATCCTAGCTAGTTGTTGCAAATGGGATATGTTAAGCGAGTACATAGAATTTGACAATCTCATCTTAGTTGGTCCCCAAGATATCCAGAACACAATGGCTTGGAGGTCGGAACGAGTAACTTTTCCTAGCACTTGTGCTAGTCTGCCACCATCGTAAGAGGAAAACAAAGTGTTATGTTCCAAAGGCATGGATATTTCAAGCCATTTCATAAATTTCTCAGAAGTGACCCTAATACTGGACCAAGTGAACCACAACTTTGGTGAGTCTCCTTTTTAGTGCTTGTTGGGGTAGTAGTGTCTAAGTCTAGCCTTAACGCCATTCCATGTTGTACATTCCTATTAAAGAATTTAGACAAGGTTAACCCCAATTTTATCATCCTGAGAGTCCACATTGTTATTGTCACCATATAAATCCAATCAAATTCTGAGAGGTACTTAGCTAGCTAGCCCCACAAAATTGTAATGTTCTTTGCTTCAATAGGGGTATACAATGGCAAGAACAAGGACCCTACCATTAAGAAAAAGGAGCACCCGCACCAATCTAGTAGAGGGGTCAATGCCATGATCAATTATACAAGATGATAACTTAGGAGAGATAAGAGTTGTTTCCCTCCTCACCCTTCCTCTTGCAAGTTGAAACATAGCTGCACAAAGACAAATAAAATCCAAGGTATCATTTAATATAAAAACAATCACTTTCACTTCTTGCAAACACAAAATATTCAAATTCAATGCCAATCTAGTAGAGGGGTCAATGCCATGATTAATTATACAAGATGATAACTTAGAAGAGATAAGAGTTGTTTCCCCCCTCACCCTTCCTCATGCAAGTTGAAACATAGCTGCACCAAGACAAATATAATCCAAGGTATCATTTAATATAAAAAAAATCACTTTCACTTCTTGCAAACACAAAATATTCAAATTTGAAACTAACAAGTGAACTCTATGAACCATGGTTTTCCTGACTGGGTCTAGAAGACCTCTCACATTCCTTGATACAACCTTATTTGAGAAATTTCCACAAAGATGTCCATCTCCTTCCCTTGCTTACTGCTTAACACTTGGTAAGATATTTTAGTGACAAAATTATTTTCCTTCATTACCTGCATTACCCACCTATCTAGGGTATTTTTCTTAGGTCTTCTCTTCCCATTTTCAATACCATCATTGAATTGCTTATTGAGCCTCAAAGGAGGAGAGACTAGGCACTTTAGCTACTCCCTTACGGGAGGAAGTAGCATGAGTGGAGCCAACAGGTTCCTTATTCATGGTTGTGTCTATAGGCTTGGATGGAGTTGACCCAAAAATGACCAAGCTATCAAGTGAACCCTTGGGATCCAAATTGCCTTCGTTTCCTTCTTTTACCTATTACATCCATTCTCTACCTTCAATAGAGGTCAAATCCTTTTGGGTCAGGGAAGTTAGAGTAGCAATCGTGGGGTATCAGAAGAGTCAACTTTGGTTAGCAAGGGATAATCCCGAATCCTACATTCAGAACTTTGGCAATGAAAACAAGTATTTACAAGGTTGATATACCGAATGACTTGATGGATGATTTTTGGGTTTACTTTGATAAAAATCCACTCACAAAGGCCCTAGGACAAGATAAATCGAATGGAGACATGTTTTTGAGGTCGAGGGTTAAATAAATAATAGGGATTGTGGAAAATAAATTGCCCAAAGGGAGTCAAGAATATGCTAGAGGAAGTTGGGTCCCACTGTTGCATAAGGAGGAATGGGAAGTAAATCTATATAGAACAATAATTTTGAGCATCTTCATTAACTTGAAAATAATCACTCCATCTAGATAATACCACATGGGTATTCCAAGACATCTAGGGCCCATGCATGGCCACTTAAGAGATATGATTCTCCTCTTTGAAAGAGAACTAGTAGAGTCCTTTTGTCAGGCATGATTCTCCTCTTTGAAAGACTAGTAACAGAGGCCTTTTGGTAGGCATGATTCTCCTCTTTTAAATAATAGTAGCAGAGGCCTTTTTTCAGGTTCCCAGTAGCTGTACAAATCCAATGGTATGGCTCCCAAGCCTCTTTGACCTAGACCCTAATAACACATTCAAGGGGGATTCTACCTACAAAATAACCTAAGAGGTATCAACACCTTGGACTTGAGACAATAACATATTCATTGATTGAAATTTCAACAAAGATTTCATCAGCAGGGATTCTCAATTTCTCGTGACAAAATTCTAGTTTAAACTTGTGAAGGACAACGACACCATTGCTGATCCTAGTGTTGGATTCAATAGGAAATTCTTGCAACACTTGCATAGAAATATCAGGGGCGGGGTGGCTGTATGTCCCCTTCAAGCCTTATGACAGCCGAGCAAGGGCATGTAGGCCAAATCACAGCAATAAAACGTGTTAAATTCGACAAAACGTTGATCAGATGGACAGGACACACAATATTACAGGATTGCATTGATACCTCCTTCTATATAGATCAAAATAGTCAATAAAAAAAACAAACTTACCATATAAATAAATTTTGTTGAATATTTCTGCAATGTCATTTGCTGTCTTGTTTTTGAGTTTCTATAATAGTTGTCGCAGTACGCTAAATTATTGTTTTTCCTAGTAAATCTATTGCTTCCGTATTTGAATCTACTGCTGTTACATATAAATCTACTTCTTTTAAAATATTGTTGTTATTAGCTTATTTCAAGTATATTTTATCCATCCTAGAGATCAGTTTGCTG
The DNA here is from genome assembly GCA_001517045.1 of Pseudotsuga menziesii. Classification (NCBI taxonomy): domain Eukaryota; kingdom Viridiplantae; phylum Streptophyta; class Pinopsida; order Pinales; family Pinaceae; genus Pseudotsuga; species Pseudotsuga menziesii. The sequence continues at coordinate 61,871 of LPNX010954277.1, forward strand.
TGACAGAGAAATTAGTTTATGTTGATCGATTTGATTGAGTAGGGCCTGGCTTCTTACAAAAATATTAATTCATATGCTAGTGCAGTCCTTGGGTTCATAACAATTGGTCTCATCAAAATGGTATTAGAGCACTCTCTTGGCCTCATGGCTGGACTTCAGCAATGGAATTATTTTCAGCCACATGGGATGGGGAAAAAACATTATGTCTAATATACCTCAAAATAAGAATGCTCCATAGATGCATGAGTGGCTATGTTTTAATTGTGTTGAATGATGTGTACCCCTGCTTATTATTTCAATGATAAATGCAAAGAGCATGGACTAAGGTTTTATTCAATATCTCAATCTATCCATTAGTCTAAGGAAAGAAGTAAAGAATTGTCATTGACAACCAAGCATCTTCCATAAAGATTTCCAAAAATAACTCAAGAATCTAGAATCTTGATATGAGACAATGGTATAATGCAAATTACAATTTGTCCAAACATGCTGAAAAAATAAATTTTCAATTATAGGAACATCAAGGGATTTGCTGTAGGGGATGAAAAACAACCATATTTGAAATTTTATAAACCACCAGAAACATGCAATCATGTTACCACTGAATTGTACACTAGCCACTAATGAATGTAGAATCTCTCCTTGTTTTGAACGATATTTTTGTGCCTAGTTTGACAAATATGGTGTTTTGTAATCTGATGTTATGCCTTGAGCTTGATGGATTTCATATCTCATTCTCATAACCATTTAACAATAGAATTTGCACACAACAAGAGGGTTCTCTTTTCATTAACACAAAAATCAACCATGACATTGTTTGCAGTTGACATCAATCTCAGAGAAGGCAGTGATGAGAGTAAGCAGACTCTTAGCCTTCAGAAATCACGTCCCAAACAATCCTTAATGCTCCCTTCTCAGCATAGATAGCAGCAATGATAGATGCCAAGAGAATAAAGGTGGATTGCACCCTCCAAACAGCAAAACAACCTCAGTTTGAATGCCCACGACTTGACCTAACCAATGTTACAAATATGTCGGAAAATATATCGCGGAGGGTTCAAAAAGAAATTATCGGATTTATCGACAAATATGTCGGCAAGCATCGGCAATATATCGACAAACTTAAAAAAATACGAAAATATTCATTTTTTTCAATTTTATAAACATCTAAAGCAACAAGAACATAAAATAAACACTTTGCGACATGAATATGGAAAGAAAACTGATATACAAGATGTATAAGACGTCTAGTGGTACATCATACATAAAAAATGAATTGTGTCCCAAATCCTGAGTCCTTAATTCATGAATCACCCAAAAATACAATCAATGTAACTCGTATACAATGAAATGAACTAAATCAACTATTGATTGCCTCTATCCCTTTTACGGGCAAAGGTAATCGCTTTGGTAATGGCTCTACCTCTAGATATAGAACTATCTTGTTGTTGATTTGACAGTTGTGCATAACATTATTAGTGGCATAATCCTTGGCCATAAGAACTAAATTGGGATTTGCAGATTTTAGGGTTGGTGACATCAACCTCATCATGTTCTTGATGCTTTTCGAAAGGTATAGCTTTAGCCTTCTTAGCCTACAACTTGTAACTCTCATCATTGAAGTGTCCATACCACTTATGGTATACACATTACACAAGACCATTGAGAAGATGATGAACCTTTGGTCTTTCCATGGTTTCTGTTTTCATCATTTAAAAAGTTGCAAAGAAGAATATGAAGAAGAAAAATTTGAATTTGGCTTTAATAATCTTCTTCTGTGACTACTATTGCAAGAATTGGGTCTACTTAGAAGGTGCTTTCTACAACTTGGTCTCTATCTTTAGTGTAAGTTAGAAATCTTACTAAATGAAATTGATGTTGACTACTATTGCAGAATTGGGTCTACTTAGAAGGTGCTTTCTACAACTTGGTCTCTATCATTATTGAATAGTGTTGGTAATGGATCATGGATGCATGCAGCATTTAGGTTGCGATAGTCAACACAGAATCTAATATCTTCCATTTACTTCTTTCTATGGATTACTATAGGGATAATCCAGTCTCAATCATCTATAGGAAAAATAAATCCAGTCTCAATAAATGCAGGAAGCATCTTTGTCCCAAAATTTTAAAAACTATGGCCATCCACTATTAATTCTTGCAAGAACAATGTTTAACTTGATTATGTGCTTGACTACCATTTTATTGTTTGAAGAAATTAATTTTTGAATAGAAGATGGATTCTTGAAGTGCACATATATTTTATGTGAATGAATTAATGTGCATGCCAGTTGAACAATATAATTGATAAAGTAGTTAATTTGAATTGAAAGTGTATAGTGTTAGTAAATTTCCTAGCCTGTCACCCTAGGGATGCCTATTGTTTGGTACTAGGTTTGAAATTTGCGACTAGGATCCAAGGTGCATAAGAATCAATTTCCCTTGGCTGACCTCCTAGTTAATTACATCAATAGATCATAGGATCTTGTTTACATGTTCTTTGTATGAATTCCCTGACTGTATTTCATCATCCACCAATTCAGGTACTCCTTGCACCATGAATTGATGTTGACAATCAATAAATCCTATGGTTAGTTTTTTATGGCAAGTAATTGGCAACTGGAATCATTTTTTTGTTACAGCAACCAACACTTACGGCATAAATTGAAATGGCATTTGGTTAAGAATTTGAACATGACAAGAATTTTGAAACACACTTGTATAATTATTAGGAGATTGAGGATGTGATTAGATGGAGAACTACAAAAGGAGCTTTGTGGCCATGTCTAGCATGTGTATCACTCATGTGAGGATGCACTGTGATTCAGCAATTTGCAATTTTGCATAGTTTTTCATTTCATGATTTATAAGGCAGAGTAACTAGTAGTCAGACAACCTACCTTCAAGGACCATCACACATTAATTGGCAGGAAATTGATATATGAGGAAACAAATATGGTAAGGACTGGAAAGTGTGTTTTATTCTTTTCTAAATCATTATTGTTTTCATTAGAAGTATGTTTTCTTCTTTTCTAAATCATTATTCTTGTGATTTTTTAAAAAATTGTTAGTTATTCCCTTTTACACAAATTAATAGAAATTTGTAGATTACTTATTAAAGCGTGTACTCGTTTTTAATTTCATTTATCATCGTAGGGGGCCTCTTGTACCATAAAACTCAGAACTAGCCAGACTTAAAGTTTAGATGATTTTTACTGTTGTTTATGCTCAGAGACTAGAGTTGGGTTTTGATTGTACTTCTACTTTCAATCTCATCCTAGAATTTGCTACAGCCTTCTGGTCATTGCTTTTCAGTGGCTGCAATATGACTTTTGGCCACTATTTGTGCTCAAAACTGCCCATATTTGAGTACTAGGGCATTTTTGATGGTAGAATTAAACTCAAAACCCAAGATCAAGAGTGTTTACCTCATGAATGATTCCAAAATTGCTACAGGTCTCTTTTCAATGTTTTCATGCCTAGAAAGCGCCTAGAATTAGGGATTTAAGACTACTTGTTGCTGTTATTCATACCCAGATCTTACAGGATTGATCTCTACATTGTATGACATGCTCAGAAAATTAAATAAGAAACAGAGTGATTTTCTATATGAAGTCTTTGAGTTGAATAACAATGAAAACAGAATCTATTAGCTTGTTTTAATCTGATGGAAGAGTAAGTCATCTGTATAAATCTTTATCTTACATGGAATTGAATTTGAGTTTAGCAATCGAAATCCAGATAATCAATGGGAATCTATAAACATGAGAATTGTGTGCGTAGATGCTAAAGGGATTACATGCATAGAATCTATGTTACGTGTAGTGATTGATATTATGCTCGACATTGTTACTCTGATTTCTATACATTGTTAGCTTTGTATAACAAAGAAAATATGAAGGATAAGTGTTCTATCTAATATGCTTTGATGAAGATAGAGCATCTAAATTTCCTTTTCAAAGGGATAGGTTATGCTAAATACATAGATTCATTTAGTGGATCTTTCAAAAGCTAGGCATTTTGGCTAAATATACAAAGGATCATTTGCAAGTTGTACAACTTGGGCTTAGAATTCATTGATATATTATTCATTTCTTCGTTGATGTGGTGTCAATGCTTGTTATTTCAAGTTGGTCAATAAGAAATTATAGAAATTGTGTTAAAAATGGGGCATTATATACCTATTAAGTACACACCATTGGAGACATTTGTCATCATATAAGGAAATGATCCTTTATGTTACATAGAACAAAGTCTTCATATGTGTATGTCATGAATGTTGTGATTTTATGGCATGATGTATGTCATGCTTGTTTGAATTCTATGGATTGTTTGCCAAAATAATAATGTGGAGCATAATCTCTAATTCTATTCGTTTATTGGTTTGTCAAGATTCAGGTCCCCACATGTCCGCTGGACCATTAAAGGATGAGATAACAAGTGGATTCCCCACTTTCGCTGAATCTAGTCAGTGCAGTTGTGTTTCATTGACACCTTCCAGTTGTATTAGTGTTATACCTCCTTCGGGGAAAGAGTCAATGAAAGAGTCAATTAAAATTCATTGAAAGAGTTAATGAAAGAGTCAATGAAAATTCATTCAAAGAGTCAATGTAAACACTCATTGTAAGTTGGGTCAATATAAATTGATAATGTGCCATTGTATTAATTTTATTTCATTTTTCTCATGCAGGATTCACTTCTGGTTTCTATATCGATTTGGAATTTCAATTTTGGAATATTAAGTAAGATGTCAAACATGGATTGTGGAAATAAAAATAAAACATCAAAACAAAAGGATGTAATATCATATTTTCAAAATCCTCAGTCCAATAATCCACATCTTATTCACGCTTCAAGCTCTCTTGAGCAAGGTATCGCTGAGAGAGATGTCAACACTTTTGAGAATTCATCTGCAACCTAGAAAATGGATGGTAGAATACATTCCTCTAATGATCAAAGTGAGACAAATGCATTTCCATCCGAAATTGGTAGTTCAAATGTTGAAGATTTTTCATTGCAAGGTGACACAGTGCATTCACGGAAAATAAAAAAGGGCCAATGGGACGTAGGGAGAAAATTCAAAGCTGATTGGGTCTCAAGATACCCATGTATTGAACCAATACCTCCAACAAATGAGAATGAGACCTCACGAGAAGTTAAATGCATTTCATGTAGTTGGAAACTTGACAAGGTAGTGAAATTACAAATGAAGTTAGACACAATCGAGAAGCATGTTGGGAAGGTGTATGATAAGAAAACTACAAATGATGAGAATAAATCTACTACTAGATGGAAATCTGTTAGCGAATGTCGACATCTCCAATTTGAAGTGGAATATAATGAATTCTTACTAAATAAGAAAAAACTTGAGGAAAGTGGAGGAACCATCAAATCTCAATTTGGAAAGATGATGGAAACACATTTCTTATCAAAGACAATAAAATTAAGCACTGTATTTCACCTCCTATCCAATGGTTGTCCTATGACAGATTATCCAAAAATGACGAAATATCTATCTTTTATTCAAGTGTCAAATTTTCCATCTTCTCATTGGTATTTATCGAGTCATTGGGAATGGGGAAAGTATCTAGCTCAAGTAGAAAAGGACGATATGAAAGAGAAGATTGCAAATGCTACATTTTTGTCACTGTCTTTGGATGAAGTTACGGCTATTGACAATACTTCATGGATCTGCATGAGCATTTATATGGTCAATGACCATATCAGGCATTCCTATCTACTTGGAATTCATAAAATGACCAAAAGTTCTACAGCAGAAAATATTTATGAACTTGTTATTGATAGTTTGAAGGAAATTGGTGGTATGGATCATTCCATGATTGCAAAAAAGTTAGTATGCGTTGGAGCAGATGGAGCATCAGTAATGCAAGGACAAAGGAATGGCCTTTGTGCTAGAATTCAACTCTCGGCTTCAACGTATATGCTCAGTATTCATTGTATGGCTCACAGGATGAATCTTGCATTTAAAATAGTGAGCAACTTTTCATTGGTTTCAAAGGTAGAATATCTTGTACGTGAGGTTCATGCATACTTTTTTCAGAGTCCCAAACAATTTTTAGAGTTTAAATTTTTTTCTGATGGTGTTACAAATGGAAAAAAACTATTAAAAGATGTTGATACAAGATGGATATCATTGAAGGGACCAGCTGAAAGACTATTCATTGAATATGCATCCTTGGTAGGGGTGATGTATGAACATCGCTCAAGTGTAGAAAAAGCTCAAACTCTTCTATTTCTACTAACTAATATAGAGACATTATTAACATTGGCTAGAATTCTTCCTATGCTTCATGAAATGAATAAAATTGTGAAAATGGCTCAGAGTCGCACGATGTATATTGCTGAATACACAAGAGAAAGAAAATTAACATGTCTTGCATTGGATAATTTGTATATTATGGAATATTCTTTTATAGATTTATCATTTACAAATTCGAGGAAGATTATCAATATAGAAAATGATGAATTTTTTTGGATGTTTGATGAAAAAGGGATGCTATGTATGGCAGTTCATGGGCATATGGTTCCCTTTTATTATAATGAAAAGATAGGAAGATCCACCAAACAGTGCTCCGTCTCAAGAGAACGATTTCACAATGTTGTAATTTCAGTGAGAGACAACTTGAAAGAAATTGCAAAATCACTATCATCAGAGGTAAGAGAACAGTTTCCTTGAGATGAATTATTGGAGGCCATTTCTATCATATACCCTCAATATTGGGACCATAGTCAAAATAAAAAAAATTTAGAAGCTGACTTTATAAAGAAAATCAAGATTTTGTAGAGCCATTTTTGTCGAGAGGCCGAGATACAAGGAGAACATATTCAAGGTATTTTAGATAAAGAAAAAATGGCAGATCAATATCAATGCTTTAGTAAAACAATGTGGGACCAATTTTCTCCGTCGGATAGTAAAGAATGTGGTGCAATTACAATATTGTGGACTAAGCTCAGTGGTAGCAAAGTGCTACAGGAAAAAATATCAGAATATTTCAAATTAGCAGATTTATGTCAAACCATGATTTTGGGATCAGTGGAGGATGAGAGAATGTTTAGTGCACTGACGTTCTTGAAGTCATAGTTGAGGAACAAGCTTGATAAAATGTGGATACATGCTTAAGATTATATGTAACAAAGTATGAGGTTGACAATTTTCCATATGAAAGAGCATTAGCTCTTTGGCAATCCGATCATGAAAGAAGGGGAGAAAACAATATAACAAATATATCTAATGAACTTGATGTGGAAAATGAGGACTAGAGCCAAAATGTCAAAAATGTCGAAAATGAGGACCAAGGCCAAAATGTGACTTGGAAATTGGATTTCACCTAAGGTTGTATATGATCTAATACACATTAAGGACTCTTGAGTCTTATTTTTGTCCAGATGTTCCATGTACCCTTGCTGGTGATCACTATATGTGAATTTGAGGTCATGTTTTAGGTAAAAATAGATTCTACATTGTACTTTTTTGTTGTAAGATTGATTATTTGAGCTACATTACCTTCATGCAGCGTATTTTAATATTGATGTTTTCATATTAACCTCTTACATTGTCTCTTTCTTGTATGTGATAGGAAGTGACGGTGGAATTTGAGAAAGCTAGGCCCAGGAGCTATCTCTTCACATAGATAGTGTCCTATAATTAAAGGATAAATAACTAATTTGACAACACTTTCGCTAAGCAAGAATGAGCTCATTCAAGTACATGAAACCATGATGGTGTTTAACAGGTATATCTTGACAAATTTGTATGGTTTGTTTATTGCTTTTTTTTTATGCATTTTGTCGCTTTTTGAAGTTTGTGTGTATTTTGGTTAAATATTGTGTTAGTCCCTTGAATGCTTATAGTTCTCATTTGATGCTTGATTTAGCCATTTGTTGTAGCTTGAATCAAGATTGGTTTTAATCAGTTTCCATTGATTCAGGGTTTGAGAAAAGATATTTTTATTGCATTTTAGTTGCTTGAATTAATTGTCTTCACTTTTTCGAATCTCGATTATTTTATGTTGATTGCATATTTTCTTTGTAAATACTTATCATTATTCAAAAAAATAAATGAGCTCTACAAAGCTAAGCGAAGAGAAAAATGGTCTATGCACTAGGTTCCTATGAATCGATTGTAGGATACATATTGGCAGGAGACCAACATTCATCTAATGCAATAATCAATTGGCATAATTACAATGCATAATTGCATTATCCTCCAGTGACAAATATTCTCCCAGAAGACTATCATTATCAACCAAATACAAGGGAACCATATACCCATGAACTGCCATACATAGCATCCCTTTTTCATCAAACTTCCAAAAAAATTCTCCCAGAAGACTAATTTGACAACACTTTTGCTAAGAAAGAATGGGCTCATTCAAGTACCTGAAACCATGTTGGTGTTTAGCACAAATATCTTGACAAATTTTTATGGTTTGTTTATTGCTTTTGTTTGAAGAATTTTGTCAATTTTTGAAGTTTGTGTGTATTTTGGTTAAATATTGTGTTAATTCCTTTGAATGATTCTAGTTCTCATTCGATGCTTGATTTAACCCTTTGTTGTAGCTTGAATCAAGGTTGGTTTTAGGATTTGAGAAAAGATTCTTTTATTAACTTTTAGTTGCATGAATTAATTTTATTCAAATTTTCAATTATTTTACACTGACTGTATATTTTATTTGTAAATACTTATCGTTATTCAAAAAACTAAATGAGCTCTACATATTGAAGTGAAGAGAAAAATGGTCTATGCACTAGGTTCCTATGCATTGATCGTAGGATACCTATTGGCACAAGACCAACATTCATCTAATGCAATAATCAATTGGCATAATTACAATGCATAATTGTATTAGCTTCCATGACCATCATTGGCTAGTGGAGGCCAAGATCGAGCATAATGTATGATTCTATGAGTTTATCAGTTTGTCAAGATTCAGGTCCCCACATGTCCGTTGGACCATTAAGGGATGAGATAACAAGTGGAGTCCCCACTTTCCCTGAATCTAGTCAGTGCAGTTGTGTTTCACTGACACCTTCGTGTTGTGACTTATGAGTCTACATGTTCTATTGTTGATGATGTGATTCATGTTATTTGACTAATGTAGTTATTCTTTTATTTTGACAACATTATATAAATCAGTGAAAGATTCACCAGTTTTTACAATTTTTTATAATGAAGTTAAATATTCGCCAAATTTTTACAACATTATATAATAAAATGAAAGATTCGCCAAGATTTTACAATACTATATAATAAAATGAAAGATTCGCCAAAGTTTTACAACATTATATAATAAAATAAAAGATTCGCCAAATTTTTTATATATACATATTATATTATTGATAAAATCGCCTTCAACTTTTCCTATATATCGGAGAGATTCGCCCAATTTTTATACATATAATTCTAGGGGTTCTTGAAATCATCCCTGATTTCAACCACTTTTATTATGTAATTATGCTAATTTCAACATTAATATTTATTAGATTTTTTCTCCAACACTTATATTTAAGCTTTAAAAAAAATAATCCATACTTTTTCTATATAACTAGATCACATTTAAGTTTGAAAATAAAAAAGAAACTACTTTTTTCAAACTAAATAAGCTTGTTGTGCTTATATTTAAGCTTGAAAAAAAATAACCCATACTTTTTCTATCTAATCACATTTAAGTTTGAAAAAAAAAACCTGCTTTTTTCAAACTAAATAACCTTGTTGTGCTTACTATCTAGATGTAAAATCATTTCCAAATCATTAAAATGCAATTATTTTAAAATTATCCCAAATAAAATCCAATAATCTATATATGGAATAGTTACGTCGATAGGCATATATATCTTAGAATTTTGAGGTGGAGTACTATCTATGTTTTTTCATCTCTCGAGAATTTTGAGGTGGACTACCATCTATGCTTTTTCATCTACCGACGACAATCAAATTGATTCTATGGGCGTCGTCCAAGATTAAACGAGAATGAGACAAGTGTATTGTCGAGTTGATTCTATGGGCTTCATCCAAAATTAATAAATAATAATTTCAAAAAATAAAAAATAGCATAATTAACATGTGATAAGTACAATTAATCATAGTTGTAAAAATTAAAAGTATTCTTCAACTATTTGATTATTAGATACAACTACGAGCTTAACTCTATCGATTATTAGATACAACTATTAGCTTAACTCGAATGATTCTAGAACTATTAGCTTAACTTCAAATCTAATCAAAGTTATATTAGATAACTATTAGGTTAACTATTAACTTAACTTTAGTGATTTACAATTATTAGCTTAATTTCAACTCTAATGACTCAAGGCTTAGTTCAACTACATTTAGCATTTAGGAGTCTAACTAATGTGCAGTGATGTGAGAGTAGAAGTCCTAATAAACTCCTCCAAACTCCTAATAAAATTCAGCATCTCCTAATAAACTCCTCCATCACATAGTTGAACATCTATCTACTATAGAGTTTTTATTACATGTTTAGGTTTTTCATAAAAATATAAATAAGATTTGGATTCTTTTTAAAGGAGTTTAACAAATATATTAATACATGTTTTGCATTCACTCAATTGTAATGAAATACTGGTAGGGTTTCTACTGGTAGGGTTTCTGTACAAAGGATGAATGAAAAACTGGTGGGGTTGCAGTAGAGACACTGAATGAAAAATTAGTGACGAATGCTTAATTGATTTTGCAGTCTTCCTGACTCTGTGACGAATCTTACTAATTTGGATCTTCATTCAAATCAGCTGACATCACTACAGTCCATCCGACATCTTGTGAAGCTCAAGGACTTGAATGTTTCTAGGAATTCTCTTAATGCGTTTCCAGATAGTATTGAAAGTTGTTAGTAGGCTCTAGGAAAAACCTCACAATTTTCATTATAGTTTTTTTTATACTCAATTCTAGTCGTGATTTTTTAACTTGAAATTTATTTTTTAATTCAATGCACTATTCCTTCATTGTCAATTTCAATAAACTCAAGCTACCTAAAGGGATGGGTTTCAAACACGAAGCATTTTTTAATTCAATGCACTATTCCTTCATTGTCAATTTCAATAAACTCAGGCTACCTAAAGGGCTGCGTTTCAAACCCCTAAACCTTAGGGAGCTGTGTGTTCACTGGAACAAGCTCACACATCTTCCGTACTCCACCTCCCACATGATCTCTCTTCATTTTTTTGGATGTCCACATGAACAGGATTGGAGGCCTTCCAAAAAAATCTTGAGAACCTCATGAATCTTGAATACCTGAAGCTCAGCAGCAATTCTAATTTCTTATGACTCTGTCGGATTCGATAGGGGTCTCACGTCTCTTGGTGAGTTAAATATCAGTTACAATATTAAGAACCTCATGAATATGGAATAACTGGATCTCTGTAGCAATTTTAATTACTGGTGACTCTGCCAGATTCGATAGGGGTCTCACGTCTCTTGGTCTCAAATTGCCACCCATTTTCCTAGACTTACAGACAACGAGATCAAGAATTACTAGAACTCATGCATCAAGAAAAATCTCAACATGAAATGAAGTCTCCCCTTAGAAGCTAACAACAAGAACAACAGAGTTGTGTGTGTGAGATATTTTTTTTATTGAGCGTAGGGTTTGGGAGCGTGCGTTGGGTTTGGGAGCGATCGTTTTGAGGCTGTGTGCTGTGCTTCCGGTCTAGGCGATCGATCTCAGGCCGCCCCCATGGCCATGCCCGGGGGAGGGCTCACCCCTCCCTCTCCCCCCTCCTCTGCAGAGGAAGCTTTCAGACAGCTGCTTTCTTCACCGGGGTTTAAACCTGCTGCCCCTTCCATTCCTAAATTCATTAATAAACTTGATGCAGTCCCAAAAATTGACCTTCCTATTGAACAGTCCATCAAGATCGCTCTGGCGCTAGCTAAACGCAGGCTGGTTGGGCAGTTTATGGGGTTATGGCCCTCAACAAAAACCACTGACGATTGGATCCAAAGACACTGGAGACCACAGCTCAAAAATAGTGTGACATGCTATCCGGTTGGAAGAGGATTCTTCATATTCGAATTCATATCCAAAGAAGATAGAGATCTTGTCTTCAGAAGCGGTCCTTACTTCATGGGCACCCATGGCCTGTATCTCAATAAATGGTCACCGGATTTCAATGCCGAAGTAGATGTCCCGAAGGAAGTATTGGTGTGGGTGAGGCTCCCAAATCTCCCAGTCCACTGCTGGAACAATCAAACCCTGGAAAAAGTGGGTAATGCTCTTGGAAGATACATAGACAAAGTAGAGAACAAAGGTCAATACTCCTATGCTAGAATATACGTAGAGGTATATTTGGAAGTAGGGCTACCTGAGGCAGTTAACCTGAAAGTCGGAGACTGGCACCACTACCAAAAACTGGATTATGAACAGCTTCCATTTAAATGCCACCACTGTCATGAGCATGGTCATTTCCAGAAAAACTGCCCTGAAATCCAGGTCCAGGAAGAAGGAGAAGGCTGGAAAAAAGTTAAAAAAGGGAAAACAAACAACAAAAATCAAGAGAAAAAGATAGGAAGTAACATGCAGAACCAGCCAGCGACCTCAAACAGCTAGGAAGCTACCAAATCTGCCCCAATCATCATACAAGATGATGAAGAACCTCAGAAGGACAGCGATCCACCTGGAAACCAAAATGGAAACCAATCTAGCCTTAAAGAGACAGATACCCAAAGTGTTGAACCATTGGAACCTGGGGAAATTCCCCATTCCGTCCCGAGAGCAACTCCAGTAGCTGATAACTCTGGACCTTCCAAAGAGTCTAGTGTAGATCCATTTCAGCTAGAATCGGAGCCAGAAGAAGAATTGGATGAAGGGGACTCATCTAGCAGTCTCTCAGCGGTACCCATCAAAAACCCAAGAGGGTGAAAATAAAAGAAGAAGATGAGAGAAGAGGCAACACATCTAGCAGTCCTCGAAGGATCACAAAAAAACTTAAAAGGTATCATGAACACCAGATCTAAAAAAGGAACAACTCCGACCCCAAAAGGGGCTACCTCCCCTCGCCAAAGTTCTTAATGCGGTACATCTCCTGGAATTGAAGAGGCTTAGGTTCTACACTAAAAGAAGAAGCTATGAAATACCTGGTCCGAATTCATAATCCTGAGATTCTGCTAGTTCAGGAGACAAAAATGGAGGAAGCTTCTTCCCTCCAAGATGGGAAAAAGTTCTGGAAAAAAGGTCCTGGGATTGCCAATAACTCCAGAGGAGCGTCTGGAGGCATTGCAACCTTCTGGGACTCCAACCTTTATGATCTTGAAGCTGAAGTTTGTGAGCTTCACTGGGTTTTCACAAAACTCACCCACAAAATCTTTGGGAATACTGTAAGTATTTTCAACCTCTACGTTCCTATCTTACTTTCGGAAAAAAGAGACTGTTGGAACATGATTGAATCCTATCTCAATAACCAGCATCTGGATAACATTATAATAGCAGGCGACTTGAATGTCACACTTGCAACAAATGAGAAAAAGGAGGCTCGCTGGTCAGGGATCCATCGAGGGAATGGGTCGAGGATATCATCCTTGGATGGGATCTCCTTGACATAAAACCTTCCAAAGGTAAGTTCACCTGGACGAATAAGAGAGTTGGTCCAGGCCATATCGCTGCCCGCCTTGACAGGTTCCTAGTTCATTCTTCCTTTCTCTCCCTTGGTATTTTAGCCACCTCCAAAATCCTTCCCCACTGCACTTCCGACCATAAGCCCATCCTTCTGGTGCTAACTCTTGGTAACGACCTCGGCCCGATCCCCTTCTGCTTCAGCCCCCTCTGGATCTAGCATGAGGATTTCATGCAAGTCGTGGTTGACTCCTGGGAAATCCATATTAATGGATCCCCTACCTTCATTTGGGAATCCAAATTAAAAAGACTTAAAAAGGACCTGAAATTCTGGGCAAAGATCCTAATCTCGCCCACTTCAAGAAGGGAAATTGCTCAAGTTGAACTGGGTGCCCACCAGACTCTCATGGACATGTCCCCGGTAATTGACAACACTTTACGAAAGGAAGAGGAGATCCAAAAAGACTTCTTCTCAGCCTGTAGGATGGAAGAAGAATATTGGAGGCAAAAATATTGAAACCTTTGGCTTTTAAGTGGGGACAAAAACACTAATTACTTCCATGAACAGGATGAAGTGCGTAAGAACCATAATGCGGTCACTGAAATTAACTTCCATGGTAACCTTCTCAAAGACTTTGAAGAAATAAAGTAGGCTTCCCATGAGACTTTCAAGGAGTTATTCACAGCCCCCTCAGAGGAGCCGATTGACAGTTCAGACTATCCACTTGACCTCATCCCGAACCTTATCAAGCCTGAGGAAAACAATCTACTTACTGCTCCGGTCACTATGAATGAACTCAAAGGTATTCTCTCGATCATGAAACCTGACAGTGCTCCTGGGCCTGATGGCTTCACTACTAGATTCTTCACCAGCTACTGGTCTATTATCAAGATTGACCTCTTAAAAATGATTTGGCATTCTCAGTTGGTCAATAGGCTGGGGGGCAGCACCAACTCTTCCTTCCTAGCACTGATTCCGAAAGAAAAAGGGGCCAACTCCTTCAACCGATTCAGACCGATCTCCTTGTACAATACAGGGTACAAGATCATAACCAAGATTATTGCCTCCAGGCTAAAAAGAATTTTTCCCAGGATTATTCCAGAAAATCAGGGAGGTTTCATCAAGGGAAGGAAAATCCTTGACAACATCATCCTCGTTCAAGAAGCCATCCACTCTAGCTATCAACGTAACGAGAAAGGTATGGTAATAAAACTTGATTTAGCAAATGCTTTTGATCGTGTTAGGCATGAATTTCTTTTTGCAGTTATGGCAAAGTATGGCTTCTCTTCAGACATAATAAACTAGATCAAAGGTTGTGTGGATAACCCCTGGATAGCCCCTCTTGTTAATGGAATACCTACGGAATTTTTCAAAGCCTCTAGAGGACTCAGGAAGGGCTTCCCGTTGTCTCCACTCCTCTATGCTATCCAAGCTTCCGTCCTCAGCTTTCAACTCAACATATGTCAAGAAATCCACATGTTGGCAGGCCTAAAGATTGTGAATGAAGCTCGGAGCATAAACCACACTCAATTTGCAGACGACACCCTGTTACTCGAAGGAGCAAGCCTCCATTCTGCTGAGCACTTCAAGCATGAACTGGAAATTTACAAGGAGGAGTCCAGAAGCAAAATCAACTTCCAAAAAAGCAAAGTCTTTAGCTGGAACTGTTCTACAATAGAGATTCGTGAAATAACCAGCAAGCTTGGGATGGAAGGAACAATTGTCTGGGAGAGCTTCATTTACCTTGGCATCCCCATCTGCAAAAACAAAATCAATCCAGCGAATTGGGACTCAATTTTAAACAAAATTAAAACCAAAATCCAAAGCTGGAATGCCAATTGGCTCAATCTAGTAGTTAAGACTATTCTCATTAAAGCTGTTATAAATAGCATGCCCATTTACCATTCGTCCATTCTTCTTGCCTCTGCTTTAGTAATTCGAAAAATGGAAGGTCTGCTAAGAAAATTTTTATGCGAAGGAGGAAAGGGAAATGAAAAGAAACTCCATCTAGTTAGCTGGAATAAAATCCAAAAGCCTCGTAATGAATGGGGGCTTCATTTGCGGAATCTTACCACTCAAAATCTGGCCTTAGGAGCTAAATTGCTCTGGAAAATGGTAACAGGGAAAGATAGTTGGAGCAAGAAAGTACTCCACAAAAAATACTTTCCTGGAACTAGGAATAGATGCCTGGATATGCCCCCCCCAATCAGAAATGGTTCTCTGATCTACAAATTATGTAATAAAGCTTTGGCACCATTCAAAAGGAGCCTTTACTGGATTCTTGGTGATGGGAAAACAATCAGAATTTGGGATGACTCAATCATGGGAGAAACTCCTCTGGGGGCTTCTGCGGAAGTGGAAAATCTCAAACAATGGTTGTTAAACAAAGGAATCTCCATGCTGTGGGATATTTCAGCTTGGGAAGGCAACAATTGGATAGGATGGGACCTAGGAAACCCCCCTCCGAATATTGAGGCTGAAGCTGAAATCTTTACAAACCTCCTCCAAGGAAAGTCACCCATAAAAGAAGGAATCAGAGACAAAAGAGGTTGGGGCCCCAACTCTGGAAACTACTCATCTGCTGAAGGTTACATACACATCCATGTGATCCCTTCTGCCGCCCCCAATCCTGTGATCTAGAATTTTCTTTGGTCAAAAGAATTCATACCAAAAATTGATATGTTTTGCTGGACCCTTTCCCACAAAAGCATTCTAACTGGTGTAAACCTCATGAAAAGAGGTATGGAAGGCCCAACTAGATGCCCGCTCTGCAAATCTGAGAATGAATCCTCAGATCACTTCCTCCTGGGATGTCACTTCTCCAAAGAGGTTTGGAATCAGGCTTTGAAGATGAATCCAGGTATCAATCTTCCTGTCAGTATACAAGCCTTTCTTTCAGACTGGATGGATCTCTCTCCTTTTCGGTTAGCCAAGAAACCGCTGCTCCAAACTACCTAGAATTGGATTTTAAAAGCCACCTGTTGCAAAATATGGATTGAAAGAAACAATCGTATCTTCAGAGACCAAGAAATCCATCCCTCTAGAATTGCAGCCCAAGCAAGAGCACTCCTTGGAGAAGCCTTGGATCAGAACGCCTCCTTGAATAACAATTCTCCTCTTCTGCCCAATGAATCCCATTAGCTTGGCATACTTGTCCCTAACCACCAGAACCAAATCCCTACAAAAGCCCACTATGAGAAATGGGAAATTCGACTAGGTGAGATGGACTTCAACAGATGGAAAAGCTTAATGAATGAACTCTGTCTCTTCTTTGATGGAGCCTCAAAGGGCAACCCAGGATTAGCTGGTTGTGGAGGAGTTTTTACTAAAGAGAATGGTAACGTTGTCAGCAAATATTCTTGGGATCTTGGCATTCAAACCAATAATCATGCAGAGTTTTGTGGGATTTTTCAAGGCCTGAGGATTGCTAGGGCCAAAGGAATTGCTAAAATTTTAGTGTTTGGGGACTCTCGACTGCTAATCCAAGCCATTAATAAGAAGAAACGTCCCTCCCAACTCCAGCTAACCCAAATTTTTCTTAAAATCTGGCTCCTTTGTAATAGCTTCCACTCCATTAGATTCTTTCACATTCTTAGAGGCCTGAACTCCCTGGCAGACTGCACTGCAAATGAAGGTACCCTCTTGGGCAGAGGTATTTTGCACATGGATGAGGTGGAATCCAGATGGGACATCCCTTAGCTGGAGAAGGGTGGCCTCATTTGACAAACAGTGCTCCAATGTACTGAGAATCTCCTTCAGCATCGCCCTCTGCAAAAAATCTCTACTCCTAGATCTCAAGCTCATGCATCGCATGACCCTCTCTCCCTTGAGAACTGTTATTTATTCCAGGGCTTTCCCTCCAGCATCGATGTGGAGTGGCTTCAAAGTATTGAATTTTAACTATAGACTAAAGAGATCTCCAAAGCTGTGCGGTTTTGGTGCTACCTGCAAATGGCGTCGAACAGCTCTACCTCCTCGGGCCTCTCTGTGGAAAGTCGTATTGCAGAACTGGAAACGGCAATGGGAAGACTCAGGGGCCATTTGGAAAACCAAGATAAAATGCTGGAAGAGACCTCTCAAGCAAGCAATAAATCGTGGGATCTGCTTAATGAGGACCTTAGGAAACTGCGAGAAGACCAAGTTGGTTCCTCTGAGAGATTGGAAGACTTTAAGGATGAGGTTTGAACTAGTTTCAAGGATGCGGCCAACGTGCAGGGAAATTTTGGAAAGAGGATCAACGATCTGGAGAATGAGGTAGCGAAGTTGACTGCTAGGCTGAACAAATGATGCCCCCTTGCCGGTTTACTATTGTGCTTTGTTCATCTGTGTTCTTTTTCAATCTGTGTTCTTTGTCAAAGTTGTGTCTGTCTTTCTCTGCTGTAAGAAGGCCGTTGGGCCACTTCAGAGTACTAGTTTCCTGCTGGAATAGTCACGTTTCAGATTTGCTGCATAGCCATAATGTCAAAGCACTCGGTAGCTGATTTATCGACACCATTTAATACTACCCCCTTGTTTTTGTTAAAAAAAACAACAAGAACAACAGAGAATCTAGTTAATATGAAAATTAGAAGATAATTAAAACAAAAACTACAAGTTGGATTTTCCTTTTTGCCCCACAGTGTGTTCTCCTCGCAGCTGCACTTGCCAAGATCCACTGCATCTTTCAACATCTTCGATGGACTCGCTCGATGTTTAGAAATAGAGTAGTCTATTGGTGATTTGGAGGCATGCCTTCTTTCATTCCCACATAATGCATCTCGGCGGTGAATGCATCTAGTGCCTGCGTATATTGGACCTTCTAGACCATCAAGTCTATTAAATTGGATATGGAAGTGTAGATTTCCTGATTAGTTTCAATTTATGTTTGTATAACCTAATACCCCACAGGTCAAAGGTCCCTATAATACTCACATCATGAATTCTCAAGTGAGAGTTTGCATAGAGTTCGTTCTTTGTTAGTCAGTGAAAGCATTGAGGGAATTGGACGTAGGCGAACTGTTGACCTGTTTTGGGGTCCATAAAAAACACATGGCTTGAGGGAGAACTTAGAAATTGTTAATGTACATGTCGCAATGGAATGTCAAAATGAATCTTCCAATTGCATTATAAACTAGCACAACAACATAAAATGTTGTTGGTCTAAGTCCATCAACATCATTTAAGGGATGAGAAAGGAAATTACTTCGAGTACACCAACAATATTTTATGTTGTTGTGCTAGTTACTGGACAGCGTTTGAGTAGTAAAATAATAATACTAATATTATTGTTCTTCTAATTATTATAATTAATTATTATTTAGAAATTAAATATTAAATTATGTAATTATCATTACTAATATTAACATTAATAATAATAATAATAATAATAATAATAAATATTATTATTATTTTTAGTATTATAATTATTAGTATTATTACACCTATGATTATGTGATTATGGTACCCTTAAAATTGTTAAATTGTTTTTTTAATAATAAGAATAATAATAAAACAAATAAAACTAGTTATTAATTATGGTATCCTTAAAAAATTTAAATTGTTTTTTAATAATAAAAACAATAATAAAAAAAATAAAACTAATAATAATAATTATTAATATTATTAGTAGTAATATTTTAATAATAATAATAATAATGATAAAAATAATAATAAATATAATTAGTATTAGTATTAGTACTAGTTATTTTGTTACAATAATTAAAATAAGTATAAAAATGACGATGATTACACTTATGATTATGTGATTATGGTTATATTAAATTTTTTTATTAAATTGTATTTTTAATAATACTAATACTAATAATAGAAATAATATTATTTTATTAGTAGTAGTATTAAAATAAAAGGGAAACACTATTATTTTTTAAATTTGTATAGTTGTGTATAATAGTGTGATAAAATAATATGGGAAAAAAGTAAAAATAAATTTATTTTCTATAGTAAACAAATGAATAATTATTTTTGTATTTTTCTTTTGTAAATATTATTTTTAAAAAAATATTTAAATTATTATATTTAAAAGTAAACATTAAAAAAATATAGCTTTAGAAAATATGTTTTTTATAACATTTTATTTTTTGAATATTTATTTCATTTATTCACAATAAATTTTTCTAGAAATTAATATCCTCGGTATGGTTGACATGGTCGACCATACCAATGCTTAAATATGGACACTATGGTCAACCATTACTGTTAACCATGGTTGGCCATGTGCAACGATGAACATGACCATGGTTGACAATGACATGGTTAATTATTTTGAGCCTATTTGAACACATGGTCAACCTTGAAATGGGAAGCATATCTTTGACATGATGTAGTCAAGACCACCATCATTACATCCATGATTGACCAAGTTGACCACAACTAACCATGGTTGACATCCATAAGCATGGATGACAATACTTGAACATAGTCATGCAAAGCACAGATTACATGGTCACCCATGGTCATGTCATACCTTGCTTCATCTAGTTTGTATACCATGGACATGGTTGACTTGGTTCTTAGACCATGGCCATGGTTGGCATGATTACCATACCATGGTCATGGTTGACATGATTGTGATATTATGGACATGGTTATCATGGTTCAGCATGTTGGACCAAAGTGTCAATATTGTTTGACGTACTTGGCTTGACCATACTTGGGCATGCTTGACATTGTTGTGTTTATTGACCATAGTTTCCTTGTCTATAATGTTTGACGTGATAGTCGTGGTTGACCTACTTCAATGGTTGCTATGTTTGAAGGTATAGAAAAATTTTGTCGTGATCTACGAAATGTTTGTCGATATATGAAAACTTTGTGGGTAGATCTCAAGTTAGTCGGTATATATAAAGTTTGTCACTATATTAAAAGTGGGTCGCTATGGTTTTATGGTAAGCAGAAAAGTGTTACCGCTTTATTAAAAGGTTGTGGTCATATACAAAGTTTGTCGCTGTATGAAATGTTTGTGGCAATGGTTTTATGAATATATGAATAGCTTGTCGCTATATCAAAGTTGTCGTTATATCAAAAGGTTGTCACTATATTAAAATATCATCTGGCATGATTTATGAATAAGTCAAAAGTTTGTCGCTATATAAAGAATTGTTCGCAAAGACAAAAGTTTGTCGATATATGTAAACTTTGTCGGTATAAGAAAAGTTTGACGCTATGCCTAAAGCTTGTCACGATGGTTTTATGATTATATCAGAAGTTTGTATGTATATAAAAAGTTTGTCGCTAGAGGAAACATTTGACGCCATGGTTTTATGACTATATGAAAAGGTTGCCGCTATACTAGAAGTGTGTCGATATAGTACAAGTGTCGCTATGGCTTTATGATGAAGTAAAAAATGCCATCGCTATTTCAAAAGCTTGTCCCACACTGAAAAGTTGCTCGGTATATTTTTATGATTAATTTCTAATGTTGGCGATTGTATGAAAAGTTTGGCGGTGCATTAAAAGTTAGAGGCTATATTAAAAGTCTGTCATTTTCGTTTGTCGAGATATGAAAATTTTGTTTAAATGGTATCATGAATGGCATTATAGTATTAACATTATTCATATCAAATGTTTCTATCTATGGTTTTATGATGACACCAAAATTTTGTCGCTATACCAAAAGTGTGTTGTTATAGTGAAAGTTTGGATCTACATAAAAAAATATGTCGCTATAGCAAAAGTTAGTCACTGTATAAAATGGTTGTCGTGACATGGAAACTTTGTCGATAAAGTAAATGTTAGTTGCTATGGTTTTCTGAGTATATCACAAGTTTGTATGGTTTATGTGGTTTCTGTGGTTTTATGATGACACCAAAAGGTTGTTGCTATAAGAAAGTTTGTCGCTATATCAAAATTTTGGCACTATATGAAAAGTATGTCGCTATTTCTCGCTATACCAAAAGTTGGTCAGTATATACAATGAGTGGCACTACATTAAAATATGCTTGATATTTTTTGTCGCTTTGTAAATGTGTCATTTTACCAAAACTTTGGCGCTATAGAAAAACTTTGTCACTATATTAAAAGGCTTGAAGATATGGTTTTACGAATGTATGAAAAGTTTGAAGGTATAGTGAAAAGGTGATCTATGAAACGTTTGTCAGTATATGACAACTTACTCGGTACATCTAAATTTAGTCGCTATATGTAAATTCTGTCCATATATTAAAAGTGGGGCGCTATGGTTTATTTCTCATGTCAAACGTTTCGCTGCTTTATGAAAAGGTTCTCACCATAAAAAGAGTTTGTTGCTACATGAAATGTTTGTCGCAATGGTTTTATGCTTAACTGAATAGTTTGTCCCTATATCTAATTTGTGGCTACCCTAAAAAGGTTTGTGGTATATTAAAAGATTGTCTCCATGTTTTATGATTAAGTGAAAAGTATGTCGCTACATAAAGAGTTGTTCATAAAATCAAAACTTTGTCCATATATGTCAAGTTTGTCGGTATATCAAAAGTCTATGGGTTTACGATGAATTAAAAAAAATTGTTATTTCAAAAGTTCATCCCAATATGAAAAGTTTCTCGGTATGGTTTTATGGTTAATTCCAAATTTTGGCAATTGTATCAACACTTTGTTGTTGTATTTGTAGTTAGACGGTATAATAAAATTTTGTATTCATCATTTGTCGCAATATTAAAAGTTTATTGAAATTGTTTCATGAATGGTATTAGAGTAGTTACATTATTCGTATCAAACGTTTCTTGCTATATGAAATGTTTATGGATCTATGACAATCTTGCCGCATTGTTTCTTTATTATATGCAAATTCTGTCTGTATATGAAAAGTTGGTCTCCATTGTTTTATGATTATAAAATCATAGGGTAAAAATAAATATTTATTATATCAAAAGTTCGTCGCTATATTTGTTGAAATTATGTCATAAATGAATATGCACTTTGACAATTTGGGCAACAAATATTATAAGTTTTGAGTGATAACAATATCAATGGTGTAGTGCAATATCTTGAATTGAACATGGCCACATTTACTTGCCATTTAACACGTTGAAAGAAACGAAAAAGAAACCACAGTATAGTACTGCCAATTGCAAACAAAATAAAGGCATCATTTTTTTCTTTTAAAAGTAGAAACGCACAGTTGAAAATGTAATTTTTTTTTATTCAACTAGATTTGACAGACATTTTTTCTTTCCACATTGTTGACAAAGTACTAAATAAGTGTAGTATGGCAACTAAATTCACGGATAATGTTATTTAAATAGAGTAAAGCTTCAATCTTTCAACTGCATAAAAAAAGAAAGGAAATTTAACTGCCATGGACATGATAACTTCGAGGTTCAACAATGCATTCCGTAATGATTGTGTTTTCTTGTATCAAGGATTTGTTACTTGTATATTAATGGAGGAAGTTAAAAGTCACTGTATTTTTGTTAGTTTTTGGTATGCCTCCATGGTATGCTACAATGTTCATGTCCCCTTCAATGAAACTCGCCCTTTCTTCCAACTCTAGTTGTTTTCTTTTCAAACGTTCTATTTCATCACTAAATACCTGATTCACTTGTTGGCAACCTATCCAATCATCGGCATTATTCTCATCTTGTTTGCGGCTCTAATATTCCCATGCATCTGTTACATTTCTGGATTCCATGTGTAAATAACGAACAGAGTCCATCAAAGAAATGAATGTGGAATGCAAGCTGTGCGGAATCCATGAAGGAGACAATGGGTTCAGTGAGAAAGAAGAAAATTTATTGAGCATGTTTCTAGCTCTTAATTTATGTTGGTTTTGTGTTCTTAACTCAAGGTTTTCAGATGAAATATATCTTTCATTTTTTTATAGTTACCTTATCAAGACAAGTATGCTTAAATTTACCAAAAAAGAAAGGAACATCTTGGTTTCCCTAGATATAGAGAAAGATTCCCCTATTTGGACAAATCTCCTTATTTTTTGGACACTTCTCCTAGAACTTGGTTGAGTTCCATTGGTGCTGACCTATTTTTCCACATGGAAGGTCAACCACTAGTGCTCTTGTTTTATACTCTATGAATTTTCTAGTAATTTAATATAGAATTGCTATCTTACAAAAAACATTATGCTAAAATAATAATGCTTGAATCTCATTGGTACTTCCTTTGTTGTTTGTATTGGTATGTAAAGAACATCACACACCCATTACAAATAGTAATTAGGTGCATCTATAACCCTATATCCAACATAATAACTAGGTGCATCTATAACAATATTTTATGACTACATTTACAACCATGTCCCATATAATAATTATTTGCATCTATAATAATATGTAATGACTATAGCCTACACGGGTGTGGCTCATTGGCGGTTCCATTGTTATGAAGTCCCTTGTTATAAATTGGAGGTCACGAGATCAATCCCACCCAGGTTTACCTATGTCCCATGTCTTGCAGCAGATGTGGGGCACCTAGGGTTATAGTGATAGCGTGAATGGATCCCTAGACCCCGTTTCACACGAGTACCAGCCTGACTCCAGTTGCCGATTCCCCTAGTCCAAATATATATATATATATATATAATGACTACAAAAATGTGGTCTAAGTAAGAATGACAAAAGAAAAAGAAAAGATATCAGTGTAATAAAATAAACTAGCATAGCTCCTTGTCAATTTCAAATCTATCAAGAGACCAAAAGAATCAAATACTATGTAAAGTTAAAATTAAGATACATTAATATTGATTATTGTTGTTATTGTTGTTGTTATGTTTATTATTTTAATAACAAATACTTATGCATATGTACATGTTTATGTTTGGATAGAAAAGTAAATGAACAATTTCGAACTCATAGCCATATAAACACTAACATTATTATGCCTACATTGTATAATTAAAAAACATGTGTTAGGTATTTATGTCCTTTTAATTGAGATCCCACGCTATATATAATAAGGACAATGAGACTTGAATAAGGGAAGATAAAAGATGAGTAATGCATATAGAATGAGTTGTGTTTTATTTAGAAGGTATATTTGTTTATTAGTGTATACAATTATACATTTTTTATGTTTAACTTAAGATTGACACGACTAAGTAGATTCCTCATGTAAGTTTCAGTTATTTAATTTTATTAATTGTTATAGGTTACATATAATTTAGAAACATCCTATTTGTTGGGAAATCGCTTATCAAGTTGTGTAAGAAAATATTTTTTTTGTAGGTATGCTTGCTAATTATATGCTTTTGCTTATAAAAATTTATTTAATTTCATGTTTTTTAATGCCTAAAGTTATTTTTGCGTCTAGAAGTGCTCTACAGCCCAGTATAGGGGAGTGCTCTAAAGTGATGTAACCTTTGTCCACAAAAAATAATAGTGATAATGAATATTATGGGAGAGATCTTGTAAATTGATATAAAGTTTGTAATATTGAAATAACTAATGTAAAAAAAAGTAGTAAATATTTTGTCAACTTAATAATGTAAGATGATAACGTTTAGTTTGAAATAATCTCACTATATTAATATATTAATACACCAAAACATAGATTACTAGGAAAAAAGAATCGATCCAAAACAACAAAAATATTTTAGAAAAAAAAACAGATCCAAATCATACTCGTCCAAGAGTTTGGGAAGAAATACCAAGCTTACGGTAGGAGATATCACAGTAGCCAGCCAATTCAGGACACAGGAAGGGGCTACCGGGTCAGCGCCGGCAATATACCAATATACCGGCAAAGAAAATTACACATTAATTGATCCATCGGAGCACTGAAACATGCCTTCCCGCTTGTCGACATTTCATTCTCGACGACCACACTGAGCTCGTTGAACGAGCGCCTTGGTAAACTCTGGAAAATATAGCTCTCGATTTCTCTTAAGTAACTCAAGGCACCAGCTCTTTAGCGTATGATGTTTTTCCAAAGACGGGTCCATAAAAATGGTAGCCCTATATCCTCTGGTGAATTTCAGGATGGGCATATAAGTGCCCCCGCCACATAATTCTTATCAACCTTACTCAAATCATGGAGCACGGGGAAGCTCTTCGAATATAGGAGTATTATGACTCGATTGGAGGAGAAGAAAGGCGGACCAGGCGGCATATTCACTCTGAAGATCGTGCTCTTATATTTCTCTACACGACGCTTGCAGAATTGATCGATCCCTCTGAAGTATTCGAATCGATCGAAGATGGCACCAACAAAGGGAAGGCCGTAAGTTCCAGGGATCTCCATTACCCGAACTGGTGCGGCCGCTCTTGCTGCTTTCATCTAAACTCACCAAAATATGGGAAATCAAACAACATGAAAAAAAAAAAAAAAGCCTTCCCAAACCTAATGTATTGCTCTCGGATGTGAGCCAGCGACTATTTAACATAGACGGTACATGGGGAACTCTGAATGACGTGCAATATTAAATTGTTTCAGCTAGCGTTTTTTTTCCAATGGGCTCGCCGCTCTGCCACCATTTTCGGGTTTCAATCTTGTTTGTTTTCAGAGAGGGTCGATTCCATTATTTCATACCACCATGTATTTAAATTCTATTATTTTATTTACAATGGTATTTTAATTTAAAGAACACTTTTAAGATGGCACTTGGCAGACTCGAATCCCATAGTAATTGCATGGCCCTGTGCATC
The DNA here is from genome assembly GCA_001517045.1 of Pseudotsuga menziesii. NCBI lineage: Eukaryota > Viridiplantae > Streptophyta > Pinopsida > Pinales > Pinaceae > Pseudotsuga > Pseudotsuga menziesii. The sequence goes on from LPNX010954277.1 coordinate 88,030, forward strand.
TGTACCACTTCTGAATGTTCCAGAATCTATCTGCAAACTATTTTTACAACTGGTTCACGTTTTTTTTCAAGAGGTTGACCTTTTCTTTTATATTATTTATATATATATATATAAATAAAATTATTTACTTGATTTTATAGTACCTTTTGGAATCGTTTCAATATTCCATCCGAATAAATTGGGAAGTATTTTTACGACTAGTTTTTTATATTTTAGAGGGGCAACCTTCTCTTTTATGACTTATATAAATAAAACTATTTACTGGATTTTATACTAGCATTTACATTATAGAAAGTAAAAAACAAGTATGACTATATCCAAGAAGAATAGTTAAACAAATTTAACATGAAAAAGAAAAAGAAAATTTATAGAAACCAAAAAAAGTCAAAGTAGATAAAAAGCTTTAAAAATTAAAAATCTGACAACACTCTCAACATTATAATTATACGTAGAAGATTTATTTATAACTTGTATTGAAAGAACAAGTATTAAGTTACACTTATAGGATGGATTGGTTATAAAAATAGAGAGCTATTTGCATAAAGATAAGCAATCAACTTGAAATGTAAAGGGAGCTATATTATGGCATTTAGTAATCAAGCTACATCTAAAACCTCCACCATACTATTTCTTTCAAATAACAATATGTTGATAAATGGAACACTACAATTAATAGCACAACAAAATGGAAAACTATAATTTCTCAAAGAGAGAGATTAGTCTAAATCACAATATATAACAAGTTTATTGAAACATTTTTACAAAATAGCAAGTATGAGATATCATAGCATATACAAGACATGTCTCTTTGCTTTTAAAAAGAGAGCTATGCCAACTGGGATTTACAATTAACATCACATTAAAGTTTGGCATGGGATGCCATAGCCGCTATTTTAGACAGGTCTCTTTGCTTTTCGAAAAGAGAGAAATGGAAACTCGGCTTTACAATGAACATCACATCTCAATTTGACATGGCATGGCAGAAACTAATCTCATAAAAAACAAGATTTCAATGTGTTGTTATAACAACTATAAAAAGGAAAAACATGTTTGATACAAATCAAAGTATACCACCATAGATCCAAATCCTAGGCTCTATCAAGCGCTAAGAGGGATCAAATCTCCTGAGGTACAAATCTCTTCTAAGTTATTGGATGCAAGGAGCTATTCTAGGAGAGGTTTTCACCTTGGGAGATTTGATCTCTCGGCCCTTGATAGAGCCTGGAATTTGGATGTTAGATAATTATCTTTAGATTTTTTGTAAATAACTTTTAGATAATTGTCTTTAGCTTTTTGTAATTATTTAAGATAATTGTCTTTAGCTTTTTGTAATTATTTTTTTGGTATGCTTGCTAATTATATGCTTTTGCTTATAAAATTTTATTTAATTTCATGTTTTTTAATGCCCAAAGTTATTTTAGATAATTGTCTTTAGATTTTTTGTAAATAACTTTTAGATAATTGTCTTTAGCTCTTTGTAATTCTTTAAATAAGTGAAACTATACACAAATGTTCATTAAAGTTATTGAAGATGTACTTGTTGATTCTTGTTGGCATGCTCGTTGAAGCTAAATATCCATCGAGGTGAACTCCCGCAAGGTTAATTTAGGAGATCAACAAAACCCTTGTAGTGTAACATGTGACAAAGTTAACAAACTATACAAATAACCTCATACCATGTTCTAATCCATATCTATACAAATATATTTTGAAATATAAAACTTAACTTCCAATTTTAGAAAACCAACTTTAAAGCAAAATTTATCATTAATCTACATGATCCATTTTAAAATTTATCCACACATATTAAAGAGACTTAATACCCCTCATGGGGAAGAAATCGACCAATTATTTTGACAAATTTCAATCTCCAAGGTTTTTTCTTTCGATCACGTCGACATGGATGTTTTCCCTCTATGTTTGTTTTAAGAATAACAACAATTCCCATTTCAATGTAAATAGTATGTTTGTTTTAAGAATAACAACAATTCCCATTTCAACGTAAATAGTGTTGTTTTCTTAAGAGTGTTTACCTTGGTGTACCATTGTGCTTGTGCTGTGGTTATCATTATTCCTTGTAGGTATGGTTTGAGCTACTAAGTATGAGTTTGGATAGATTTTGCGATCCATGGGTGAGATAAGTTTTTTCAGCTCTTTTTATTCTGTTTTCCTTTGGCTAAGTCTATTAAGAAAGTTATCGATTGCAAATACTTCTAAGCAAACTCTAAGTAAAAAATATTAACTGGTGTAATTAAAAGATTTTTTATTTGAATTTAAGTAAATACTATATGGTTAGTACAATTGGAGTGAGCTTATATTGCCGATCCTTCACCGTGATTATAAAACCTAAAAAAGAGATCAAGAAAAACTAAACTAAACTAATTTATGTTCAAATTAAAAACAAAAACAAAGCCTTCTCTTTAGCTATCGATTTTATAAAAAATTTATTCTGTAAATCGGGATGTTGTCATCTCTTTCGAAAAACAATACCACTGATACTGTTGTATTTATAGGGATGGCCCCTCCGTAAATCTGTCCAGGTCCCGGTAGAACTTGTGCAACAGTATGCAGATATTCAAACAACAAATCTGCCTGTTACTCGTGTCGATAACACCAAACAATTGTGGTCTCCCGCAATAATGTACTATGCTTAGACCTGAAAATTTTACTCCGCCACACTAGTATTTTAGAAGCAGACGTTTAAATTATCCACCATTTTGGTAATCTTCTGTTGAGCTTTGGATGTCTGGCTTGACCAGTTGCAATTAAATTCGTGCAGTTAAAGAAAGCTACATGACTGCTTCTGTTCTGGTTTGGTTTGTGCACATGCACTCGGGAACAGGGTAAGCCACAACACCACGGCCTGGTTTTTTTTGTCCTCAATACCGGCTGCCCCAGAAATTTGTTATGCAGACGTCTAACAATCTTGTTAAAATCTTCTTCAGCCATTGTTTTGTTAAGGAAGTGAGGGAGCATCTGTTTTTTGTTGGGAGTTATGTGCTTTCTGTGGCCTGCGTATGCCCTGTGGCCCTGTTGCACAATCATATACATGATCAATAAATTCCATGGTGCAGAATATGCTATACAATTCTAATGACAACACAGAGAAGAAGAGAGCACCTGAATCACATGGCCCATGTTTCCTCCATGTGATGCCATGAAAACATCGTTTTTTAGTGCCACAATGTAATCGATTGCAGCAAGAAGCGATGCTCTGTTGTTCGAGCTCGTCTGGCAAGGCCAGGTTCTGCTTGTTGTAAAGATTTGGGAAGTGTTTGATCAGAGGCTCCAGCGCCTTCTTTCCTCCTAACGGTACCCCTCCTGCCCAGTATATGAGGTTGTTTTTCGGCACTCCGAGGGCTTAAGAAGCCTGTTACAAGTACGCCCAAGACTAATGAATGAGAATTTTAACGAATAGGCCATGTAATGTCTTCAAAAATTGAATTTTTTTTATTTTTTATAGTTCAGTAAATACTTTAAAAGGGATCATTATATCTCTTACTGAAATACATGTGCTACTTAAACTTTGGATCTCTGCACAAACTTTAAACTTTGGATCTCTGCACAAACTGCTCATATGGTCTTGTGAATCTCTTATCCATTCAGTGATTATTAGTTTGTTTACTTTTTAGGTCTAAATTATGTTATTTAAATTCTTTGTACATCTTAGTTACTGCTCTAGGTGAGTTAGTGAATTGTATAGTTCATTGTTTATCTCTCCACATGTGTATTATGTTTATTAAGTATAAACTAACTTATCTTTGTTGATGGGGATAGAGTAGTGGAGTGGTGGGACTAGTTCTTTCATGACGATCTAAGAGGTAAGGTATTACTTGGTTACACAGGCTTACTTAGTTCAATCAAACTAAGGCACCTCTCTCTTTTGCTTAAGCAGTTTATTACTTGCGATGGGATTGGATGTATAGTGTGTTGACAGTTTTGGTCGTTGATAACCTGCTGCTAGTTATTACGTTGCCTATCGACTTGATTTTTCAACTTGGTAAGTGTCGTTATCGTCAATTTAGCCATTACGGATAAATTTCATGTATATTAATTATTCTTCATTATGGTCTTACTTTCATCATCTCTAGATGTCATTAATTTCTATTCGTGCTATGTATATTTTTACTATACATTCTATTTTAACATTTCTTATGTTCTTTTATTGGCAGGATTTTTAATGATTTGAGAGCATACTTGAATTTGATAACTTGAGATATTACATGGCATACTTTGCCTAAACACCTTAACATTATGGTGTTAAACCCTAAGCTCTAACTTATGGACTAAACCTTATCTACAATCCTAGGCAAGGGTCTTAACCAATGGAACTGGCGCAACCTATGACTAGTATTACTATAATACTATCATAGTGTAGCTTTGTATTATGTTAACGTTGATGTTTTAAAGTTTGAGGCGTTGATGTTTATATGGTATGAACCATATGATACAGGGTTTAAGCAATGGTATGAAGGGTGGCATGAAACGATACTTTGTAGCAAGTCGTGACTATGGGAGTGGGTTTGTGGAAACGATAATGGACTCTAGCCTGGTGCATTTAATGCATGTGGAAAAACGTGACAACCTTTCCCTTAGGCTTGGCTCACGATGGATGTGTAATGTATTTGGCATTTGGGGTTTCGTTGTTTGGCTCTACATAGAGGTATGCCCATGGAGGCGATCCATAGCTTGTGAAGGTAAGCCCGCGTGAACTCATAAGCCTGTACATTAGTTTTGTTTTCAATTTGGAAGGGATTGCATACTTCTCATCCCTTATTTGGTTGTTTGTTTCCAGGTGTCGAAAGAGATGGAGGGAAGTGTGGATACAACACAGTGGGCTCACGCGTTGCATTTGTGGCCACAGTAAGCCTACTCATCAAGCTTATGCTAGTCCTCCTTCGATCATGTGGCAGGGCTACATTTCGCATGGTTGTTTAGTTGGGGTTTAATACTGTAGCGAATGCGATTTCACCTTCAGGCTTGAATAAAGACTTGGTTTATTTTTAATGTGGAGGCATTATGCCGTAACTTGATGCTTAGGCCATTCGGATCTGTGCGATGTTTATACTTGGTTATGTAACTCATTATAGTTTTGGTTTTGGGCTTTTAAAAGCCATGAGCTGCACCATTACAAGCAATGGTGCCTATCCCATTGGCACCCTATGTAAAACGTTGTGCTCGTCCTTCAACAACGACTGTGTATAGACATTTGGGTTTGTTGTGTAAATGGATGTATGGTTTTGATAAAATGTAATGGTTATGGTGCATGCGATTTTACTCTTGCATTTTTTTTATTGAACACTGTATTTAAAATGAGTTGGGGTTTTTAATGGATAGAGGCATACGCCTTACTAGTTGGTCTGTGCGTGAATGCCATTGATTAGTTTGTTAAAGTACTAATTCGACAACATGGGTAAAGGCCATGCCGTCAATGGCATGAGCCTTCCCACAGTGCTGTGATAGCTTGTGATTTAAATTATATACAACATCTTGTTATTAGGTGAACATTGGAATGTGTTATAAATCGTTGTTTGGCCGAGGCCGTGACTTATGTGAGCACTGTGTATTAAATATTAATGGGTTTCGTGGAGGCCAGGGTATGCATACCCTCAATGGAACTCGTTGTTTTTAATTAACTTGGACTCTATAATTATTTTTAAGGGTTTAATTATAAACCACAGCCTGCATACAAATTTGTACATTGTGGCCTGTGTGATTAATACTGTGTGGTTTAGATTTGGTAAAAATGGATCGTGGTCGATGTCTGGGTATATGATCTTCATCGATTTGGATCTAGGCTATTTCAGACTATGAAATCTTTTATAAGAGATAATAGAACATGGAAGTAGGATTTTACTTTATGGTTTTTGTTATGCATTTTGATTATGTTACTGTTCTTATTGTGGGTTTTAATTTTGTTTATGTAATGGAGTTGTACCCTATGAGGATCGATACCACGACCTCTATTTATTAAATACAGAGTTGTATAAAATGTTACTTGTTGAAGCTTCTAGATGGATCTTTAAGCTCGATCTTATATGGGATTTTTAAAGATATACTGCATGAAATTTATGGTGTTTTACTGTAGATGTTAAGTCTGTATATTTTATGGTAGAGTCTTGATAAGGACCACATGGATGGTCATGATATCCCTCTGTTTATACCTATTGTGGTTTTTGTTTATGTGGAGTATTTTTAAAGTAAATTGTTATATGATTACAGACCTTGAAAATCCTTAGATTGATTATTTAATTTCTAGAAATAAAGGCATAGATAGTTTTTATAAGGGTTTTATACATGTTAGTTCTGTTTATATGTATATATAGTTATTGTTATAAAAGAATAGCCCTGGTTGTAAGTGATACCCTAGAGTAACTATATATATTATATTTATTTCTTTAACTTACTCTTATGGTTAAATCTACTATAATTTGAAACACATGCCTCTATTGACAAATGTAATATGTCAATAGAGATATAAGTAATAGGTGCACAATTAAAATAGTAGATTTAGATTTACCTAGTCTACAGTATTAATTTCTAAATATGAAAAGAATATAGAACACAAACTTTTAAAGATGGGAACCTAGCTACATACAACCTATGATAATCTTTCCAATCATAAGAATATTTGAGGATAAATAAAGACCCTAGCAAATCCTAGGCAGCACATTAATTACCTAGGGTTATTAAAATATATAGAGGCTTTTACATCAAGTAGCCTGCATTTACCCAAGAAATAAACTTTGACATGCTAATAATTCGTACTTGTGATTTATCTTCTTGAAGCTCCTTTAATGGTTGAACCTACACACTTTTCAAATAACCAACATTATCAATTTAAGATAGATCTGATCTCTAATTTTGATGACCAAATCACTTGGGTGTTAGGATTATTAATCCTCCCTTGTCCAAATTTGGTCATATGTCTAAATAGGGAGTCATGTCTAAGTCGGGAGTCCATCCAGTCTATTTATAGTCATTAACACCATTGGGTCCACTTGGCCTAATTGGGGCACATGTTTCAGTTAATAAAGTGTGGGGAACACTAATTGAGGCTCACTGCCACTGATTGCACTTGATTGCATCAGTTTAGGAGCCTCCTAGACCAATCCCTACAATTTAGGAGCCACTGGGAGTGCCGAAACGAACCAAAGTTAGTTCAGTTTAGTTAATGACTAGTCAAGCTAAGTTAGGAGTCAGTTACATTCAGTTCTAGTCCTCTACATTCAATTTGCGCTAGGTTTACTTGACTGCACTCATGTGGGGTGCATTTCTCACCTACCATAGTCAGTTAGCATTAGTCAACATTGAATGTAACACTTGAGTTGTGTTTTAGAACTCCGATGAACTTCAGTTATGGTATAGACAAGGTCAGTTAACTACTGAGTCCTCTGAAAGTGATTTAGACAATGTCTTAGTTAGCTACAGTCAAGTAGAGTCTATCAATTCGAATTTCCTCATATGGATTCGAATTTCATGTGGCTATTAAAGCCATTGTACTTCATTGTAATTATTATCTAATTAATTTTTGATTAATGAAAACATTCATAGCTGCAAGCCATTTTGCACTATTTCATTCATCAATTGCTGAGTAAATTGTGTGATCTATTTTGTGAGTTGTGTGTTTGTTCACAGATCTATGTGCTCAATTTAATATGGTATTAGAGTATCGGCGGAAAAGACACCTCTTCTTCTCAGATCTCCAGCTAGATCATTTTTTTGAGCAAATTGCTCCTTCCAGTACTACACCAGAAGTAGAGAATATACCACTTAATATCCCAAGTTAGGAAATTGTTGATCAAGATTGCTTGATCAACTATGCTGGGTGTGAAGGAAATTCCAAAAGTGTAGACTGTAGACCTTACTTTGTATGTTTTATTGTGTGATAGGTTATCAGCTTTTCTTACAACATTCACTACAAGCAACCTCTTCTTCTCACTGCATTCTCTACAGTAGCTCAGTCCTTCTTACTACATTCAAAATGGCTCATCCAGTGGAGCCTTTCACTCCCTTCAACTATCACCAGTGGAAGGATGACATTATGGTAATGCTCCGCACCAAGCATCTCTTCAAACTCATAGAAGAAATAGAGGAAGAGCCAGAATCAGATAAAGACAAAGCTAAGTACATGAACAGACTTGATGAAGCCCATGGACTCTTGCTCTCCTCAGTATCTAGAGATCTTTGATTTCACATCCAAGACTTGGAGACTCCCAAGGAGGTTTGGGACAAGCTTGCTTCCTTATTTGATAAGCATGATGAGATGAGGATCCATCAGCTAGAAAATGATCTGATTACTCTCAATCCATCCAATTTCAAATCTTTGAATGAATTCTTCACAAAGTTCATGAACCTGATATATTTGTTGAAACAATGCAAAGTGAAGAAGGATGAAGATCAACTCATCCTTTCCATTCTCACAAAGCTCAATGCAGACTACTCAGTCTTTGTATCCACCTTCCAAATAGTAAGGCTCACTACTCCAAATTGGAAGATTCCCACTCTTAATGCCTTCATCCAATCTCTTGTTTCTGAGAATGATAAATTGATCCAAATGGGGATCATTCAATCTCCCAAAGATCTAGCTCTAGTTGCAAGAGGAGATAAGGTAGAGAATGACAAAGGGAAGCAAAGGGATGAGTCCTCTGTGGAGAAAGAGCAGTCAAAAGAACCTTCAGGCTTGAAGAGAAGCAAGAAGAATGGAAAAGGCAAGGTCCTCTGCTCTTACTATGGAAGGGGCTTTCATTCAGAAAGCTCCTGTATGAGAAGACAACTTGATGAAATGGCTCTTCTTTTGACAAAGAATAACATTTATGTATCTGCTAGCGCAAGGGAGGATGACACTGAAGAAGAAGAAGATGAATAATACCAAAGAAAAGGCCATGCCCTGAAGGCTTGCTGCACATTAGCACCTATCTTCCTCATTGATTCTGGAGCTTCCAACCATATGGTTGCATCTAGAGAATCATTCTCTTCTTTTTAGTCCTTTGATGGTCCTAGTATTTAGATGGGAAATAATAGTAAAGTCAAAACAAAGAAGAAGGGATCTGTCAAACTTGAACATGGAAGGTTCAAATATGTGCTATTTGTTCCCTCCCTAGCTTCAAACATGTTATCTGTCTATCAGATGAACCATAATGGATCTATGAAGCAAGTAATCTTTGGTCCTGACTCAGTGGAGATCACATATATCTCTACTAGGAGCATCATAGAAAAGGGTACTGCAAATCATGCTTCAAAAGCATATGAGTTCTCACATTTCCTGCCTCCTACAGAACCAATGCACTCTCAGCAGCCACTTGCAAGGGAAGGTAAAATCATTGCATCTACTTCTTTTACAACTTCTACTAGTTTTGCAGATCCATCTTTATCAGTTTATGTCCTTGATATTTAGGGTAACTCAGATCTAGATTCAGTCCCTACTTCCAAACTAGAAGCTAGGAAGATGACTGGAAACTCACCTGACACTTAGAAAGGAAAGACCCTTGCGCTATGTCATGCTACCTTACCTCCTTCAGGGAGATGCAATAGAATCCCTATAATATGATATATGGCAAGGGATCAGTCTCACTACATTCAGAAGAATGGATATGATCATACACCTCTTCATTCAGCAAGAGACAAAGGTTACATTCCTCCTTCCTTCTATCATCATTTTTGGAGAAGAAGGAGAAGTCTACATGCCAGGCCCCGGAATACCTGTGCACAGTACACCATGCATGCTGCTTCGCTACCTCATAGAGATGAATACTGCAGCAACATATTTTCAAGTTTTTCAAACTTGAGACCTGATTCTACCTGCTTAGCTAGAGGGGGGCTATTTTCCCATGTGGTTTTTGCCCCAACTCCTTGTATTAAGCAGTTACTTTATTTTATTTGATGTAATGGGTGACCTATGGTCTTAGTTACCAGGGTCCATAGTTGTCCAAGTTATCATTTAGGGGGGGTGTTAGGATTATTAATCCTCCCTTGTCCAAATTTGGTCATATGTCTAAATTGGGACTCATGTCTAAATCAGGAGTACATCTAGTCTATTTATAGTCATTAACATCATTGGGTCCACTTGGCTTAATTGGGGAACATGTTTCAGTTACTAAAGTGTGGGGAACACTAATTGAGGCTCACTGCCACTGATTGCACTTGATTGCATCAGTTTAGGAGCTTCCTAGACCAATCCCAACAATTTAGGAGCCATTGGGAGTGCCGAAACCAACCAAGGTTAGTTTAGTTCAATTAACGACTAGTCAAGCTAAGTTAGGAGTCAGTTACATTCAGTTATAGTTCTCTACCTTTAGTTAGCGCTAGGTTTACTTGAATGCACTCATGTGGGGCACATTTCTCACCTACCACAGTCAGTTAGCCTTAGTCAACACTTAATGTAACACTTGAGTTGTGTTTTAGAACTTCGATGAACTCTGGTTATGGTATAGATAATGTCAATTAATTACTGAGTCCTCCCATAGTGATTTAGACAATTTCTTAGTTTCCTACAGTCAAGTAGAGTCTATCAATTCAAATTTCCTCATGTGGATTCAAATTTCATGTGGCTATTAAATCCATTGTACTTCATTGTAATTATTATCCAATTACATTTTTATTAATGAAAGCATTCACAGCTGCAAGCCATTTTGCACTGTTTCATTCTTCAATTTATGAGTAAATTGTGTGATCTATTTTGTGATTTGTCTGTTTGTTCACAGATCTATGTGTTCAATTTGATATTGGGAACTACCACGTTTCTCCCAACCATGACCTGAAACCATTCCTGGTTCTAATCCGGATTCCCCCGAGCTGGACTCCAACATGCAAGTAGCTTAGAGCTACTAAGGTAGGGTTTCTTAACTGGCAATCAGTTCTCAATCAATCCTCTTTTCCTTGCAGGAGAAAGTTCTCCAAGAAAACACTTGAGAGCAAAAATAAGCAGAATAATAATTCTTCAAGAGAAAAAATTCAGAATCCCCAAGCCTTTGCTTGGCTTGAGTCTTTATAGGCATACTTTTCACTCAAAGGGGCAGTTAAATAAAGAAATCCTTGATTTCTTGATTTAACCATTTTTAATTTAATGGGGTAATTTTTAATTCTTAACCTAGGAACTTTTAACTAGTTCCTAGTTAGTCTTTCATAGATATTTCCACCATTTATAAATCCTTTAACAATAAATAGTAATGGGTGGAGATTCTCTTCTTCCTTTATTAAATTATATAATTAATCATAATTAATTATTTATACATAGTATATATAAAATACATAGTATTAAAATACTTGTTAGTATTTGTCTTTGGGCATCATGCCTCATGATCCCTAAACTTAACGACACTTCTTCATGAAGGTCAAGAAGAAACATGGATTAGGTCTACTAGGCTAGGAAACTCTAAACATCCTTGCATGTTGGATTTCCATTGTATAACGTGGTAGCTCTTCAGTTCTTTAATGAGAATACCAAAATTTGAAATTTCATTTAATCACTTATAAATAAGTATGATGATGATCAATATTCTTCTCGAGCCATTTTCTCTCAGGAGTTTATTAAATTCTTTTAAGTAGCCCGTAGTGCTTACCAGAGCCCATACTCAACGCCTATAGCAGGGAGTTACAAACAAAGTGCAATTCCAGAGCTTTCACTCAACACTAAATGCTAGGATGTACTTGTATAATACACCTAGGGATACAATGGCCAAAGATTCGATGCTCTAGAGCTTATGCTCAACACCAACATGGAATGCTCCAGAGCTTATGCCCAACATTTCTAATTATATTTTCATGTGTTCCAGAGCTTTTTGCTCAACACAAAACATCTCATTGATCATGTGCTTTAGGGTTCACTCCCAACACAAACATTTCATCAATCATGTGCTTCAGGGTCCATACCCAACACAAAACATATATATACATATATATCATCAACAATTGTCTTATGCCCAATATAAAAAACAAATCATCATGTTCATATGCAGTGGGGTCTTCGACCCAAAAATAAAACATCAATATAATCATCATGATCAATAGGCTTATGCCTATAAGTGGTAGGTCCAAAATTCAAGACATTACAAGACAGCTAGGTATTCATGCATGCTTAAAAGAAGAAGAGGGGAAGAAAATACCCTGGCAACTTCCATGGAATTAAGAGGGCAAAGACCAGTAAGCTTGCGCTCTGTGTTAGTCATGTTGGATTTTGATGTGAGGAAATCTGGATAGTTTTTTCGTTCCTATTGGATTATTTGGTCGTATTTTGGAGCCAAGCTAGGAAGGCATCCAGTTCTAACCCACACATCTTTCTCTAGATGTAAATGAAGAGCTATGTAAGGACCCTTTTCCTACATTCTTTTCGCCAAGCTGTTCCCCAGTTCTTGAATTGGTGCTGCAAATTGTAAGGCTTGGAAGGCGACCTGGAACACAAAATACGATACTAGTGTATTAAGAAACCATCTGTCGTCTATTGCAAATTAGGACTGTTCAATAATTAGTAGCCAAAAAGAACCTTGCATCGGAGGTTTTGAAGATTGAAAGGAAGATCCTTAGAAAGCCTCGAATCTAATTTCGAAGAACCAGAACCCTTCTACACATTGTACTATGCATAAACCCTTTGTATTTCTTAGCGTACTTGTGCGCTCGCGTCCCTTCCACTTCAGGTGCCAACTAGTTTAGTTCATCCAAAACCCTTTGCACTCCTGTTTAGTTAATTCAAGTAACACAATCGTGTTTAGTTAATCCAAAACCCTTCGCACTGCACTCCCATGCATAGATAAAATCCATCCATCCAATTTGGTACACAGATGAAGAATATTTGATTTCCTTGGGCCGCGCAAGCCTAATTACTGATTAAAAGCATGCGATCGTGTATAGGGGGAAATTTAATACTATATTTACGCCTATCGATGTAACAAACATTTGTACTAAATTGCATTTGTAAACAAATATGTTAATATATTTATTTGGTAATCAAAATAGTAGACATGACAAATATTACCAGAACATTAAGAGCTCCGACCTTGTAATGATGGGGAATCCTAGGTCGCTTTTCACGGAAGACATATATAAGACTAGGAAAACCATTACCCTCAATGTACTTATTGTGTCCTTTCTCTAGTAGAATCTACATAAATATTCGAAATATTCATAGACAAGAAGGTTCATCAATAATACTGATGATCACCTAAAGTATACTGGGATGATCTCGACTAGTGTTTCCTAAACTCTAGTCTTTGAAGCCCGCGTGTTCTTTTATTGTTTTCTGAAACACTTCCAACCTCCACAGCGTCATTGGTACGATTCTTAAACTCCACATTCACTTTCTGATAAAAATAACAAAACAAATGCTGTATAAACCAAATTCACATTGTGGAGTGTGATAACCTAAGGTTGATTCCTAAAGAGATTACCATCCTTCCAAACTGTGAAATAATTGTGCAATAGAGATCTCAATCAAACATTCATCAAATATTCACTCTCTTTTGTTTATTTTGGAATTTGTAAATTATTGATCTTAGAAAAATTGTAAAATACTTGTTTATATTTTTTAATAAGAAACATTTTGGTATTATGCAGGGTTATGCAATTAAATATTTTATTTGGTATAAAATGAGTTAACCTCATTTGGATATCACTTTCCATGGATTTGTCATGTAATTTTAACAACTATACTAATAAGATTGATATGTTAGGAATGCATCAAAAAGCTTATATTTGACACATTTAAAAAAATTATTATCAATCTATCCCGATATTCCAAACATATTAATCTTATTAATATAATTGTTGCTAGTCCACCCCAACATAGAATAGCATATGCCAAAACAACTAAAATATTACAAAATGAAATAAAATTACAATCAAGGTTGTAAAATTTTGAAGTCGTTTTGGTTGGAAAGTCTGAACCATACGCATACAAAAGCACTAAGTACACATCGTTATATTTCTCTTCTTTGTCTCGTTCATATGTAGTAAATAATCTACTACTTACACATGGATATGAGGAATTGACGTGGAGGACTTGAAGGCCCTCTCGCATGCTTAACAACCAAGTTATCTAGCAACAACAGATCTCCTTCTTCCCACCTCAAATCTACACTCTCTTCATCCAATATGACCTTCAATGCCTCCACCACTTCACCATGAACACTAGACCCATCTCCCAAAGACAACGAATGTTTGCTTCCTTGGCCATAGCCAGCTAAGGTATTAAATCCTCTATGGCCAAGGAAGAAAACATTCAAAACATTCGAAAATGGTACAACCCGGCTAAGGTATTATTTGATCCATCTTCGTAACATTCGAAACCGGTACAACCCATAATTAGGCTTTCGAATTAATATTAACAAAACAACACAATTAAGAAATAGATTCATTGGGGTTGGGTAGTTATGTGTGATGGTGTAGTGAATACATTCGATGTATAGGGTGCAATGAACATGAAGATCAACACAAACCCATCTCTTCCTAGGTTTTGATACATGCCTAAGATTTGGTTTGGGACTCAAGGTTAGAAGTTGAAATACCAGTTGTGGAGCTTAGGGAAACTTTAAATTGGGAACATATGGGCAACTTCAAATTGTTAAGTTCATAAAAAAAAAGTATACATAGTTGTTGAGATCCTGAAGCTCAAATCTGGGTAGTTTAAATGGGGGCGTATGCTAGGTAATGATTGGTACATTGCACTTACCTCTTCTTTGCTTCGATAGGATTGTTAGTTTGAAGAACAGTCTTCCAAGTATTGGCTATGAAGGAAGCACCCGCGGTTTGCGTGGGAGAGGTTATTTTAGACACCGACCCTATGTCCTTCAATCTGTTTACATATTCAAGCATTTTGTTTTCCATGCGCTGTGGAATATTTTGGCTTAGAGCTATCATAGTTTGTCCATCGTTGGGAGGTGTAGTCTCACAGAAGGAGAAAAGCTTAGATGGACACACTTTCATCTGCATCATCATGCATTATTAGAAAATAAAAAATGGTGAAGCTGGAATTTAATAATTTAGTGGAGTGATAATTTGTCCTTATACTTCTAATTTAGTGGAGAGATAATTTGTCCTTATGCTTCTAGAAATTTGGATTCTTTTTAGTTATACTTATAATTTTTTATTTAAAATGGAATTCTGTGTTGGATAATTCTGTATTTAAAATGGATTTATATTGTTTTTTTTTTCCTTTTTTCCTCTAAAACAAAAAAAACAATAAACACTATAGATTACGTAACTACTTTAGCAATAACAATAAAATGGAGACCTTGCCTAACTACTTTAGCAATAACAATAAAATGGAGACCTTGCACAAAAGAAGTATCTTAAGTTTTACTAGCATAGCCTCATTATCGAGGTGCAATAACCATATTGTGAGCATTTTGATTTACATATAAGTAAGAATTCAAGGAGCATATTGGTTTCAACTTCAATAACAAGAAAAATGGAGAACCATCCCAACACAGGTCAAACAAGTTTAATAATATACAAATTGGAGTGCAATGTCCCTAAAAATGGTAAAATAAAAAAAATTTGTAGGCTTAATAAAATACTACAATCCAAGGACATTGTTTAAAATTTCATTGAATGAAAACTTGGTTGTGTACTGAAACTAAGTGTTGTAAGCTGTTTTTCTCTCTACTTGTTTTCTTCTCAGATGATAATGTGTTTATGTGATGTTTTTTTATTACTTGGACTAGTTTGTTTGGTTACTTTGCGTGTCTAATAGTTGCGGACATTTGTCAATGCTTGTTAGGTTACATTTTACTTCTTATTTTATATGTCTTAATTTGGTTTATGGTTTTATTCATTAAAAGGATGACTTACTTTCGTATGTCAAGGGGTGGAGTGGTAGGGTTTTATCCCTTGAGGGTCCACTCAGAAAGGTAAGGATTCCTAGTGCTTTAAGGGGATTACTTAGTTCATTGTGAACTAATGCAGGCTCATACTCTTGTGCAGTTTATTTCAACAGTAAAATCTTTCTATGACAGTGGCAAATAAAAACATCCTACAACACTACATTTATACTACACTATCCTATAGCTCGATGAAAGCAGGACTAACTGTACGTAAGTCCTATGTTTATACATGATTGATTATATGTATGGTTATAAACTTTATGGCATACACACTTTAAGGTTTAAAACCTTATCCACCTTGATATATATATTGTAAACTATATCGTAGGTATTAAAGAATATAAACTGTGTTTTCCTAGCTAGGTATTAAGGGTTGAGTTTAATATTTAAGCAATTAAATTAAACTGTAGCATAACATCTACTCCTAGGGTTTATATATAAATAATTCAGGTTTGAAGGCTATGTAAACAAAAAGAAAAATAAGCTTAACTCAAACATACATACAAAATAAATATTTTCATTTGAAGATTATAACCGTATTTTAATTAAAAAAAACCTGTAATAACTATAGAGAAGGTAAAAACATCATACTTGCAATTTGTACATATTTTAATGGCTAGAACCTTGCACACTCAAACACATAGAATTAACAAGAATATAGACAATTTCGACCTCAGATCTGTCAATCAAATAACTTGGGAACTACCACGTTCCACCCAACCATGACCCTGAACAATTCTTGGTTTCAATCAGGATCCCCTTGAGTTGGTTCAAACATGCAAGTAGTCTAGAGCTCCTAAAGATAAGGCTTCACCTATCTTGATATCAGGTTATGTACCATATTTCTTTCACTTTTTGGAAAGAAGACTGAAGAAATCTTAGGAGAATAATGAGCAGATAGAATAGAATGATGATCCCCCAAGCCTCTCTTTGGCTTGGGTCTTTATAGACAATCTTTAAGAAAAATGGGAGTTAAATTTTAGTTAGACCAAGAATCATTTATCTTCTTGAAATAATATTTTACTTGATTTATGTGAAATTAATATTTATTTAATTTAACTTAGGAACTCTTTGACTAGTTCCTATTTTGACTCTTTAGATGTTTAAAAATTACTATAATTATTAAATAATAATACATAGGTTCTTTATTTATTATTTATAGTTATTATTATTTCCATATAATTAATACATATGCTTACTCTTTTATTCATAACATATATAAACTATATATATACATATATCATTGTTACCATTTACTTTAGGTATCATATAGCATGATCCCAATCACATGGTACTTTTCTTAGCTTAAAATCATCTCTTTTGTTAAGGCCTTCATGTAAGGTTAGGTCAACTAGATTAGTAAGCTCTAAACCTCATTGCATGTTGGATTACCTCATATATCATGGTAGTTCTTCAATACTTGATGAGACACAGAAATTCAAAATTTCATTTAATCAACTTAAAAATAAGTAAGATGAGATCGATGTTTTATGAGAGACGTTTTCACTCAACACAATTAATTTTCAGTAACTCCGATCGTTATTCAGAACCCACACTCAACGCTAAAAACATGTAGTTACACTTAGTGCAATTCCAGAGCTTCTTGCTCAACACTAATTCTAGGATGTACTTGTATAATACACCTAGGAATACAATGGCCAAGGATCCTATGTTCTATATTTTATGCTCGACATCAACTTGGAATGCTTCAGGGCTTATGCCCAACACTTCCACTTCTTATATTTTCATGTGCTTCAGAGCATTTTGCTCAACACAAACATTTCATAACTCATGTGCTTTAGAGCTAAGGCTCAACACAAACATCAAATACTCATGTGCTTTAGATATCTCGTCAACAAAATCATCAAATAACTCATGTGCTTCAGAGCTCGCACTCAACACAAATAGTAAATACTCTTGTGGTTCAGAGCTTGTGCTCAACACAAACATCAAATCACTCATGTGCTCCAAAGCTTGCACTGAACACAAACATTAAATACTCATGTGCTTCAGATTTATCTATCAACACAATAATCAAATAACTCATGTGCTCAAGAGCTTAAGCTCAACACAAACATCAATTAACCATGTGCTTTATGGTCCACTCCCAACACATGCAATCATATATATGCTAAAATAAAAAATACGCATTTGGTTTACACCCAATATATCAAATAAATCATCATACTCATGTGTAGTGGGGTCTTATGCCCAATATACAAAATATAAACATCAAAGAAACTTCACATGCAATAGAACTTATGCCCATAAGTGTTAGGTCAAAATTCAGGATATTACATCCCTCCTTGCTTAGAATAACACCATCCCTGGTGTTCTAGGGATTAGGAATGAAATTATGAAATAAGGCAGGTTAAGTCTCTCTCACAGTGGATTCATTCTCCTAAGTATCCTCATTGGCTTCAAAGTGCTTGCATTGCACTTTCAACTGAACTATGGTGTGCCTCCTGAGTTGTACCTCTCTCTTGTCCAGTATAACAAGGGGTTCAAGTACAAACTCCCCTTCAGGTTCCACCATTAATAAGGATCAATCAATAACATGTTTAGTATCATATACATATTTCTTCAATAAGGATGCGTGGAAAAAATTATGAACCTTTATATGAGCAGGTAAAGCTAATTCATACACCACTGGCCCCCTCTTGGCTAGTATCTCAAAGGGTCCACAAAATCTTGATGCCAACTTTTCGCACCTTCCCAAGCTCAATGAGATTCTTTTTCTTTTAATTTTAAGTAAACATGATCACCGATTTGATAATCTTTATCTTTCCTTTTCTTATCCGTGTAACTCTTCTGGCAGTCTTGTGCTTCTTTAATATTCTGTTGAACCTTGGTGACCAATTGTTCGAAGTCCTTTAGTAAATAGGGCCCTAGCATGAGCTGTTCCACTGGGATATCCCAAGTAACTGGTGTTATACACTTTCGATCGTAGAGTACCTCAAAGGGACTCATCTTGGTGGAGGTCTGGTATTCGTTGTTATATGCAAATTATGCGAGATGCAGATAATCCTCCCACTTGGTGGGGTTGTTCATAAAATACATCCTAAGCATGTCTTCTAAAATATGGTTTACCCATTCTGTCTTCCCATCTGTCTATGGGTGGTAAGCAGTACTACAGTTTAACTACGTCTCTAATTTGAAGAATAAGGATCTCCAAAATTTTCTGGTAAACTATGTGTCTCGATCCGAGATGATTGCATTGGGTATCCCATGCAATCTGAATATCTCTTTTAAGAAGATGTCAACAATGTGAACTAACTTGTAGGTTGAATTTACTGGGATGAAGTTTGTTTCTTTCTATAACTTGTCAACCACTACAAAGATAGAATCATTTTGCTTCTTGCTATTTGGTCGATCCATAATAAAATCCATACTAATGACCTCCCACTTCCATTCTGGAATGGGTAACGGTTGCAGCAATCTTGAAGGATGCTCGTGCTCAGCTTTGACTAACTAATCATTGACATTTTGCTATAAACAACGCTATGTAGGAATTTAACTTAGGCTAGAAAAAAAGTGTTTTCTAACTGCAGATGCCATCTTTTGATATCTTGGATGCCGTGAGTAGGGTTTCCGATGAAATTCTGTGAGTATGCTGGACCCTATGTCCCCTCCTTTCAGAGCATACAATATTTCTTTGGAACACAATAGTCCGGTCTCATCTACCTTATACTCTTTTTGTTGTTGAAACAACTCATCCTCTTGGAATTTCTTGAGGATTTCAACATAGAAATGACTAACTCTGCTTCTTTTTCTAATCATCTCATGGAAATCCAAATAGATTTGACTTAAAGTTACCTCATATAACATATTAGCTCGTCGAATTAAAGCATCAACAATTTTATTCTCTTTTCCCTTTATAAGCTTTAACTCAAAATGGTACTCGCTAAGGAAGGATAAATATATTTCCTTCCTGGCATTTAGATGTGGATCATCAAATAAATACTTTAGACTCATGTTGTCTATCTTTCGAACAAATTTCCTTCCCATGAGGTAGCGCCTCCACATCTTCAAGGTGTGGATGATGGCCGCTAACTCAAGATCATGGGTGGAGTAGTTCTGCTTATGTTCTTTTAACTTTCGCGATTCATAATAGATCGCATAATAGTTTTGCAATATGACTCCTTGGAGTTTTTCCTTGCTTGCATCTATGCAAACAACTAAATCCCCATTAGGATCTGCAATTCATAGTATCGATGCGGTTGTCAAAAGCTATTTAAGCTTCTGAAAACTTTCCTCGTACTTGGTTGTCCATAAGAAATTATTTGCTTTCTTTTGCAAAGTGTTCATGGGACAAGCTATTCTCGAGAAGTTCTCAATGAACTTCGGGTAATAATCGTCTAATCTAAAAAAGGATCTAATGTCGATGACACTAGTAGGGGTAGGCCAATATTCTATGGATTTAATATTTTTTGGGTCAACAGCTATCCTCTTCTTAGAGATGATTTGACCTAGGTACTGTATATGTGGTTTGTAAAATCACATTTACTAAACTTAGCGTAAATATGGTGTTCCCTTAACACCTATAGTACTATGCAGAGATGATCCTCGTATTCCGATTTACTCTTAGAGTAAATTAGGATATCGTCCATAAAGACCAATGCAAATTTATCCAGGTATTTACTGAAGATATTGTTCATCATTCACATAAAATTTGCAGGTGCATTGGTCAACCTGAATGACATTACTATAAACTCATAGTGGTTGTATCGTGTTCAAAAGGCCATTTTAGGAATATCTTCATCACGAATCCGTACTTGATGGTAACCGGACCATAGGTCGATCTTTGAAAATATATTAGATACTTCTATTTTATCGAACATGTCATTGATCCTAGGGAGTGGGTAATGGTTCTTGATGGTCATCTTGTTAAGTTGGTGGTAGTCGATGCACATCTGCATTGTACCATCATTCTTATTTACGAAAAGTATAGGTGTTCCCCAAGGGGACACACTAAGTTGGATATAACCCTTCTCAATCAACTCTTGTAACTGTAACTTGAGCTCCACCAACTTTGGTGCGCACATGCTGTATGGGGCTTTGGAAGCCGGAACTGATCCTGGTGTCAGTTCTATGGAAAAGTCTAAGTCTTGTTTTGGTGGTAAACTTGGTATTTCCTTAGGAAATATATTTGTAAAGTCTACAAGAACTGTAAATTCTTCGATGTGTTGCTCTCTCTCAGATTATACCTCCTGGATGTTCACTGCAAATAGTTTGCAACCTTTCATAATCCACTTACTTGTAAGGAAGATACCTGTATAACATAAACCTTCTTAGGTATGCCTTGAATCTTTGTCTGATTCCCTTGGCTATCTATGCACAAGATTGACTTTTGTAGACAATCGAGCATGACATGGTGTTGTTCCAACCAGTCTATGTTGATAAGTACATCATACGATCCTGAGAGTAAAATTCTCAAATTTATCCTAACAGGGAATCCATTCAAGTTTACTTCACAATCTCTAACTATTTCAGAAACCTTTCGTTTCGTACCCATGGATAACTATATCAGCCATGGTTTCTAATGTTTAACTTTGTCTAGTCTATATAATTCGACAATTTTCGGTGATTCATAGCTTCGACAAGCATAGGGGTCAACCAAAATTGAAATTGAAGTGTTTGAAACCTTACCTTTTATTTCGACCATAGTAGCCTGATGGTCTGCTTTTCGGCCATCCAAGGCTGCATAAAACCTTGGTGTGCTAGCTATGTCCTCTACCATTAGTTCTTCCTGTAAATTTTTTAAGACTCCATTAGTCTTGTTTTTACAATCTTGGGCATAATGGGGCCCTTGGAATTTCCAACATTTAATTTGCAGCGGGGAAACATTTCCTCCCCCATTTGTTGTTGGTGTATTGGCATTTGGTATTGGCACATTTGGATTTGTACCTGTCTTGTTGAAGTTCTTATTGGCTGGAAAACTGTTGTTCTGTTCTCTATAAGGCGGTGGGTTGAACTCGGTTTGCAGTTGTCTGAGAAGGTCCTAGACCTTCCTTTACTTCTGTTGATTTTTCACTACCTTAGTTTTCAATTCTTGTAGAAAATCCTATCTTTGTGGAGGGCATCGTCCATAGTTTTAGGCATATCAAACTTGATTCTCTCTCGAATTTTTGGAGGAAGACATCCTAAAAACTATTGTGTTTTCACTTTCTTGTCTTTTATGTATGGCACAAAATGTAATAGATCGAAAAATATATTAATGAAAGCATCCATGGTCATGGAACCCATCCTTAACTCATGAAATTATTTCACCTTCCTGTCGAAGACTCTTTCAAACATGTATTTCTCCTAAAATATTCTGTGAAAATAACTCCATTGGATTTCTTTTACCTCATCCTTTGGGCATACTTTAGGTCTCTCCACCATCTAGCTGCTTTTCCATTTAAATTATAGATATCTAGAGGATCTTTCATTTCACTAGAGTAGTTGTGTACTCGGAAGTATTTTCTCATTTGCTCATACCTAGAAGCCATTCTTCAGCTTTCTCCACGGTGTTGATCTCTCCTTCATAGGTTGGGGATCTTATCTTTCTGAAATCTCCTTGGAGGTTATCATCATTCCTTTGTTTCTTTCTGCAAGGAGAAAGGGAATTATCACTAGAAATATTGTGATAATATCTTTCTGGAGGTTCAGGTGTGTGTTCTTATTTTCGTTCTTCTTTTGGGTTGCTAGCCCATTTATGATAATAATAATAATAAATGAATTTGTTGCTTGAATGAGTAGTTTGTCCATGCAGTCTTCCTTCCATCATGTTCCGTAGTAAATCTTAAATAATTTATTTCTTCTCTTTTATTTCATTCATATTATCATCTTTGAAACTCTGTAATTTTGCTTGTAGAATTTGTATGGTTTTCAGTATATCAGAATTTAATTCAACCACTAGTTCTTCTTCCCGTGTGGTGGTATTCAGTTTTCCTTCCCGACTATTATCTTCTTCTGTGTTCATGATCTGAATTGTTCTTGAATCCTGCAATTTAAAATATTTAATAACAAATAATTTTCTGTCAGTTAACACAATTTCAAATATAATTTATTTCAGCAACGAATGTTTGGTAACGTCCATTAGGGCTCTTAGTGTTTGAATGTGGGCTCTGATACCACTTGTAATGTCCCTAAAAATTGTAAAATAAAGAAAATTGTAGGCTTAATAAAATACTACAATCCAAGGACATTGTTTAAACTTATGCAAAATGAAAACTTGTTTGTGTACTGAACCTAAGTGTCATAAGTTGTTTTTTCCTCTGCTTGTTTTCCTGTCGGATGGTAATGTGTTTATGTGATGTTTTTATATTACTTGGACTATTTTATTTGGTTACTATGTCTGTCTACTAGTTGCGGACATTTGTCGATGCTTGTTAGGTTACATTTTACTTCTTATTTTATATGTCTTAATTTCATTTATGGTTTTATTCGTTAAAATGATGACTTTCTTTCATATGTCAAGGGGTGGAGTGGCAGGGTTTTATCCCTTGAGGTTCCACTTGAAAAGATAAGGATTCCCACTGATTTAAGGGGCTTACTTAGTTCATTTTGAAGTAATGCAGGCTCTTACTCTTGTGCAGGTTGTTCCGGCGGTGAACTCTGTCTATGACTGTGGGAAATAAAAACATCCTATAGCCCTACATCTATACTACACTATCCTGTTGATAGTTGGGTGAAAGGAGGACTAGCTATACCTAAGTCCTATGTTTATACAAGATTGATTATATGTATGGTTATAAAATTTATGGTATACACTCTTTAAGGTTTAAAACCTTATTCACCTTGATATATATATATATATATATATAGTGTGTGTGTGTGTGTAAACTATATGGTATAAATATTTAGGGTTTATGGCATAATCCATATGCCATTGAAAACCTTGTATTAACATGGAAAAAGTGGGTTTTAAGGATTTAACATTGGGAAGGTGGTGTAATATGGATCTACGTCGTGAGCATAACTATAGCTTTGTGGGTTTTGATTTAATGGGTGGTGGGGGTCACAGTGGTGATTTCAATGCTTCTAGGGAAGTGTGGGAAGGAATCCTCAAGCGTTGGTTAGGGTTGACAAATGATTCATTTTGTTCTTTGTTAGGTTTGGTTTGCGTGGTGTTAAGGTTCGGGGAGCTATGTTGTGCAGCTTCAACAGCCTTCCCGTTCTTTCGTAAGGTAAGCTATATCGTGGTATGCATACTATAATGGCTTGGTTTGATTTCATTTATTACTTCCATACTTCTCATATAGTTTGTGTGGGATTGTGTAGGTAATAGAGCGTGGCTTTATCATAGCTTCATGGAGGCTCCCTAGTCTTCCTACGCATCCACTCTGCAGGTAAACCTCAGAAATGGCAATGCCCTTACCTCTATCTTCTTGTTGATGGTGATTCAAAATCTATGTAGGGAAAGTGTATTAGCTTCGTTGGTTGGGGTTTGACAGTTTATGCATCCAATCGATGTGACTATATAGTCCACTCCATGGCTCTTCCATATGTAACGTTTTGGAAAAAGGATTTTAGACTATCCAAACTTGGCTCGACTCTGTGTATGACTTCGTCGTGTTGCATTATTTTGTAATGTACTCTATTTTCTTTTGATTGAAAATTATGTGTCTAACTCAATGGTGCATTCCGTTTAATATGTATTTTATGCAATGTAATATTATGGTGGTAAATTGTAGATGTATGAGTTAATGAATGTTGTGGCTGGGTTCTCACCTCACGACCATGAGCATTGAAGCTTGGATCAGCCCTTAGGGGGATACGCAGCATGTAATTATGGGTTTAGGTTTATTATTATGTGACTGTGGAATTGGTTATGAGAGCGTATCTCTATTTTGTTTCAGCTTTTGGTTTATAATGCAGACCTTTTGGGCAGCGTGAGAGGCGATACCCTTACTGTATAATTTCACAGTGTTTTCTTTTGGTTTAAAAGGGTACCTACATGATTTGATCTTGGGTTGTTCAACGATTTAAATATGTGGTTTAAATAGCATGGGTTTTGGGAATCTCAGAGGATTCGATCCTCGATGCGTTTTAATCTATTAATAAATAGAAGGTCTCTATATATATAATTTCGTTTATGTATTTAGTTGTTTTAATTTAAATATTTGTTTATTGTTTTAGCTGTTGAGATGATTGTGTATTTGACCTACATCCAAACCCTCATAGGTTTTGATGGCTAGGCTGGGTTAAAAGATTTAGAATAATTTATGTTTTTGTAGCATGGATTTATAATGGTTATTTTAAAGGTTTTGATTTGGTTTCGATATGATGTTTAAGGTTTAATGGTTTATGTGGAAAATAATAGCATACTCATTGGCAATATGAAATATGCCAGCGTTTTGGTTTTATGATGAAGGTTTGTTTTTAATGGATTTAAGAGATTTGAGCTATGGTTTAGTTTGTCTTAGCTTGTAGTTTATTTAATTATTTAATTTTTTTTGGACATAGTTTTAGTTTGAAGATCTCAGAGATTCGATCTCTGGTCTATATGCTTATAATTGTGTAAATGGTTGTTTTAATCAAGTCTCTAGTTTATTTTAAAGTTGGAGTAGAATTTCCATAACTAGTTTATTTGAATATCTAAGTTTAAAATCTAAGAGATGCATGTTTGAAAAAATAAATCATACTAAAAGAAGATAAATTGTGTTTTCCTAGCTAGGTATTAATGGCTGAATTTAATATTTAAGCAATTAAATTAAACTGTAGCATAACATCTACTCCTAGGGTTTATATATAAATAATTCAGGTTTTAAGGATATGTAAACAAAAGGAAAAATAAACCTAATTGTAGCATACATACAATATACATATTTTCATTTAAACATTATAAGCCTATTTTAATAAAAACAAAATCTATAAAAACTGTAAAGAAGGTAAAAACCTCATGCCTGCAATCTGTAGCTATTTTAATGGCTAGAACCCTGCACACTCAAACACACAGAATTAACAAGAACATAGACAATTTTGACCTCAGGTTTGTCAACCGAATAAATTGGGAACTACCACGTTCTACCCAACCATGACCTGGAACCATTCCTGGCTTCAATCCGGACCACCCCCCTCCCCCCTCCCCCGAGCTGGTTCCAACAGGAAAGTAGTCTAGATCTCCTAAAGGTAAGGCTTCACCTATCAGGATATAAGGTTCTATACCAGATTTCTTTCACTTTTTGGAAAATAATGCTTTCAAGAATTCTTAGGAGAATAATGAGTAGATAGAATAGAATGGAGATCCCCCAAGCCTCTCTTTGGCATGGGTATTTATAGACGATATTTGGGGAAAATGGAACTTAAATTTCAGTTAGATCAAGATTCATTTATCTTCTTGAAATAATATTTTACTTGATTTATGTGAAATTAATATTTATTTAATTTAACTTAGGAACTCTTTGAGTAGTTCCTATTTTGACTCTTTAGGTGTTTAAATATTACTATAATTATTAAATAATAATACATAGGTTCTTCATTTATTATTTATAGTTCCTATTATTTCTTTATAGTTAATACATATGCATAGTCTTTTATTCATAACATATATAAACTATATATATACATATATCATTGTTAACACTTACTTTAGTTATCATATAGCATGATCCCAATCACATCGTACTTTCATTAGCTTATAATCATTTATTTTATTAAGACCTTCATGTAGGGTTGGTCAACTAAGTTAGGCAACTCTAAACCTCCTTGCATGTTGGATTATCTTGTATATCGTGGTATTTCTTCAGTTCTTGATTAGAAACATAAATTTGAAATTTCATTTAATCAACTTAAAAATAAG
This sequence comes from Pseudotsuga menziesii, assembly GCA_001517045.1. Taxonomy (NCBI): domain Eukaryota; kingdom Viridiplantae; phylum Streptophyta; class Pinopsida; order Pinales; family Pinaceae; genus Pseudotsuga; species Pseudotsuga menziesii. The sequence goes on from LPNX010954277.1 coordinate 114,631, forward strand.
TAAGATGAGATCAGTGTTTTATGTAATGTCCCCAAAAATTTAAAAAAATAAATAAATTATTAAACTAGTCAATTACTACCTGAACTGGACATTATATTAACTTATGCGGAAATGTGTAGAACTTCGTTCACTGAAATGAACTGTCGTAAGATTTTCTTGCCTTCTTCTAGATGTTTTCTCCGATGTGATTATTAGTGTAATTCTATGTTGTAGTTATGTTGCTTAAATATGAGTTTGATGGTTATGTATTTACATGTATGCATGTACCATAATTTTCTTACTTATTGTTTATACAGTTTTATTACTGTTTTTATGAATGAACCTGACTTAACTTGTATTGTCAAGGGGTGGAGTGGTGAGACTTGTATCCCTTGTATAAACACCTGGAAAGGTAATTAGTTTTACTTGTTGCTACAGGGTTTACTTATTTCTTTACTGAATTAATGCATTTCTTTCTTTGTTTTGTGCAGGTGCACTCAGTGATGGAACTAACTAAAAAGGAAAACAAAATACATACTGCTTATGTTCAACTATCTCATAGTTTGGATGACAAACATACTTATAGTCCTTGCTTGGTGATTATTATTACGGTCGTTAGCACTATTGTTTATGCAAGGATGGGTTTTATTATGCCCATGTTTGTACGGGGTACCATTATTTCTTATGGTCTTATGACCTTGATTTAATTAAACTTGTACTTTACTTCGATATGGTTTATTTGGAATTTGTATAAAGCTTACCATACTAAATTGTAACCCTATGTTAATTAAGATCCTTATGTATAATATGGAGGGAATTTTGTAAGTCATTCATGGCATATAACATATTCCATGAATTATGGATTTATCCTAAGTATTCGATACCATCATTGGGGTTTAATGAATGCATGGTGGATATTTGTTGCATTGGGTTTTGATCTCACGTAATGGAGGACAAGGTGGTAGATTTAATGTTCCTTGAGAGATGGGGGTATCAGTCCCTAAGCTTGGACGAGCGCGAAGGTATGGGTCATTTACGATTTTGCTGTGTGAGCTCTGTTAGGCTCTCTAGTTTGCACTATGGCGTGAAGGTTGGAGGTTGGCTTCTCTTGAAGGTATGTCTTCCATTCTAGTTTTTCAGTGCTTTTTTAGTTGTTTCAGTTTGGATAATCAGCATACTTCTCATTTTAGTTCTGGTTTGTTGCAGGTCACAGTGTTCCTATGGCATGGTTCATGGGTCTTTCAGGTGGCCAGTGCATTACCCTTTATGGGTAAGCCTTGTTGTCAACAAGCTAAAACTTGTTTCCTCCTATGTGTGGGTGTTGTGATAGAGCCTGAAGCTTGTCATTGGATGAATGCTTGGTTTGGGTTTTAATGGTTGTGACTGGAAATGGTCTGTCTATAATATCTTGTAAAGCATTCAGAGATGCATTTATCGTTTGGGGTTTTTTGGTTGGGTTGGTGCCTTTGGGCCGAGACTGTTCGGAATTAATCTTTGTAATACATGCTTTGGTTAATAGCATGGCTATGGTGAATATTATAGACTTATTCATTTTGTTAAAATGTTGGGTTTGATAATGGTGATAGCACCATTGATTGCAATGGTGCAATTGCTTGGAATTACAACTGTGTATTTTCGTATATATTTTGTATTTGTTAATTAGTAATGCATTCGTTGCTATGAATGCATCGTGGTTATGATTCTTTATCTTGGTGCTAGTTTGACTAGTGTGTAAACTTGTATTTCTATTTTAAGTTTCTAATGTGGATATGTTAGCAGTGTTACTTGGCTTTTAGAGCCATGCCATTGATGGAAATGGCGTTCCTGCCATTTAGAGTAGCGATTGTGTAAGACATGAATGGAATGTGCTTTTATGGTTATTAGTAGCATTTAAATCCTTACATGTGTACTTAATTGGGAACATCGGTGACTGTTTGGTTTACCCTGTCGTTGCTATTACTTAGCGCAGACAGGAGTTTATTGACTTATGTTAAGGGTTTACTGGTTTTGTATACAAATGGTCATGAGCCATGAAATGGATACAGCGTGTAATTTTAACTTGGTGTTTTATTACTGTATGGAGTTATAATGTTTTACAGCGTGTAAATTTGATTTGGTAATTGATATGGGAAACGTTGACAAGGAAAATGTTTCACTTTGTCTTTAATGCTTATGGATTTCGATGGTTTATAATGCAGACTATGTAAAATATTTATGAGTTGTTACAATGTTAAACGTTGCTAACGAAGTCTACAGGATTCGATGTCAGGCATGTTTTTAAATGTATGATGAAATTTCGAAATCATGAGCTTATCAATATTCAATCCTAGCTACGACATGTTTAAATGATGTGTATGTGAAAAACTTGTTTGGGCATTCATGCCCACAATATTCGATCATGTGACCTCTTTTCATTTATATGATATATTTAATGAGTTATGTGATTAGATTTATGGTTGAATTATTATGTGGAAATCTTTCTTATGATAACAATTTGGATAACTGTACTTTATGTTAATGATAAATGAGGCATTTGTGCCCACAGACCTTAGAGATCTTAGAGAGCTTAACATGATCTTAGATAGACATAGATAGATAACTGTACTTTAGGTATCATATGACATGATCCCTAAACTTATGACACTTTCTTTATTAATGCCTTCAAGTAGGTGGTTAGTGTTATAATAATCAACCCTTTGTATTTCTTGGCATACTTGTGCGCTTGCGTCCCTTCCACTTCAGGTGCCAACTAGTTTAGTTCATCCAAAACCCTTTCACTCCTATTTAGTTAATTCAAGTAATGCAATCCTGTTTAGTTAATCCAAAACCCTTCACACTCCACTCCCATGCACAGAGAAAATCCATCCATCCAATTTGGTACATGGACGAAGAATATTTGATTTCCTTCAATGCCAGCTTCGCAAACCTAATTATTGATTAAAAGCATGTGATCGTGTGTAGGGGGAAATTTAATACTATATGTACACCTATCGACGTAACAAACATTTGTACTAAATTGCATTTGTAAATAAATATGTTAATATATTTCTTTGGTAATAAAAATAGTAGACATGACAAATATTACCAGAACATTAAGAGCTCTGACATTGTAATGATGGGGAATCCTAGGTCACTTTTCATGGAAGGAACATATAAGAATAGGGAGACCATTACCCTTAATGTCCTTATTGTGTCCTTTCTCTAGTAGAATTTGCATAAATATTCGAAATATTCGTAGACAAGAAGGTTCATCAATAAGACTGATGATCACCTGAAGTATACTGGGATGATCTTGACTAGTGTTTCCTAAACTCTAGTCTTTGAAGCCCACGTGTTCTTTTATTGTTTTCTGAAACACTTCCAACCTCCACAGCATCGTTGATATGATTCTTCAACTCCACATTCACTATCTGATAAAAATAACAAAACAAAATATGTATAAACCAAATTCATGATGTGGAGTGTGATAACCTAAGGTTGATTCCTAAAGAGATTACCATCCTTCCAAACTATGAAATAATTGTGCAATAGAGATATCAATTAAACATTCATTAAATATTCACTCTCTTTTGTTTATTTTGGAATTTGTAAATTATTGATCTTAGAAAAATTGTAAAATACTTTTTTTTTTTTAATAAGAAACATTTTGGTATTATGCAAGATTATGTAATTAAATATTTTATTTGGTATAAAATGAGTCAACCTCATTTGGATATCACTTTCCATGGATTTGTCATGTAATTTTAACAACTATATTAATAATATTAATATGTTAGGAATACATCAAAAAGCTTAGATTTGACACATTTAAAAAAATTATTATCAATCTATCCTAATATTCCAAACATATTAATCTTATTAATATAATTGTTGCTAGTCCACCCCAACATAGAATAGCATATTCCAAAATAGCTAAAATATTACAAAATGAAATAAAATTACAATCAAGGTTGTAAAATTTTGAAGTTGTTTTGGTTGCAAAGTCTGAACCATACGCATACAAAAGCACTAAGTACGCATCATTATATTTCTCTTCTCTGACTCATTCATATGCAGTAAATAATCTACTACTTACACATGGAGACGAGGACTTGACATGGAGGCTTTGAAGGCCCTCTTAGATTCTTAACAAACAATTTATCTAGCAATAACACATCTCCTTCTTCCCACCTCAGATCTACACTCTCTTCCATCCAATATGGCCTTAAATGCCTCCACCACTTCACCATGAACACCACACCCATCTCCCAAAGACAACGAATGTTTGCTTCCTTGGCCATAGCCAGCTAAGGTGATAAACCCTCTATGGCCAAGGAAGCAAACATTTGAAACATTCAAAAATGGTACAACCTGACTAAGGTATTATTTGATCCATATTCATAACATTTGAAACTGGTACAACCCATCATTAGGCTTCTGAATTAATATTAACAAAACAACACAATTAAGAAATAGATTCACTGGGGTTGGGTAGTTATGTGTGACGGTGCAGTGAATACATCTGATGTATGGGGTGCAATGAACATGAAGATCAACACAAACCCATCTCTTCCCAGGTTTTGATACGGGCCTAGGGTTTGGTACGGGCCTCAAGGTTAGAAGTTGAAATACCGGTTGTGGAGCTCAGGGAAACTTCAAATTGGGAACATATCAACAAATTAAAATTGTTAAGTTCATAAAAAAAGGATACACAGTTGTTGAGATTGTGAAGCTCAAACCAGGGTAGTTTAAATATAGGCGTATGCTGGGTAATGATTGGTACATTACACTTACCTCTTCTTTGCTTCGATAGGATAGTTAGTTTGAAGAACACTCTGCTAAGTATTGGCTATGAAGGAAGCACTTACAGTTTGTGTGGGAGAGGTTATTTTAGACACAACCCTACGTCCTTCAATCTGCTTACAAATTCAGGCATTTTGTTTTCCATGCGTTGTGGAATATTTTGGCTTAGAGCTATTGCAGTCTATCCATTATCGGGAGGTGCAGTCTCACAGAAGAAAAAAAGCTTAGATGGACACACTTTCATCTGCATCATCATGCATTATTAGAAATAAAAAATGGTGAAGCTGGAATTTAATAATTTAGTGGAGTGATAATTTGTCCTTATACTTCTAATTTAGTGGAGAGATAATTTGTCCTTATGATTCTAGAAATTTGGATTCTTTTAGTTATACTTATAATTTTTTATTTAAAATGGAATTCTGTGTTGGATAATTCTGTATTTAAAATAGATTTATATTTTTTTTCCTTTTTTCCCAGAAAACAACAAAAACAATAAACACTGTAGAGTACCTAACTACTTTAGCAATAACAATAAAATGGAGACCTTGCCTAACTACTTGAGCAATAACAATAAAATGGAGACCTTGCACAAAAGAAGTATCGTAAGTTTTACTAGCATAGCCTCATTATCGAGGTGCAATAACCACATTGTGAGCATTTTGATTTACATATAAGCAAGAATTCAAGGAGCATATTGGTTTCAAATTCAATAACAAGAAAAATGGAGAACCATCCCAACATAGGTCAAACAAGTTTAATAATATACAAATTGGAGTGCAATGTCCCTAAAAATGGTAAAATAAAAAAAATTGTAGGCTTACTAAAATACTACAATCCAAGGACATTGTTTAAAATTCCGTTGAATGAGAATTTGGTTGTGTAATGAAACTAAGTGTTGTAAGTGTTTTTTTCCCTCTACTTGTTTTCCTTTCAAATGATAATGTGTTTATGTGATGTTGTTATATTACTTGGACTAGTTTGTTTGGTTTCTGTGCGTGTCTACTAGTTGCAGACATTTGTTGATGCTTGTTGGGTTACATTTAACTTCTTATTTTATATGTCTTAATTTGGTTTATCGTTTTATTCATTAAAAGACTCACTTTCATATGTCAAGTGGTGGAGTGGTGGGGTTTTATCCCTTGAGGGTCCACTCGAAAAGGTAAGGATTTGTAGTGCTTTAAGGGGATTACTTAGTTCATTGTGAACTAATGCAGGCTCGTACTCTTGTGCAGGTTATTTCAACGGTAAACTCTTTCTATGATAGTGGAAAATAAAAACATCCCACAACACTACATTTATACTACACTATCCTATAGCTTGATGAAAGGAGGACTAACTATACCTAAGTCCTATGTTTATACAAGATTGATTATATGTTTGGTTATAAACTTTATGGTATACGCTCTTTAAGGTTTAAAACCTTATCCACCTTGATATATATATTGTAAACTATATAGTAGGTATCAAAGAATATAAACTGTGTTTTCCTAGCTAGGTATTAAGGGTTGAGTTTAATATTTAAGCAATTAAATTAAACTGTAGCATAACATCTACTCTTAGGGTTTATATATAAATAATTCAGGTTTTAAGGCTATGTAAGCAAAAAGAAAAATAAACTTAAATGGAGCATACATACAATATAAATATTTTCATTTGAAGATTATAAACCTATTTTAATTAAAAAAATATGTAAGAACTATAAAGAAGGTAAAAACATCATAACTACAATTTGTAGATATTTTAATGGCTAGAACCCTGCACACTCAAACACGTAGAATTAACAAGAATATAGACAATTTTGACGTCGGATTTGTCTATCGAATAACTTGGAAACTACCACGTTCCACCTAACCATGACCTCGAACAATTCCCGGTTTCAATCAGGATCCCCCCGAGCTGGTTCCAACATGCAAGTAGTCTAGAGCTCCTAAAGGTAAGGCTTCACCTATCTCGCTATTAGGTTATGTTTAAATATTACTATAATTATTAAATAATAATACATAGGTTCTTTATTTATTATTTACAGTTATTTATTATTTTTCTTGTAACTAATACACATGCTTAGTATTTTATTCATAACACACACACACACACACACACACATATATATCATTCTTAACATTTTACTTTAGGTATCATATAGCATGATCCCAATCACATGGTACTTTTCTTAGCTTAAAATCATCTCTTTTGTTAAGGCCTTCATGTAAGGTTAGGTCAACTAGATTAGTAAGCTCTAAACCTCATTGCATGTTGGATTACCTCATATATCGTGGTAGTTATTCAATACTTGATGAGACACAGAAATTCAAAATTTCATTTAATCAACTTAAAAATAAGTAAGATGAGATTGGTGTTTTATCAGAGATGTTTTCACTCAACACAATTAATTTTCAGTAACTTTGAGCATTATTCAAAGCCCACACTCAATGCTAACAGGTAGTTACACTTAGTGCAATTCCAGATCTTCTCGCTCAACACTAATGCTAGAATGTACTTGTATAATACACCTAGGGATACAATGGCCAAGGATCTGATGTTCCAGATTTTATGCTCAACATCAACTTGGAATGCTCCAAAGCTTATGCCCAACACTTCTAAATCTTATATTTTCATGTGCTTCGGAGTTTTCTGCTCAACACAAACATTTCATAACTCATGTGCTCCAGAGCTAAGGCTCAACACAAACATCAAATACTCACGTGCTTTAGATATCTCGCTCAACAAAATCATCAAATAACTCATGTGCTTCAAAGCTCACACTCAACACAAACAGTAAATACTCATGTGCTTCAGAGCTTGTGCTCAACACAAACATCAAATCACTCATGTGCTCCAAAGCTTGCACTGAACACAAACATTAAATACTCATGTGTTTCAAAGTTATTTATCAACACAATAATCAAATAACTCATGTGCTCTAGAGCTTAAGCTCAACACAAACATCAATCAATCATGTGCTTTACGGTCCATGCCCAACACATGCAATCATATACATGCTAAAATAAAACATACACATTTGCTTTACGCCCAGTATATCAAATAAATCATCATACTCATGTGTAGTGGGGTCTTATGCCCTATATACAAAATATAAACATCAAAGCAACATCACATGCAATAGAACTTATGCCCATAAGTGTTAGGTCAAAATTCAGGATATTACATCCCTCCTTGCTTAGAACAACACTGTCCCTGGTGTTCTAGGGATTAGGAATGAAATTATGAAATAAGGTGGGGTAAGCCTCTCTCATAGTGGATTCATTTTCCTAAGTATCCTCATTGGATTCAATGTTCTTGCATTGAACTTTCAATTGAACTATGGTGCACCTCCTAAGTTGTACCTCTCTCTTGTCCAATATATGAAGGGGTTCAGGTACAAACTCCTGTTCAGGTTCCACCTTTAACAAGGACCAATCAATAACATGTTTAGTATCATATACATATTTCTTCAATAAGGATGTGTGGAAAAAATTATAAACCTTTATATGAGCAGGTAAAGCCAATTCATACGTCACTGGCCACCTCTTGGCTAGTATCTCAAAGGGTCTGCAAAATCTTGGTGCCAACTTTTTGCACCTTCCCAAGGTCAATGAGATTCTTTTTTATTTTAATTTTATGTAAACATGGTCACCAATTTGATAATGTTTATCTTTCATTTCCTTATCCGCGTAACTCTTCTGGCAGTCTTGTGCTTATTTAATATTATGTTGAACCTTGGTGACCAATTGTTCCAAGTCCTTTAGTAAATAGGGCCCTAACATGAGCTGGTCCACCTGGCTATCCTAAGTAACCGGTGTTATACAATTCTGACCGTAGAGTACCTCAAAGGGACTCATCTTGGTGGAGGTCTGGTATCTGTTGTTATATGCAAATTATGCGAGATGCAGATAATCCTCCCACTTGGTGGGGTTGTTCATAAAATACATCCTAAGTATGTCTTCTAAAATTTGGTTTACCCATTCTGTCTTCCCATCTGTCTGTGGGTGGTAAGTAGTACTAAAGTTTAACTACATCTCTAATCCAAAGAATAAGGATATCCAAAATTTTATGGTAAACTTTATGTCTCAATATGAGATGATTGCATTGGGTATCCCATGCAATCTGAATATATATTTTAAGAAGATGTCAGTAATGTGAACTAATTTGTAGGTTGACTTTACTGGGATGAAGTTTGTTGCTTTCGATAAATTGTCAACCACTACAAAGATAGAATCATTTTGCTTCTTGCTATTTGGTCGATCCATAATAAAATCCATACTAATGACATCCCACTTCCATTCTGGAATGGGTAACGGTTGCAGCAACCCTAAAGGATGTTGTTGCTTAGCTTTGACTAACTGACATTATTTACATTATCTGATAAACAATTCTATGTAGGAATTGAACTTAGGCCAAAAAAAAGTGTTTTTTAACTGCAGATGTCATCATTTGATATGTCGGATGTCGTGAATAGGGTTTTCAATGAAATTCTGTGAGGATGCTGGACCTTATGTCCCCTCCTTTCGGAGCATACAATATTTTTTTAGAACACAATAGTCTGGTCTCATCTACCTTATACTCTTTTTGTTGTTGAAACAACCCATCCTCTTGGACTTTCTTGAGGATTTCAACATAGAAATGACTAACTCTATTTTTTTTTCTAATCCTCTCATGGAAATCCAAATAGATTTGAATTAAAGGTACCTCATATAACATATGAGCTCTTCGACTTAAAGAATCGACAATTTTATTCTCTTTTCCCTTTATAATATTTAACTCAAAATGATACTCGCTAAGGAAGGATAAATATCTTTCCTTCCTCGCATTTAGATGTGGATGATCAAATAAATACTTCAGACTCATGTTTTCCGTCTTTTGAACAAATTTCCTTCCCATGAGGTAGCACCTCCACATCTTCAAGGCATGGATGGTGGCTGCTAAATCAAGATCATGGGTGGGGTAGTTCTACTGACGTTCTTTTAAGTTTCACGATTCACAATAGATCGCGTAATAGTTTTGAAAGATGACTCCTTCAAGTCCTTCCTTGCTTGCATTTGTGCAAACAACTAAATCCCCATTAGGATCCGCAATTCGTAGTATCGATGCGGTCGTCAAAAGCTGTTTAAGCTTATGAAAAATTTCCTTGTACTTGGTTGTCCATAAGAAATTATTTTTCTTCTTTTGCAAAGCATTCATGGGACAAGCTATTCTTGAGAAGTTCTTAATGACCTTCTGGTAATAACCGTCTAATCTAAAAAAGGATCTAATGTCGATGACACTAGTAGGGGTAGGCCAATATTCTATGGCTTTAATATTTTCTAGGTCAACAGTTATCCTCTTCTCAGAGATGATTTGACCTAGGTATTGTATATGTGGTTTGTAAAATCACATTTAGTAAACTTATCATGAAGTTGGTGTTCCCTTAACACCTGTAGTACTATGTAGAGATGATCCTCGTGTTCTGCTTTACTCTTAGAGTAAATTAGGATATCATCTATAAAGACTAATGCAAATTTATCTAGGTATTTACTGAAGATATTGTTCATCATACACATAAAAATTGTAGGTGCATTGGTCAACCTGAATGGAATTACTATAAACTCATAGTGGTTGTATCATGTTCCAAAGGCCATTTTATGAATATATTCATCACGAATCCGTACTTGATGGTAACCGGACCATAGGTCGATCTTTGAAAATATCTTAAATCCTCCTATTTTATCGAACAAGTCATCGATCATAGGGAGTGGGTAATGGTTCTTGATGGTCATCTTGTTAAGTTGGTGGTAATCAATGCACATCTGCATCGTACCATCATTCTTCTTTACGAAAAGTATAGGTGTTCCCCAAGGGGACACACTAGGTCGGATATAACCCTTCTCAATCAACTCTTGTAACTGCAGCTTCAGCTACGCCAAATTTGGTGCGCACATGCTCTATGGGGCTTTGGAAGCTGGAACTGATCTTGGTGTCAGTTCTATGAAAAAATCTAAGTCTTGTTTTGGTGGTAAACCTGGTATTTCCTTATGAAATACATTTGTAAAGTCTACAAGAACTGTAAATTCTTCGATGTGCTGCTCTCTCTTAGCTTCTACCTCCTAGATGTTCACTGTAAATAGTTTGCAACCTTTCCTAATCCACTTACTTGTAAGGAAGCTACCTACCTAACATAAAACTTCTTAGGTATGCCTTGAATCTTTGTCTGATTCCCTTGGCTATCTGTGCACAAGATTGACTTGTGTAGACAATCGAGCATGACATGGTGTTATTCCAACCAGTCTATGTTGATAATTATATCATACGATCCTGAGAGTAAAATGCTCAAATTTATCCTAATATGGAAACCATTCAAGTTTACTTCACAATCTCTAACTATTTCAGAAACCTTTCATTTTGTACCCGTGGCTAACTGTATCAACCATGGTTTCTCATGTTTAGCTTTGTCTAGCCTACATGATTCAACAATTTTTGGTGATACATAGCTTCGACAAGCATAGTGGTCAACCAAAATTGAAATTGAAGTGTTTGAAATCTTACCTTTTATTTCGACCATAGTAGCCTAATGGTTTGCTTTTCGGCTATCCAAGGCTGCATAAAACCTCGGTGTACTAGCTATGTCCTCTACCGTTAGTTCTTCCTGTAAATTGTTCACGACTCCATTATACAAGATTGATTATATGTATGGTTATAAACTTTATGGTATACACTCTTTAAGGTTTAAAACCTTATCCACCTTGATATATATATTGTAAACTATACCATAGGTATTAAAGAATATAAACTGTGTTTTCCTAGCTAGGTATTAAGGGCTGAGTTTAATATTTAAGCAATTAAATTAAACTGTAGCATAACATCTACTCCTAGGGTTTATATATAAATAATTCAGGTTTTAAGGCTATGTAAAAAAAAAGGAAAATAAACTTAACTCAAGCATACATACAATATAAATATTTTCATTTGAAGATTATAACCCTATTTTAATTAAAAAAATATGTAAGAACTATAACGGAGGTAAAAACATCATACCTGCAATTTGTAGATATTTTAATGGCTAGAACCTTGCACACTCAAACACATAGAATTAACAAGAACATAGAAAATTTTGACTTGAGATCTGTCAATCGAATAACTTGGGAACTACCACGTTCCACCCAACCATGACCCCGAACAATTCCTGGATTCAATGAGGATCCCCCCGAGTTGGTTCCAGCATGCAAGTAGTCTAGAGCTCCTAAAGGTAGGCTTCACCTATCTTGATATTAGGTTATGTACCATATTTCTTTCACTTTTTGGAAAAAAAGACTCAATAAATCTTAGGAGAATAGTGAGAAAATAGAATAGAATGAGGATCCCCCAAGCCTCTCTTTGGCTTGGGTCTTTATAGACAATCTTTAAGAAAGAGGAGAGTTAAATTTCAGTTAGACCAAGAATCATTTATCTTCTTAAAATAATATTTTACTTGATTTATGTGAAATTAATATTTATTTAATTTAACTTAGGAAGTCTTTAAGTAGTTCCTATTTTGACTCTTTAGATGTTTAAATATTACTATAATTATTAAATAATAATACATATGTTCTTTATTTATTATTTATAGTTATTTATTATTTCCTTATAACTAATACATATGCTTAGTCTCTTATTCATAAGATATATATATATATATATATATATATATATATATATATATATATCATTGTNTTCTTTAGCTTAAAATCATCTCTTTTATTAAGGCCTTCAGGTAAGGTTAGGTCAACTAGATTAGGCAGCTCTAGACATCATTGCATGTTGGATCACCTCGTATATCGTGGTGGTTCTTCAATACTTGATGAGACACAGAAATTCAAAATTTCATTTAATCAACTTAAAAATAAGTAAGATGAGATCGGTGTTTTATCAGAGACATTTTCACTCAACACAATTAACTTTTAGTAACTCTGAGAGTTATTTAGAGCCCACACTCAATGCTAAAAATAGGTACTTACACTTAGTGCAATTCCAGAGCTTCTCGCTCAACACTAATGCTAGGATGTACTTGTATAATACACCTAGAGATACAATGGCCAAGGATCCAATGTTCTAGATTTTATGCTCAACATCAACTTGGAATTCTCCAGGGTTTATGCCTAACACTTCCAATTCTTATATTTTCATGTGCTTCAGAGATTTCTGCTCAACAAAAACATTTCATAAAACATGTGCTCCAAATATATTGCTCAACACAAACATCAAATACTCATGTGCTTTAGATATCTCGCTCAACAAAATCATCAAATAACTCATGTGCTTCAGAGCTTGCGCTCAACACAAACAGTAAATACTCATTTGCTTTAGAGCTCGTGCTCAACACAAACATCAAATCACTCATGTGCTCCAGAGCTTGCACTAAACATAAAAATTAAATACTCATGTGCTTCAAATTTATTTATCAACACAATAATCAAATCACTCATGTGCTCCAGAGATTAAGCTCAACACAAACATCAATAAATCATGTGCTTTAGGGTCCACACCCAACACATGCAATCATATATATGCTAAAATAAAACATACGCATTTGGTTTACACCCAATATATCAAATAAATCATCATACTCATGTGTAGTGGGGTCTTATGCCCAATATACAAAATATAAACATCAAAGCAACATCACATGCAATAGAACTTATGCCCATAAGTGTTAGGTCAAAATTTAAGATATTATATCCCTCCCTGCTTAGAACAACACCGTCCCTAGTGTTCAAGGGATTAGGAATGAAATCATGAAATAAGGCGGGGTAAGCCTCTCTCATGGTGGATTCATTCTCCCAAGTATCCTCATTGGCTTCAAAGTGCTTGCATTTCACTTTCAACTGAACTATGGTGCGCCTCTTCAATTGTACATCTCTCTTGTCCAGCATATGAAGGGGTTCAGGTACAAACTCCCCTTTAGGTTCCACCTCTAACAAGGAATGATCAATAACATGTTTAGTATCATATATATATTTCTTCAATAAGGATGCATGGAAAACATTATGAACCTTTATATGAGCAGGTAAAGCTAATTCATATTCCATTGGCCCCCTCTTGGCTAGTATCTCAAAGGGTCCGCAAAATCTTGGTGCCAGCTTTTCGCACCTTCCCAAGCTCAATGAGATTATTTTTTCTTTTAATTTTAAGTAAACATGGTCGCCGATTTGATAATATTAATATTTCCTTTTCTTATCTGCATAACTCTTCTAGTAGTCTTGTGCTTCTTTAATACTCTGTTGAACCTTGGTGACCAATTTTTCGAAGTTCTTTAGTAAATAGGGCCCTAACATGAGTCGGTCCACCAGGCTATCCCAAGTAACCGGTGTTCTACACTTCGGACCATAGAGTACCTTGAAGGGACTCATCTTGATGGAGGTCTTGTATCCGTTGTTATATGGAAATTATGTGAGATGCAGATAATCCTCCCACTTGGTGGGGTTATTCATAAAATACATCCTAAGCATGTCTTCTAAAATATGGTTTACTCGTTTTGTCTTCCCGTCTGTCTACGGGTGGTAAGAAATACTAAAGTTTAACTACGTCTCTAATCCAGAGAATAAGGATCTACAAAATTTTCTTGTAAACTGTGTCTCGATCCGAGATTATTTCTTTGGGTATCCCATGCAATTTGAATATATCTTTTAAGAAGATGTCAGCAATGTGAACTAATTTGTAGGTTGACTTTACTGGGATGAAGTGTGTTGCTTTCGATAACTTGTCAACCACTACAAAGATAGAATCATTTTTCTTCTTTCTATTTGGTAGATCCATAATAAAATCCATACTAATGACCTTCCACTTCCATTCCGGAATGGGTAATGGTTGCAGCAACCCCGAAGGATGCCTATGCTCAGCTTTGACTAACTAACATTATTGATATTTTGTGATAAACAATGCTATGTAGGACTTTAACTTAGGCTAGAAAAAAAGTGTATTTTAACTGCAAATGTCATATTTTGATATCCTAGAAGCCGTGAGTAGGGTTTTCGATGAAATTCTGTGAGGATGCTGGACCTTATGTCCCCTCCTTCCGGAGCATACAATCTTTCTTTGGAGCATAATAGTCTGTTTTCATCTACCTTGTACTCTTTTTGTTGTTGAAACAACCCATCCTCTTGGACTTTCTTAAGGATTTCAACATAGAAACGACAAACGCTGCTTTCTGTTATAATCCTCTCGTGGAAATCAAAATCGATTTGACTTAAAGTTACCTCATATAACATATGAGCTCTTCGACTTAAAGCATCGACAATTTTATTCTCTTTTCCCTTTATAAGCTTTAACTCGAAATGGTACTCACCAAGGAAGGATAAATATCTTTCCTTCCTATCATTTAGATGTGGATGATCAAATAAATACTTCAGACTCATGTTGTCTATCTTTTGAACAAATTTCCTTCCCATGAGGTAGCGCCTCCACATCTTCAAGGCGTGGATGATGGCCACTAACTCAAGATCATGGGTGGGCTATTTCTGCTCATGTTCTTTTAACTTTTGTGATGCATAACAGATCATGTAATAGTTTTGCAAGAGGACTCCTTCGAGTCCTTCCTTGCTTGCATCTGTGCAAACAACTAAATCCCCATCGAGATCTACAACTCGTAGTATCGGTGCAGTGGTCAAAAGTTATTTAAGCTTCTAAAAACTTTCCTCATACTTGGTCATCCATAAGAACTTATTTTCCTTCTTTTGCAAAGAGTTCATGGGAAAATATATTCTTGAGAATTTCTCAATGAACTTCTGGTAATAACCATCTAATCTTAAAAAGGATCTAATGTCGATGACACTAGTAGGGGTAGGCCAATATTCTATGGCTTTAATATTTTCTGGGTGAATGGCTATCCTCTTCTCAGAGATGATTCGACCTAGGTAGTGTATATGTGTTGTGTAAAATCACATTTAGTAAACTTAGCATAAAGTTGGTGTTCCCTTAACACCTGTAGTACTATGCAGAGATGATCCTCGTGTTCCGCTTTACTCTTAGAGTAAATTAGGATATCGTCTATAAAGACCAATGCAAATTTACCTAGGTATTTATTGAATATATTGTTCATCATACACATAAAATTAGCCGGTGCATTGCTCAACCCGAATGGAATTACTATAAAATCATAGTGGTTGTATTGCGTTTGAAAGGCCATTTTATGAATATCTTCATCAAAAATCCATACCTGGTGGTAACCGAACCGTAGGTCGATCTTTGAAAATGTCTTAGATCCTCCTATTTTATCGAACAAGTCATCGATTCTAGGAAGTGGGTAACAGTTCTTTGATGGTCATCTTGTTAAGTTGGTGGTAATCAATGCACATCCGCATCGTACCATCCTTCTTCTTTATGAAAAGTATAGGTGTTCCCCAAGGGGACACAATAGGTTGAATATAACCCTTCTCAATCAACTCTTGTAACTGCAACTTGAGATACACCAACTTTGGTACGCACATGTGGTATGGGGCTTTGGAAGTTAGAACTGATCCTGGTGTCAGTTCTATGGAAAAATCTAAGTCTTGTTTTGGTGGTAAACCTAGTATTTCCTCAGGAAAAATACATCTGTAAAGTCTACGAGAACCAGAAATTCTTCGATGTGCTGCTCTCTCTCAGTTTCTACATCCTGGATGTTCACTGTAAATAGTTTGCAACTTTTCCTAATGCACTTAATTGTAAGGAAGATACATGCCTAACATAAACCTTCTTAGGTATGCCTTGCATCTTTGTTTGATTCCCTTGGCTATCTGTGCACAAGATTGACTTGTGTAGACAATCAAGCATGACATGGTGTTGTTTCAACCAGTCTATGTTGATAAGTACATCATATGATCCTAAGAGTAAAATGCTCAAATTTAGCCTAACAGGGAACCCATTCAAATTTACTTCACAATATCTCACTATTTCAGAAACCTTTCATTTCATACCCATGGCTAACTGTATCAGCCATGGTTTCTCATGTTTAACTTTGTCTAGTCTACATAATTCAACACTTTTCGGTGATACATAGCTTTGACAGGCATAGGGGTCAACCAAAATTGAAATTGAAGTGTTTGAAACCTTACCTTCTATTTTGACAATAGTAGCCTGATGGTCCTCTTTTCGGCGACCCAAGGCTACATAAAACCTCGGTGTGCTAGATATGTCCTCTATCGTTAGTTCTTCCTATAAATTGTGTAAGACTCCATTAGTCTTGTTTTTACAATCTCGGGCATAATGGGGCCGTTGGAATTTCCAACATTTAATTTTTAGTGGGGCAACATTTGCTCCCCCATTTGTTGTTGGTCTATTGGCATTTGGTACTAGCCTCATTTGGCTTTGTACTTGTCTTGTTGAAGTTCTTATTGGCTGGAAAATTGTCGTTTTGTTCTATGTAAGGTGGTGGATTGAACCCGGTTTGTGGTTGTCTGAGAAGGTCCTAGACTTGTCTTGACTTTTGTTGATTTTTTCCTTCCTTAATTTTCACTTCTCATAGCAAAGTCTAGCTTTGTGTAGGGCACTTTCCATATTTTTAGGCATGTCAAACTTTACTCTCTCTCAGATTTTTGGAGGAAGACATCCTAAAAACTGTTATATTTTCACTTTCTCATATTTTATGTATGGCACATAATGTAACAGATCCAAAAATATATTAATGAAAGCATCCATGGTCATGGAACCCATCCTAAACTCGTGAAATTATTTCACCTTCCTATCGAAGAATCTTTCAGACATGTATTTCTCCTGAAATATTCTGCGAAAATTACTCCATCAGATTTTTTTACCTCATCCTTTTGGGGATACTTTAGGTCTCTCCATCGGCTAGCTGCTTTTCCATTGAAATTATAGATATATAGACAATATTTCATTTCACTAGAGTATTTGTATACTCGGAAGTATTTTCTCATACCTAGAAGCCATTCTTTAGCTTTCTCCACGATGTTCATCTCTCCTTCATAGGTTGGGGTTCTTATCTTTCTGAACTCTCCTTAGAGGTTGTCATCATTCCTTTATTTCTTTCTACAAGGAGAAAGGGAATTATCACTAGAAATATTGTGATAATCTCTTTCTAGAGGTTCAGGTGTGTGTTCTTCTTTTCCTTCTTCTTTTGGGTTGCTGGCCCATTTATGATAATAATAATAAAATGAATTTGTTGGTTGAATGAGTAGGTTGTCCATGCAGGCTTCCTCCTATCATGTTCCACAATAAATATTCATTAATTGCTTGCTTCTCTTTTCTTTCATTCATATTATCATCTTTGAAACTCTGTAATTCTGCTTGCATACTTTGTGTGGTTTTCAGTATATTAGAATTTAATTCAACCACCAGTTCTTCTTCCTGTGTGGTGGTATTCAGTTTTGTTTCCTGGCTGTTATCTTCTTCTGTGTTCATGATTTGAATTGTTCTTGAATCCTGCAATTTAAAATATTTAATAACAAATAATTTCCTGTTAGTTAACACAATTTCAAATATAATTTATTTCTGCAACGAATGTTTGGTAACTCCCATCAGGTCTCTTAGTGTTTGAATGTGGGCTCTGATACCACTTGTAATGTCCCTAAAAATTGTAAAATAAAAAAAAATTCTAGGCTTAATAAAATACTACAATCCAAGGACATTGTTCAAAGTTATGCAGAATGAAAACTTGGTTGTGTATTGTCACCTAAGTGTCGTAAGTTGTTTTTCCCTCTACTTGTTTTCCTGTCAGATGGTAACGTGTTTATGTGATGTTGAAATATATTAGTTGGACCATTTTATTTGGTTACTCTGCCTGTCTACTAGTTGTGGACATTTGTCGATGCTTGTTAGGTTACATTTTACTTCTTATTTTATATGTCTTAATTTCGTTTATGGTTTTATCCCTTGAGGGTCCACTTAGAAAGGTAAGGATTCCCACTACTTTAAGAGGCTTACTTAGCTCATTTTGAAGTAATGTGGGCTCCTACTCTTGTGCAGGTTATTCTAGCGATGAACTCTGTCTATGACCATGGAAAATAAAAACATCCTACAACCCTACATCTATAATACACTATCCTGTTCATAGTTGGGTGAAAGGAGGACTAACTATACCAAAGTCCTATGTTTATACAAGATTGATTATATGTATGGCTATAAACTTTATGGTATACACTCTTTAAGGTTTAAAAAATTATCCACCTTGATATATATATATATATATATATATATATATATATATATAGTGTAAACTATATGGTATAAAGATGTAGGGTTTATGGCATAATCCATATGCCAACGAAAATCTTGTATTAACATGGAAAAAGTGGGTTTTAAGGATTTAACATTGGGAAGGTGGTGTAATATGGATCTATGTCATGAGCATAACTATAGCTCTATGGGTTTTGATTTAATGGGTAGTGGGGCTCATGGTGGGGATTTCAATGCTTCTAGGGAAGCGTGAGCAAAAATCCTCAAGTGTTGGTTAGGGTTGACAAATGATTCATTTGGTTCTTTGTTGGTTTTGGTCTAGGTGGTGTTAAGGTTTGGGGAGCTATGTTGCGCAGCTTCAACATCCTTCCCATTCTTCTGTAAGGTAAGCTATATTGTGGTATGCATACTGTAATGGTTTGGTTTCATTTTGTTTATTACTTGCATACTTCTCATATAGTTTATGTGGGATTGTGTGGGTAACAGAGCATGGCCCTATCATGGCTTCATGGAGGCTCCCTATTTTTCCTGCGCATCCACTTTGCGGGTAATCCCCGGAAATTACAAGGCCCTTACCTCTATGTTCTTGTTGACATTGATTCAAACTCTGTGTAGGGAAAATGTATTAACTTCACTGGTTGGGGTTTGATATTTTGTGCATCCAATGGATGCGACTGTATAGTCCACTCCATGGCTCTTCCATATGTAATGTTTTGGGAAAATGATTTTAGACTATCCAAACTTGGCTCGACTCTGTGTATGACTTCATCATGTTGCAACGTTTTGTAATGTACTCCATTTTCTCTTGCTCAAAAATTATGTGTTTAACTTAATGGTGCGTTTTGTTTACTATGTCTTTTATGCAATGTAATATTGTGGTGGTAAATTGTAGATGTATGAGTTATTAAATTTTGCGGTTGGGTTCTCACCTCACGGCCATGAGCATTGAAGCTTGGATCGTCCCTTAGGTGGATACACAGCCTGTAATTATGGGTTTACGTTTATTATAATGTGACTGTGCAATTGGTTATGAGAGCGTAGCTCTGTTTTGTTTAAGCTTTTGGTTTATAATGCAGACCTTTCAGGAAGCCTAAGAGGCGATAAGGCTTACTGTATAATTTCATAGTGTTTTGTTTTGGTATTAAAAGGTTCCTACATGATTTGATATTAGGTTGTTCAATGATTTAACTTTGTGGTTTAAATAGCGTGGGTTTTGGGAATCTCATAGGATACGATCCTAGATGCATTTTAATATATTAATAAATATAAGGTCTCTGTCTGGATAATTTCATTTATGTATTTAGTTGTTTTAATTTAAATCTTTGTTTATTGTTTTAGTTGTTAAGATGTTTGTGTATTTTACCTACAGATGGCTAGGATGGGTTAAAATATTTAGAATAATTTATGTTTTCGTAGCATGGATTTATAGTGGTTCTTTTAAAGGTTTTGATTGGGTTTCGATATGGTGTTTAAGGTTTAGTTGTTTATGTGGAAAATAATAGCATACTTGTTGGAAATATGAAATTTGCCAGCATTTTGGTTTTATGATGAAGGTTTGATTTTAATGAATTTAAGAGATTTAAGCTATGGTTTAGTTTGTCTTAGCTTGTAGTTTATTTAATTATTTAAAATATTTTGGACATAGTTTTAGTTTTAAGATCTCAAAGATTCAATCTTTGGTCTGTATGGTTATAATTTTGTAAATGGTTGTTTTATTCAAGTCTCTGGTTTATTTTAAATTTGGATCAAAATTTCCATAACTAGTTTATTTGAATATCTAAGTTTAAAATCTAAGAGATGCATGTTTGAAAAAATAAATCATACTAAAAGAAGATAAATTGTGTTTTCCTAGCTAGGTATTAATGGCTGAATTTAATATTTAAGAAATTAAATTAAACTGTAGCATAACATCTACTCCTAGGGTTTATATATAAATAATTCAGGTTTTAAGGATATGTAAACAAAAGAAAAAATAAACTTAATTGTAGCATACATACAATATACATATTTTCATTTAAATATTATAAGCCTATTTTAATAAAAACAAAATCTATAAGAACTGTAAATAAGGTAAAAACCTCATACCTGCAATTTGTAGCTATTTTAATGGCTAGAACTCTGCACACTCAAACACACAGAATTAACAAGAACATAGAAAATAATGACCTCAGGTTTGTCAACCCAATAAATTGAGAACTACCATGTTCTACGCAACCATGACTCAGAACCGTTCCTGGTTTCAGTCCGAATCCCCCCGAGTTGGTTCCAACATGCAAGTAGTCTAGAGCTCCTAAAGGTAAGGCTTCACATGATCATGATATAAGGTTCTATACCAGATTTATTTCACTTTTTGGAAAAAAAAAGTTTTCAAGAATTCTTAGGACAATAATGAGTAGATAGAATAGAATGGAGATCCCCCAAGCTTCTCTTTGTCTTGGGTATTTATAGACAATATTTGGGGAAAAGGGCACTTAAATTTCAGTTAGACCAAGAGTCATTTATCTTCTTGAAATAATCTTTTACTTGATTTATGTGAAATTAATATTTATTTAATTTAACTTAGGAACTCTTTTACTAGTTCCAATTTCGACTCTTTAGGTGTTTAAATATTACTATAATTATTAAATAATAATACATAGGTTCTTCATTTATTATTTATAGTTACTTATTATTTCCTTATAACTAATACATATGCTTACTCTTTTATTCATAACATTTATAAACTATATATATATCATTATTAACATTTTACTTTAGGTATTATATAGCATGATCCCAATCACATGCTACATTTAGGTAAGATTACTTCAACTAGGTTAGGGATCTCTAAACCTCCTTGCATGTTGGATTACCATGTATATCGTGGTAGTTCTTTAGGTACTTGATGAGACACAAAAATTCAAAATTTCATTTAATCAACTTAAAAATAAGTAAGATGAGATCGATGTTTTATGTAATGTCCCCAAAAATTGAAAAAAATAAATAAATTATTACACTAGTCAATTACTATCTGAACTAGAAATTATATTAACTTATGCAGAAATGTGTCGAACTTCGTTCACTAAAATCAACTTTCATAAGATTTTATTGCCTTATTCTAGATGTTTTCCCCAATGTGATTATTAGTGTAATTCTATGTTGTCGTTATGTTGCTTAAATTTGAGTTTGATGGTTATGTATTTACACATATGTATGTACTATCATTTTCTTACTTATTGTTTATACGGTTTGATTACTATTTTTATGAATGAAGCTGACTTAAATTGTATTTTCAAGGGGTGGAGTGGTGGGACTTGCATCCCTTGTATAAACACCTAGAAAAGTAATTAGTTTTACTTGTCGCTACAGGGTTTACTTAGTTCTTTATTGAATTAATGCATTTATTTCTTTGTTTTTTGCAGGTGCACTCAGTGATGGAACTAACTAAAAAGGGAAACAAAAGACCTACTACCTATGTTCAACTATCTCACAGTTTAGATGACAAATAGACTTATAGTCCTCGCTTGGTGATTATTATTACAGTCCTTAGCAATGGTTGTTTATGCAAGGATGGGTTTTATTATGCCCATGTTTGTACTAGTTACCATCATTGCTTATGGTCTTATGACCTTGATTTAATTAAACTTGTACTTAACTTCAATATGGTTTATTTGGTATTTGTATAAAGCTTACCATACTAAATTGTAACCCTATGTTAATTAAGATCCTTATGTATAATCTGGAGGGAATTTTGTAAGTCATTCATGGCATATAACATATTCCATGAATTATGGCTTTATACTAAGTATTTGATACCATCGTTGGGGTTTAATGAATGCATGGTGGATATTTTTTGCATTGGGTTTTGATCTCACGTAAAGGAGGACATGGTGGCGGATTTAATGCTAATTGAGAAACAGGGGTATCAATCCCTAAGCTTGGACTAGCACGAAGGTATGGTTCATTTACAATTTTGCTATGTGAGCTCTGTTTGGCTCTCTAGTTTGCACTATGGCGTGAAGGTTGGAGGTTGGCTGCTCTTGAAGGTATGTCTTCCAATCTTGTTTTTCAACAATTTTTTAGTTGTTTCAATTTGGATAATTGGTATACTTCTCATCTTAGTTCTGGTTTGTTGCAGGTCGTAGTGTTCCTACGGCATGGGTCGTGGGTCTCTCAGGTGGCCAAGGCATTACCCTTTATGGGTAAGCCTTGTTGTCAACAAGTTAAAACTTGTTTCCTCCTATGTGTGGTTATTGTAACAAATATTGAAGCTCGTAATTGGATGAATGCTTGGTTTGGGTTTTAATGGTTGCGACTGGAAATGGTATGTTTGTAATATCTTGTAAAGCATTTAGAGATGCATTTATCATTTGGGGTATTTTGTTTGGGTTGGTGCCTTCGGGATGAGACTATTTGGAATTAAGCTTTGTAATACATGCTTTGGTTAATAGCATGGCTATGGTGAATATTACATACTTATGTGTTTTGGTAAAATGTTGGGTTTGATAATGGTGACAGAACCATTGTTTGGAATTACGACTGTGTATTTTCGTATATATTTTGTATTTGTTAATCAGTAATGCATTTGTTGATGTGAATGCATCGTGGTTATGATTCATTAGCTTGGCGCTAGTTTGAATTGTGTGTAAACTTGTATTCCTATTTTAAGTTCCTAATGTGGATATGTTAGCAGCGTTACTTGGCTTTTAGAGCCATGCCATTGATGGAAATGGTGTTCCTACCATTTAGAGTAGTGATTGTGTAAGATATGAATGGAATGTGTTTTTATGGTTATTCGTAGCATTTAAATCCTTACATGTGTACTTAATTGGGAACATCTGTGACTGTGGGGTTTACCCTATCATTTATATTACTTAGCGCAGACAGGGGTTTATGACTTATGTTAAGGGTTTACTGGTTTTGTATACAAATGGCCATGAGACATGAAATGGATACAGCGTGTAATTTTAACTTGGGGTTTTATTATTGTATGGATTTATAATGTTTTATAGTGTGTATATTTGATTTGGTAATTGATATGGGAAACATTGAAAGGGAAAATGTTTTGCTCTATGTTTAACGCTTATGGAATTCAATGGTTTATAATGTAGACTATGTAAAATATTTATGAGTTGTTACAACGTTAAACACTGCTAATGAATTCTACAGGATTCGATGTTAGCCATGTTTTTAAATGTATGTTGGAATTTGGAAATCATGAGCTTATCAAGATTCAATCCTAGCTATGACACTTGTAAATGATGTGTATGTGAAAAAATTGTTTGGCCATCCATGCCCACAAGATTTGATCATGTGACCTCTTTTCATTTATACGATATATTTAATGAGTTAGGTGATTAGATTTATGGTTGACTTATTCTATGGAAATATCTCTTATGATAACAATTTGGATAATTGTACTTTATGTTAATGATGAATGAGGCATTTGTGCTCACATACCTTAGATATCTTAGAGAGCTTAACATGATCTTAGATAGAGATAGATAGATAATTGTACTTTAGGTATCATATAACATGATCCCTAAACTTATGAAACTTTGTTTATTAAGGCCTTCAGGTAGGTGGTTAGTGTTAGAATAATCAACCCATAGTTACCTAACTTAGACATTAATTTTAATTATGTTTGTTTTATTACCTAGTTTCATAGATTCCACTCTATGCTAGTTGCTTTCTACAAGTCCTAGAAGTCAACACGTGCTAAAATGGAGTCATGGAGCACTTGGGAAACATCTTGGAAACCATATTTAGCATGTATGATTTATTCTAGATCCTCCAAAGCACATATTTTCTTTTTCTAAAAAGCTACTTGTTTTATTGAGATTTAAGGCAAAAGGAAAAGCTAGACTAGGTGTAGTTGACTTGTTTTTTTCCCACATCATCCTCCTTCATTTTCTCCTAATAAAATCATGTATGCTTTGTTTTTCCATCCCTCTTCATCTTTCCTACTTGAATCATCCAATTCATGAGCATCTTGGTGGATTTGGAAACTGCTTTATGCACCTATGGGGGATTTGACAAGATTTAGTAAGCCTTCTTTTTGACATTTTTGAATGGAATCCTTATGCACTCTAATATCTCATGTAATTATATATTTCAGCAGCCTATTACTTCATAAGGTTGGCTACTGTACACTTATTGAATACATATTAGTGTTATGCTCCAATTTCAGTCTCCTTTGGTGTTAATTTTGCATGTTTGGTTAGCAATTTTGTGAGTGTAATTGTTCTATCTCTTGGGTTCAATTTCCACATGGTATTAGAGCCTTTTTAGATCAATTTCTCTCCTTTATTATTTCTATTGTAGGTTCTACATCTTGATTGGGAGCACATTCTACTGACTGGAGGGCACAGTTTCTGAGCTATGGACCAATCTCAGAAGATCTTCTTGAATCCATTCAATTTATTTGAGTGGAAAGCTAAGATGGAGATATTGTTGAGGGAGAAAGGTCTCTACAAGGTTACTATGGCAATAGAAGGATAGCCCAATGTAGCTGTAGAGAAAATTAAATGGCACAACAGGAGGGATGAGGCCCATGGTCTTTAGTGTCTGAGCATTTCAAGAGACCTCCTCTTCCATCTTGATGGATTGAAATAACCTAATGAAGTGTGGGAAAAGATAGAATATATTTTTGGAAATATATATGAGATGAGAGGAAATAAAATCAAGAATGAGCTGATCTCCTTGAGTCCCAGTATCTTCGAATCATTGCAACTCTACTTTTCCAAGTTTAAGGCCCTTGTTTTGTAGTTGAAACAGTGTGGAATCAAAAAGAAGGAAGAGAAAGTAGTTTTGGCCATAATTTCTAAGCTTTGTCCTGACTATTCAATATTTTTTTTTACCTTTCATACCACCAAGTTGACAGCTTGAGCCCGGAAGATGCCTAAGCTTGCAGAGTTCATGGAATCCCTCACACAAGAACAAGATAAGTTGGTGATGATGGGCACCATCAAACCTTCCAAAGACCAAGATTTGGTTGCTGGAGATTCAAGGGTGGACTCAAAAATCAAGAAAAAGGCTAAAAATCCACCTGAGCAAAAGAGAGACAAGAACAAGTCTCAAGAGGAGCCCCAAGGTTCCAAGAAGAACTCCCAGAAGAAGAACAAGAAAGGAGAAATGAGCAAGTGCACATATTGCAATAAGGGTTATCATCCTGAGAGCTCTTGTATGAAAAAACAAATTGACATCTTGACCTAAATCCTAGAGAAGAATAACATCTCCCTTTCTGATTGCTCAAAGAAGAGGGAAGGAGGATCAAATTCAGAGGACAGAGAGAGAGAGTACATGTCTTGGTTCCTGAAACATCAAGCTCACCTAGATTCATCATAGGCTCTAGAGCTTCTAGACATATGGTTTCGACAAACGATATATTATCCTCTCTTGACATGTCGAAAGGTCCACCAATAGTTTTGGGAGATGATTCTCTAACTAACAGTTTGGGGAAGGGAAGGATTGATCTTGACTATGGTAAGTTCAATAATGTGTTGTATGTTCTAGGTCTTACTCTAATCTCTTGTCAGTGTATCGGATGACTCATACTGGGTCTCCAAAGAAGGTCATATTCTCCCCTGATGATGTTGAAATCACTGACATTTTGAATGGTAAAGTCATAGCAAAAGGTGTTGTAGATCACAATTCGAAGGTATACAAGTTTTCCCATTTTCTACCCTACTCAAACCCCTCTGCTCTTCTGATTCGTGCTAATAAAGAAAGCAAGATTTGGCATGAAATATTTTGCCATATTAACTACAAGTATCTTTCTAATTTGAGTGAAAAATATATGGTCATATGGTTACCAAAGATCAAGTTTTCTAAGGGATTCTGTTAAGGTTGTATCCTAGGAAAACACCCAGAGCACAAGTATGAGAAAGTTAGTGATGAGAGAATCTATGCACCTCTTGAGCTGATCCACAGTGACATTGCTGGTACATTCCCTCATATTTCCATGAGTCAAGACAAATATGCGTTGACCTTCATCGATGAATTTTCCAGGTATTGTTGGGTTTACTTCCTAAAGCATAATTCTGAAGTTTTGGACCTCTTCAAAGTATTTAGAGCCTTGGTTGAAAACCAGTCTGGGAGGAAAATCAAGATCCTTAGATATGACAATGGTGGTGAGTATGTCAATTCTGAGTTCATTCAGTATAGTAAAGATGCAGGTATTCAGATGCATCTTTCAATCCCTTACACACCACAACAAAATGGTGTTGCTGAGAGAAAGAACAAATCACTGAAGGAGATGGCAACCTGGATGATGGAGGCTAAGACTTTGCCATGAAAATTTTGGGCCAAGGCTATAAACTATGTATCCTACATCCAGAATAGGGTACCTCATAGGTAGCTTCATGGTATGACTCCTTTCAAAGCTTGGAGTGGGCACAAGCTAGATGTGACCCATTTTAGGATTTTTGGCTCAAAGGCTTGGGCTAGAATTCCAACTGAAAAGAGGAAAGCTTTGCAGCCCCAAAGCCAAGAGTGCTTGTTTATTGGGTATTCTAAATATTCAAAAGGGTACAAGTTGATGAACTTAAGAACTAACAAATATTTCATTGAAAGAAGTGTTCAGTTACAAGAAGAGCCTTTAGTGGCAATTGAAGTTGGAGAGTCTTCTTCACCACCAGATCCATTGATTGTAAGTGGGGACACTAATGAGTTTTCTGATTCAGATATGTCTGATAATGATGATTTTATTGCAGATCCTAACAGTCCTAGAAGGCCAAAAATGGGCAGCAAATACCATTCATGCAGTTGGGGAGCTAGCTGGAAATCCTAGTGACACTAGGAGGACTAGATCTCAGTTTGAGAGTGCCCTTTGTGTGAAAGATCCTCTATTTGCTGAGAAATGATATCTAGTGGTTGAATCAGATCCACATACATAGGAGTATACAGTATATGATCCAATATGAAAAACAACCATGAAAGAATAATTCAGCTTGCTCTAGAAGAACAACACTTGGGAACTAGTTTATCTTTCACCAGGGAGGAAACTAGTTCAATGTAAGTGGGTTTTCAAGACTAAGTTTTCTGCTGATGGTTCACCTTTAAAATATAAGTTAATATTGGTAGCCAATGGATACTCACAAGTGCATGGTATTGACTACAATGAAACCTTTGCACTAGTGGCAAAGATGGACTCAATAAGGCTAGCTCTAGCCATTGCAGCTTCGAAGCAATGGGAGGTACATCAAATGGATGTGAAGTGTGCTTTCCTAAATGGAGATCTCACTAAAGAGATTTATATGAAGCAACCTAAAGGGTTTGTTTCTAATCCATCTTTAGTGTGCAGGTTAAAGAAATCATTGTATGGTCTCAAGCAAGCCCCCAGGGCTTGGTATGCCAAGATTGATGGCTTTTTGCTATCACTGAGTTTTGTTCAATGCAAGTATGATTCTAATGTCTATTTGAAGTTGATTCATGGTTCTTTGATGATTATTTTCTTGTATGTGGATGACCTTCTGATTATAGGAATTTCAAAGAAAGAGATTGCCTCCTTGAAGGATGCAATGAACCATGCATCTTCTATGACATATTTGGGATTGTTGAGCAAATTCTTGGGTCTCAAAATTGCTCCATCCCAACATGGAATCAAAGTATATTAGTCCAAATATGCTCTGTATTTTCTGAACAAGTTCAACATGAAATATTTCAATCCAAGCAGGACTCCCTTCCTTTCAGGAGTTAAGCTTGAAGAATCAGGTTCTTCTCCTATGGTAAATAATAGACTACATAGGAAGTCGATTGGGTGTTTGCTTTATATTACACACACTTGGCCTGATATATCTTATGCAGTTAGTGTGGATTCAATATACATGGATCAGCCTCATGAGATCCATTGGAGAGCAGCCAAAAGGATCCTAAATTTTGTTCAAGGAACAAGAACTCATGGGATCTTCTACAAAGAAAAATTGGATCTTGATTTGATTGGGTTTACTGATAGTGATTAGGCATGTGACAACATAGATCGAAAGTCTACATCATGATATGTGTTCATTCTTGCAGAAGGACCAATCAACTAGTCAAGCAAGAAGCAGAGTGTCATAACACTCTCATCTACAGAAGCAGAGTATAGAGGAGTTGTGAATGCAACAAATCAATGTTTGTGGTTGCAGGGGATACTTAGAGAATGTGGCTTCGAATCGAAGTTTTCAACTATTATCTATTATGATATTCAGAGCACCATTTGAATATGCAATGATCCAGTTCAGAGACAGTGAACACGGCACATTGAGATCTATATGCATTACATTAGATAGCTTGTGCATGATGGCACCATTGATCTCATTAGAGGAAATTTGGGGTCTAAAATTGGCCTTATAAGAAAACACGCCAATAATAAATTTTGTGAGTTGAAATTCAAGAACCAATAAAATTTCAATAAAATGAGTGAACCATAATGGTTGAATTGACATATTTGTCATAAAAGAAAACTATTTTTTTTTTCATATTTTCGACATATCTCCCTGTGTTTTTACTCAAATTTCAGGTGGGAGATATCGTTGGATGTGAAATTTAATTTCCCATCCAATCAGTATCCACACTTCATACTTTTGATGGAACCCTCTACCCCAAAAATAAGAAATTCCTGAAAAAACGTGATGATGATGTCATCATCACATTTTTTCAGACATTTCTTGTTTTTGGGGTAGCAGGGTCCATCAAAAGTATGCAGTGTGGGTACTCGTTCGATGAGGAATTAAATTCCACATCCAATGAGATCTCCCACTTAGAATTTGAGTAAAAACACAAGGAGGTATGTCGAAAATACGAACAAAAAAAGTAGTTTTTTTCATTTTTACTCCAAAATTAATAACTATTATTTTATTATTTTAATTAATATTTTATTATTTTGACTATTATTTTATCATTTTCCTTAGGAGGCCCATTTTAGACCTCAAATTTTCTCTAATGACTCTTCTATACATCTTCATAATAAATAACAGACATCTTCACCAAAGTTTTTTGTGAGAAGACCTTCACCAATCTCAAATCACTGCTGGGGATTTCTCATCATGCTGTGAATCATGATTTATGAAAATAATTCCAAATTTTTTGTTTTCCTATCCATGTTTAAGGGAGGATTTTCCCACTGGGTTTTGCATCTTTCCTTGGTTGTATGGACAAGCAGTATGTAAAGGGTGACTAAGCCTTGTTGCTAGGCCCTATAGTTTTCTGATATTTACTCATAAAGTCAGGATTAAGGGGGGTGTTAGAATAATCAACCCATAGTTACCTACCTTAGACATTAATTTTAATTATTTTTGTCTTATTACCTAGTTTCCTAGATTTCACTCTTTGCTAGTTTCCTTCTACAAGTCCTAGAAGTAAAAAAATGCTAAAAATGATTCATGGAGCGCTTGGGAAACATCCTGGAAACCATATTTAGCATGTCTTCTTTATTCCAGATCCTCCAAAGTGCATATTTGCTTTTTCTGAAAAGATGCCTTTTTTATTAAGATTTAAGGCAAAAGGAAAAGCTAGATTAGGTGTAGCTGACATGTTTTTTTCCCACATCATCCTCCCTCCTTTTCTCCTAATAAAATCATGTATGATTTGTATTTCCATCCTTATTTATCTTTCCTACTTGACTTACCCAATTCGTGAGCATCTTGGTGGGTTTGAAAACTGCTTTACGCACCTATGGGGGATTTGACTAGATTTAGTAAGCTCTCTTTTTGAAATTTTCGAATGGAATCCTTATGCATTTGAATCTCTCATGTAATTATATATTGCAGCAGCCTATTAATTTATAAGGTTGGATATTGTACACTTATTGAATACAGATTAGTGTTATGCTCCAATTTCAGTCTCCTTTGGTGTTAATTTTGCATGTTTGATTAGCAATTTTGTGAGTGTAATTTTTATATCTCTTTGGTTCAATTTCCACTGTTAGGTCTACTAGGATAGGAAAATATAAACCACCTTGCATGTTGGATTCCCTCATATAACATGGTAGTTCTCCAGTACTTGATGAGATACAGAAATATGAAATTTCATTTAATCACATACAAATACGTAAGATGATATCAATGCTTTATTTAAGTCATTTTCACTCGACATATTAATTATTTTTAGTAAGTCCTAGTGCTTATCCAGAGCCCATACTCAACGATAAAAATAGGGAGTTACAAACTTAGTGCAATTTCGGAGCTCCTCGCTCAACATTAATGCTAGGATGTACTTGTAGGATACACCTAGGGATACCATCAACAAGGATCTGATGTTCTAGAGCTTAAGCTCAAAATCAAGTTGGAAGACACCAGGGCTTATGCCCAACACTTCCAATTTATCTTTTCATGTGCTCCAGAGCTTCATGCTCAACACAAATGTCTCAAAAATCATCTACTCTAGAGATTCTTTCTCAACACAATATAAATACTCATGTGCTCCAGAGCTTCTCGGTCAACACAAAACATCAATTACCCATTTGCTCCAGAGATCCTTGCTCAACAAAAAACATCTCATGAATCATGTGCTTTAGGGTCCACACCCAACAAATGAAAACATATATATATATATATATATCTATATCTATATCTATATCTATATCTATATATATAACATATGCAATTGGCTTACGCCCAATATATCAAACAAATCATCATGTTCATGTGCAGTGGGGTACTAGACCCAATTGATCAAATAACACATCAACGTAACATCATAATCAATCGGGTTTATGCCCATAAGTGTTAGGTCAAAATTTGGGATATTACATCCCTCCCCACTTAGAACAACACTGTCCTTGGTGTTCTAGGGACTCATGAAACAATGTGGGGTAATTCTTTCTCATGGTGGCTTCATTCTCCTAGGTAGCCTCATTGGCCTCAAAGTGCTTCCATTGCACTTTCAACTAGACTATGGTGCACTTCATGAGCTGCACCTATCTCTTGTCCATTATATGAAGAGGTTCAATGGCAAACTCCCTTTCAGGTTCCACATGTAATAAGGACCAATCAATCACATATTTAGTATCATAAACATATTTCTTTAATAAAGATGCATGGAACACATTATGGAATTTTATGTGAGCGGATAATGCTAGTTCATATGCCACTAGAAATATCTTAGCTAGTATCTCAAAGGATCCACAGAATATCAATGTTAACCTACCACACCTTCCTAAGCTCATCGAGCTTCATTTTTCTTTTACTTCCAAGTAAACATGGTCGCCTATTTGATAATATTTATCTTTTTTTTTCTTGTCCACGTAACTTTTCTAGCAATCTTGTGCTTCTTTAAGGTTCACTTGGACCTTAGTAACCAATTGTTCTAATTCCTTTAATAAGTCAGGTCCTAACATGAGGTGATCCACTAGGTTATCCCTAGTAACTGGTGTTCTACAGTTCCGGCCATAGAGTACCTCAAAGGGACTCATCTTGGCAGAAGTCTGGTATCCATTGTTATATGAAAAATCTGCAAGATGCAGCTAATATTCCCAATTGGTGGGGTTGTTCATGACATACATCCTAAGAATTCCCTCTACAATCTAGTTTACCCGTTCTATCTGCTCGTCTGTCTATGGGTGATAAGCAGTACTAAATTTCAATTGTGTTTCTAATCTGGAGAATAACGATCTCCAAAAGTTCCCGGTATACTTAGTATCTTGATCTAAGATGATTTCCTTGGGTATCCCATGCAATATAAATATCTCCTTCAAGAAGATATCGACAATGTGTACTTCTTTGTAGGTCTACTGCACTGGAATGAAGTGTGCTGCTTTTGACAATTTTTCAACTACTACAAATATACAATCATTTTGCTTCTTACTCTTAGGTAGACCCATGATAAAATCCATACTAATGACCTCCCAATTCCATTCTGAAATGGGTAATGGATGCAGCATCCCCGAAGGATGTTGGTTCTTAGCTTTGACCAACTAACATTCTTGACATTTTGTGATAGACAACACTATGTCAGCCTTTAACTTAGGCTAGAAAAAGTGTCCCTTAATGGCAGATATCATCTTTTGATATACTAGATGCCCTGAGTAAGGTGTCCAATGAAATTCCATGATGATGCTAGGCTGAAGTTCCCCTCCTTCCCGAACATACAATCTCTCCTTGGACCATAGTAGTCCCATTTCATTTACCTTGTACTCTTTTTGTTGCTGAAACAACCTCTCCTCCTAGACCTTCTTGATAATTTCAACATAGAAAGGCTCAACTCTGTTGGCTGTTCTAATCCTCTCATGTAAATCTGAATTGGTTTGACATAAATTGGCCTCATATATCATATGAGTTCATCAGCTCAAAGCATTAGAAATCTTGTTCTCTTTCCCCTTTATATGCTTTAGCTCGAAATGGTACTCACTAAGAAAAGCCAACCATCTGGATTTCTTGACATTCAGATCTGGTTGCTCAAATAAATATTTCAGACTCATATTATCTGTCTTGAGAAGGAATTTCCTTCCCATGAGGTAGTGCTTCCACGTATTCAAGGTATGGATGATGGACTCTAACTCAAGATCATGGGTGGTGTAGTTCTTCTCATGTTCTTTTAACTTTCGTGATTCATAACAGATTGTGTAATTGTTCTGCAGGAGGACTTGTCCAAGCCCTTCCTTGCTTGCATCTGTGCAAACAATGAAATCCCCATTGGGATCCACAATCTATAGTATCGGTGCGGTCGTCAAAATATGTTTAAGATTTTGAAAACTTTCCTCGCCCTTGGTCGTCCATAAGAACTTATTTTCCTTCCTTTGAAAAGAGTTCATGGGACAAGCTATTCTTGAGAATTTCTAAATGAACTTCCGATAATAATCGGCTAATCCCAAAAAGGATCTAATTTTAGTGAAACTAGTAGGGGTATGCCAATATTATATGGAGTTAATCTTTTTCGGGTCCACAACTATCCCTGTCTTGGAGATGATGTGACCCAAGTACTGTATCTATGGTTTGTAAAAACCACATTTACTAAACTTGTCATAGAGATGGTGTTCCCGTAACACCTGTAGCACTATGTGGAGGTGTTCCTCGTGCTCCTGTTTACTCTTAGAGTAAACTAGGATGTCATCTATAAAGACCAAAATGAATTTATCCAGGTATTTAATGAAGGAACTATTAATCATACACATAAATTTTGTGGGTACATTGGTCAACTTGAACGAAATTACTACAAACTTGTAGTGGTCGTACCTTGTACGAAAGGCAGTTTTGTGAATATCTTCATCACAAATCCATACCTGATGGTACCCAAATTGCATATCGATCTTCGAAAATTTCTTGGCTCCTCCTACTTGATAAAAAAAGTCATCTATCCTAGGGAGTAGGTATCGGTTCTTGATAGTCATCTTGTTAAGATAACGGTAGTTGATGCACATCCACATCATATGATCCTTCTTCTTTATGAAAAGTATCGGTGCTCCCTAAGGAGACACACTTGGTCAGATATATTCTTTCTTAATCAAATCCTGCAACTGTAGTTTGAGCTCCACCAACTCCGATGCACTCATGCAGTAAGGGGATTTTGAAGTTGGAACTGATCTGGGTGTCAATTCTATGGAAAATTCTAGGTCTCATTTCGGTGGTAATCTTGGGATTTCCTCAGGAAATGTGTCCTTAGTGGTCCTTAAAGTATACAAGCACTGAAAATTCCTCAATGTGTTGTTCTATTTCAGGTTCTATGTCTTGGATGTTCACTGCAAATAGTTTTCATCCTTTCCTGAAGCAGTTCTTTGCTTGAAAAGAAAATATCTGCCTTACGAAAACTTTCTTAAGTATGCCTTGAATATTCACTTGATTCCCTTGGTTTTCTGTACACAACATTGAATTGTGTAAGAAATTGAGCATGACATGGTGTTGTTCCAACCAGTCCATGCCAATAAGTATATCATACACTCCTAAGGATAGGATGTTTAGGTTTACTCTAGTAGGAAAACCATTCAAGTTTACCTCACTGCTAGTGGATTCAATAGTAGGGACTTTTCTATAGCCTATTTATCCTTAACTACAGGGAGGGTGAATCCTGTTGATAGAATATATGCAATAATGAACGATTTCCTGAAATTTCTACTCTTTTTTCAAAGGAAAGAGAGAGAGGGGAGGGAGGAGGTTACCTCTTACAGCATGTCGTTTGGTGAAGATCCATTTTCTCCAACTTCTATGGAATTTAGGCCTCCATTAGCAGAATCTAGCTAGTTCCTTACTTCTAGCTATTAAAAAACTTCAAATAAAGCATGAAATCTATCTACTAAATGTTGCAAAAAATACATGAAACAAATATGGATTTAAACACAATATTTAAGGAAAATTTGAATTGCATCATATTAAATTGAGAAGAAGGTGATTACAGCCCAATAATGGGTAAATCCCATTCTCCCTTGCTCTAAACTATCATTCTCCATCAATTCCAATGATCACCAAAGAAACTATGATGTGAAAAAGATTCTATCTCTAGCCTCCAAATTCTATAGCATGCCTTTGCTTTTCTAGCTTGTCCTTCTTAATTCACCTCACATGCCTTCCATTTATAGGATTGGAATTTCAAAATCCCATCTTTCATAATGAATGTGGGATTTATTATTTTGAAGGTTTTGATTATTTCCTTCAAAAACCCCACTTTCCTTAGTTTTTAGGCATTTCAACTTGACTTTCAATATTGCTGGGACAATTAATGCCCATGTTAGGAATTTTCCACTGTGTGAGTTATAAGATATAGGATTTGGCCCTTAAGTGGTCACAGACTTGGCCTCTTTAGAGCCACCTTGTCTTCAAACATTTCATTCTTTGTGGAAGCAGTGGTCAATTGTTCAAAAAACTCTGATATTCATGTTGCGGGTGAAGTAAAATATTGTTCTCAAACCAACACTCTCAAGGGTGTTAATTTTATTGTTAACATATGCCCCCTAATGTGTGAGGTCCGAAGTTATGCTAAGGGGAAAAATACATTGATTTTTCTTTCATTTGGATACACTTTGGACTAATACTCTTTAATGATTAAGGCATGGTGGAAAAGGGTAGTTTATGAACGTAGGAGTTGGAGAAACATCTGCAAGTCAAGCAAGGAAATTTCCCAAATATATGATATCTTCCTAAGGTGGGTATATCCATGCTCAACAGTAAACAAGCATGGCCACGAACAATACACAGTGGATCCATGTCAAAATTAAATTCTGTAAAAACATTAAAAGTGCACATTTGATGAGTGCAACATATCTAGGTATTCATGGTACTCATTAGAGGAAATTTGAGGTCTAAAATGGGCCTCGTAAGGAAAATGATAAAATAATAGTTAAAATAATAAAATAATAGTTATTAATTTTGGAGGAAGAATGAAAAAAACTACCTTTTTTGTTTGTATTTTTGACACATCTCCCTGTGTGTTTACTCAAATTATGAGTGGGAGAGCTCATTAGATGCAAAATTTAATTCCACATCCAACAAGTACCCACACTGCATACTTTTGACAAACCCCGCTACCCCGAAAACAAGAAATTTCTAAAAAAAATGTGATGATGACATCACCATCACATTTTTTTAGGTATTTCTTACTTTTGGTGTAGTGAGGTTCATCAAAAGTATGCAATGTGGGTACTCATTGGATGTGGAATTGAATTTCACATCCAATGAGCTCTCCTACCTGAAATTTGAGTAAAAACACAGGGGGATATGTCGAAAATACGAACAAAAAAGTAGATTTCTTTTATGACAAATATGTCAATTCAACCATTATGGTTGACTCATTTTATTGAAATTATATTGGTTCTTGAATTCCAACTCACAAAATTTATTGATGGCACGTTTTCTTATAAGGCCCATTTTGGACCCCAAATTTCCTCTAATGTTGACATGGTATTTTAATCTTGCGCAACTCAGGAAGTGCATCGATGAGTGATACAACTGTATCTCCCAAGGTCTTCAATACAAACCAACGATAGTATGAATTTA
The DNA here is from genome assembly GCA_001517045.1 of Pseudotsuga menziesii. Lineage (NCBI taxonomy): Eukaryota > Viridiplantae > Streptophyta > Pinopsida > Pinales > Pinaceae > Pseudotsuga > Pseudotsuga menziesii. The sequence continues at coordinate 151,395 of LPNX010954277.1, forward strand.
TATCATGGGAATAAATGAGTTGATGTCAAGCATAATAAAACACCATCTGATTACAGGCCATTGATTTATACCGTTAAGATATGCGAGGAGGGCCACCGATAATGATGATGGAATCTAAGGTACTTTAGTGCAACTTGACAAGTGTGAATAGATGTTCTGAATTCAAACACTTGTAGAATCAAATAATCAGGGGTCATTGGTGTATACCCACTATCGTTTCTGAGGAATCCTACTTCTAATGACTGCAAGATCCAAGGTACTCACTGGGGTTCCTACATCCATTTCCTAGATGATGATTTGGCATCGATAGGAACAAATCCGTCAGAAGGAGGGCATTAATGCATCCCACATCAACTGATAGGAAACTGAGATCAATAGGATGATATAATTTGGTAGCTCTGTGATATCCAACACTGTATACTAACACAATGAAGGCTGGTATGATTGGTCAGGAATATTTGAGGAATGGCCAAAATTGGTTTGACTTCCCTTGAACACATAACACGACGCAGAATGGACACTTGGAAACATAAGACTTGAGAACCAACCATTGTGAAATTTGTTAACTCTAGATGAATTAATGAAGGCTCCATAGATGACAGGAAGGATAACCTATCGGTGGAGATCTGTTCAGATTACTGGTACATCTTCTTAAGAAAAATGTAAATGGTGTACTAAAAATGGATACAAAATGATGTTTTGTGTTCAAGGGAGACTACTTACTATTTCCTTTATCTCAAATATTTAATATGGCATGATTCAAATTTCCCTTTTTTTTGTTTTTTTTGTTTTTTGATTTTTAGTACTTTTTTCATTTATTAGCTTGAAAAAAGATTAAAGAATTCTATAGTAAATGGGAGGGAACGATTTTTGCATGGGCGTACTTTGTTTTTCAAGAGCATAGGTCAAGCCAAGGAAAAGATACATATTGCAAACAAGGGTTGAGCTAGTTGTGCACACTCTTGCGGATGTTCCCTCCATCAGTTCTCTATCTGAATTAGGATTATGTGTCAATGGATGGTGAAATAGAACCAATTAACTACAGTTATCTAATTTGATGCAATGAACAAGTAGGAAGCGGGAAATGTGTTCTACTTAATGCTAATTCTTGCGAAAAACACCAAAATCATAAATCACAATGAATCATGGTCCATTAACTACCTGAATCAAATAGTTCTCACATGTATAAGTCAGCTGAAACAAAAGCAATGGTTTGTAGGCATTTTGAACAAAAAGTGACTGCAAAGGAATATGCGCAACATCATCAATAAGAACCAAAGAAGTAAACACAAATGTTTAGGCATATATTTTAACACATGCTTATGTAAACTAACACAAAATAGGCAGTCCATAAGGAAATGGTCAGAACTGTATGGAAGAGAAGTATGCAGTCTCAAACTCTAGGTCACGATGGCACTAATTGGGCTCCCAGGCCTATGAGAATAACTCATCATGGAAACAAAATGGAAATGGGGTGCTTACTAGGGTGTCCAATGTTCAAAAGGCTCTTCCGTCAGAATGGTGGAAAATACATATATGATGGGTTGACCCACCAATTTCCAATAGGTTCGACCCTATTGCAATTTTGGGTTGCAAAAGGTTCAAATACATCTTCACAGAGGGATAAGCTAAACCTATATGCATGCTTCCAAATATACCTTATAATATTAAGGAAAATATAAAGGGTGCTCCTATAATTGGGTGGATTTAAACCAAATATGATCCCAGTGGCCCCACAAAAGATTTCCTTAGGTGGGTACAACCAAATGTTTATGATTTCAAGGATAGATTCATCTGATGATAACATTCAGTGCAATAAATCAAGTGAGTTGGGAGATCTCACAGCCAAGGGCCAAGTAACTGGACTATATTCCTCCATCAAGGGAATATTTTGATCCAAATCTACCGAAGCCATTTTAATATCTTGGTATGACACTTCAACAACAGATAAGGGTTGCATGATCATAAAGTTTCCCATGAGGGAATTATTTTTGAACGATCCTACCCTAATGTATTGAACCTCCGTTAGAGCATTCCTAATGAAATGAACATTTGACTGGATAGCAGTTTCAAGCATGTAGTAATATAATTGTCCGATGATGACAATATTCCCCCAATGAGGGAACTGAATCACTCAAGAATCTGAAGACACTACAGCTATCATCGCATGTATCCAACTATGTCCTAATAGAAAGTTGTAATCTATAGCCGCATATACTACCTCAAAATACACTGTGACTGTTATCCTAGCCCATATAATAGGGAAGGATACAATGAGTCCATGGGGAGAGAATGGATGTGCATCAAATTCTTTCTACACAGTATGGGATTGAACTAAGGTGGGTGATCCTAATGCTTGCCAACATTTAAATGACATGACACAAGCTGAGGCCCTTTCATCAACTTCGGTTTGAAAGATATTCTTTCCATGAGATGTTACTTTAATCTGAAAAGAAACTTTGGAAGGAATCCTATAGGTTGATTGGTCTAAGTCTAATTTGTTTAGCATCAGATCGAATGGATCAATAGCTCTAGTTGAAGACAATAGTTCCTTTCTTTTTCTAGGACAATATTGCAACACCTCCATGGAAAACATGGCACATGGTGCTTGAGCTATTTCCTCAACAACATTTGTGTTATGAGAATCTCTTGCATTAAGATTATGCATTGTTCCACATAGATCACCTTTGGGGGGGTGTGGTACTATGTCTATGGTTGGTTTCTAAATGGTGAGAGAACCATTTGTCTATGATTCCAATTGATCCAATGTAATAGGATGGAGATCATAAGAATGAGATCTCATTTTAATGTTCACCTCATGATCAAACATGAAGACATTGGCATTGGGATCATTTCCCTCTTGCGGGGATTTGGAATGGTTGCCTCTTGGAGGAGGTACCAACATTGTAGAAATCATTTCATGATGGTGTTGCATAAAATGTTGCATCAATACAACAAATTGTTGTCACTCACTGTCTTGAGCTGGATTCAATGCATCTCCCATCCCAAAGTTAGCATTTTTCTTAATATTGTATTTCTTATTATTCCCTCTTAGTTCCATGGATTGAACAATGAGTTTTTCAAGAGTTTGGGAAGGATTAACACTATGCTTACCCTTGTACTTCTTCTTCCCCCTAAGGTCCATGGATTGAACTCTGAGGTTTTCAGAAGTCAGGGAAGGCTTAGCATGTTGTTGCATCTCCTCACCAACTATAGGTTCTGAAGTTTGAACAAACATGTGTCCCATTTGTTGGGTGATATGATCAAGGTTGTTGACGAAACCCGTCATTCCATTGGCATAAGGTCCATGTCATGGCCTAGGTGGATCAAAAATATTGGTCACTTATTGGAATCTCACCACTCCATTGTGGAATGGGTTTCATGGGTGGATTTCCCCCTTGTGGGGTTAGACTCCAAGGAGATTGTATATTTCTTGGTATTTGACCACACCATTGATGAATGGGTGGATTTTCCCCTTGTAGGGTTAGAATCTAGTGAAATTGATTATTTCCTAGAATATGACCACACCAGTTAGGCGGTCCCTGGATTTGACTAGTATTCGAATGTGGGTTTACCCCTTACGAAGGCTGCCCCCAAGAAGATTGAGTAGTTCTTGGAACATGATCAATGGGTGCAGCATTGTCTCCTGATGGATTTAGGTCCCAAGAAGATTATTTACTTCCTAAAACCTGACCATTGGGTGGATTTCCTCCTGATGGAGTTGGGTCCCAAGAATATTGGTTACTTACTAGAACCCGACCATTCCATTGGTTCTGTACTTGTTTTTTATTTGAATTCCAAGGTATGTTTCCTCCTTGCGAAGGTTGGATCCAAAAAATATTGGTTACTTTCTGAAACATGACCAATCTATTGTGGAATGGGGTTGATAGGTGTATTTCCCCTAGGCATTGTACTAGGGTAATTCAGAGGATAACTCTCTAGGGAATGTCCTCCCATCGGTGAAGGATAATTACAATTGGAATTTGTTTTCCAAGATGCATTATTTCTGCTAGGAATATACACATTCCATGGTAAAGGGTTTCCACCAGAAGTAGAACCTAGAAAACTATTGTGTGTACCAAGAGGATTTAGATAACCTCTCGCAACCATTTGAGGCTGGATTGATATGGTTCCCACAACTCCCGATGAATCCAAAGTGTCAAGTGTAATGTTCTACATATTATCCCAACTTTCAGCAATACTAAACAGTGACTCACTTTGTGTAAGTATGATTGAGTTTAAAGGATGTTCTAAGGGTGGATTTATGTGAGAAAATGTGTGATACTTTATTTTTTCAATCTCAACTAAAGTAAAATCATCAATTATATCTATGTTTCGTCCATGATGTGACAAATTTTTAGAATTGATTTGACATTTTTATTCTCTAGTAACATTTGACTGGGTTTATAAGTAGTTCAGTTTCAAAGTCACAACGATGTGGTTCATGTATATGCCTCCACAATGTAGCAGGGACCTAAAACTTGGGTAATTTTCCTCACTGTCGCCTTGATGGGTGGATCAGTAGAATAATCACTCTGAAGTTTAATAAAAGCATTTGTTTATTAGAGTATATCAAAATAAAACCAAACAATCCTAATGGTATCTAGACTCAACAAAAATCAAAGTGTCCACACCACTAAAAAAGTCCCTAAGGAAGTGACAATCAAGCTTCTTTCCAAAAAACTGAGGTCTAGTGGAAATTTGGATTTTTAGAGGGCCTTCCAAAACTAGTAGCCCTTGAGAGACATTACGTCTCAAGAATTACTAAATGGTGAAGGTACGAGAAACAGTTACATTGTTCTTCAATCGCTAGGGGTCCAAGTGTTAGCTCTAGGCTACTCACCCTCCCAAGGAGATGAAGCGACCTTGTGTCTGTCTTAGGTATTGCAAGTGTCCCCCACTCACAATATCCCATGTGATTCCCTAGGACAAGAAACTATGGTTTCCACTTTACAATCGGTGACTAGGTAGGACAGTTGTTAGTCCAAGATAACTCACATAGACTACCTATCTCAAAAAAGTGATGTCACCCTAAGGACTTGTCACTTAACCGAGACACTGTAATGTGCTCATATCCCACCAAAGAAGCAAGAGGGGGGTACCACCCTTACTAATTTGTATTGGCCTTGTGCTTAACGCTTGTGTTAGAAGTGGTTTCCTGGATAGAACTCTTTGCTACTAATGGATTTAACACTCGTTAATCAATGCTAGTTTCAAATTTTGTGGCTTTGGAGTGTTAAATAACCATCTTAACCCAAATCCCTAGCCTAATCTTGTTGGTGATATCAAAGATAAAATATTGGTTGTTTTTAAATTAAATGTTGATTTTAAAGGTAATTCGATTACTTTCAAGGAGTGGTGGTGAAACTGATGATGTTGTGACTTATGCTACTGAACCAAACCAATGCACAGATGCTTTTAATCCTATGTTTTCATTTGATGAACTTCTACACTATGGGAGAGTAAGAGGTTCATTGAGATCCCTCAGATGTGTGTATTGCAAAATCACTTTCAAAAATTTAAAATCACTTTCATTTTCCAATCAAGGGTTCAAGAGGTTGGTTTCAATTATTACTAATTAGAAACAAAAAATGTTTGAATATTCAATGCTTTTTCTTATTTCCAATAAGTCTCTTAAATTGATGTGTACATGTAAGAATGTGATTCAATTTTGATTTTTCATGACAAGCATTTACACTTGATATCCACTTTGTCATTCATAGGAACGCCTAAAAGCGCAAGTGAAGAGGATACTTGTGGATCAACAATATGCTTCAAAATTTTCAAAGGATTCTTGTTGCACTTGAGATTCACTTTCTCATTCACAGGACCACCCGAAAGCGCAAGTGAAGAGGATACTTGTGGTATTCGAAATGTGTTATTTAGGATTTCAGGTTGTGTGGAAAATTAACAATTTTATTTGACTTCAAAATTTGGGGTCTAAAGGTTCATTCATTGAAATAATGTGCCATGTCTTTTAATTTTCCAACATTTTACTTATGCAAGTATGAGATCAAAATGAGACAATGAAACAAAATTTCATATGTTCAATAATGAAATAAATAACCTAAATGGCAATCATTTCACAAAGTTTCAGATCTGATCATTTTTTAGAGGAAACTTGACCAATGCCAAAACAAAATTACTAATTAAAGTGTTTCTAGCTTGTCAAGGAGGTTTCCAAGCTTTCCAAATTCTAAAGAAAAAATGTCCTAAATCCTTCAAAAATGATCTTGAAATATCCTAGGAAGACTCAATCATTGTTTTGAAAGTCAATTAAGGTTCTGAAAGGTCTGCAAAGAATTCAATTCAAAGCCAAAAAACAAAGCTTTAAAAAAAAATCAAATTCTAGCCATATGCACACAAAACTTCAAAAATCCTTCCATCCGTATATATGCATATGTTCACTTAAAACCCGCTTACATCAAGAAAAATGAGATCTCATGAAAAAACCCTCTAAATTGTCAAGCATTTTTAACTATGAAAATGTAGATCTAGGCCGGTTTTGACCTCCAAGACTGAATTGAAACATTCTAAGAACAAGATAAAGCATACATCAAAGGATTTAAAAGGAAAGAAACACCCAAAAAAGGGGAAATTATTAAGAAAAATTGTTTCAAGAGTCGATCCCCTTATCCCCCCAGTATGGTTGCCATTCTGTTAGTAGATTCGACGGTAGGGACTTGTCTACAACCTATCTATCCTTAACTATAGGGAGGGTGAATCCTGTTGACAGAATATATGCAATAATGAACAATTTCTTGAAATTTCTACACTTTTTTCAAAGGAAAGGTAGAGAGGGAAGGGAGGAGGTTACCTCTTGTAGCATTCTGTTTGGTGAAGATCCCTTTTCTACAGCTTCTGTGGCCTTTAGGCCTCAATTAGCAGCATCTAGCTAGTTCCTTACTTCTAGCTCTTAAAAAACTTCAAATAAAGCATGAAATCTATCTACTAAATGTTGCAAAAATACATGAAAGAAATATGGATTTAAACACAATATTTAGGGGAAATTTGAATTGCATAATATTAAATTGAGAAGAAGGTGATTACATCCCAATAATGGGTGAATCCCATTCTCCCTTTCTCTAAACTATCCTTCTCCATCAATGCCAATTATCACCAAAGAAACTATAAGGTGAAAAGATTCTATCTCTAGCCTCCAAATTCTATAGCATGTCTTTTCTTTTCTAGCTTGTCCTCCTTAATTCACCTCACATGCCTTCCATTTATAGGATTGGGATTTGAGAATCCCATCTTTCATAATGAATGTGGGATTTAATATTTTGAATGTTTTGATTATTTCCTTAAAAAAACCCACTTTCCTTAGTTTTTAGGCATTTCAACTTGACTTTCAATATTTGTGGGATAATTAATGCCCGTGTCAATAATTTTCCACTGTGTCAGTTATAGTATCTAGGATTTGGCCCTTAAGTGGTAATGGACTTGGTCTCTTTAGAGCCACCTTGTCTTCAAACATTTCTTCATTTGTGCAAGTAGTGGTCAATTGTTCAAAAAAATTTGATCTTTATGTTGCGGGTGAAGTAAAATATTGTTCTCAGACCAACACTCTCAAGGGTGTTAATTTTATTGTTAACACTCATAGTCTTTAACTATTTCTGAAACTTACTTTTTCGTACTTGCGGCTAATTGCACCAGCCAAGGTTTATCATGTTTTACTTTTCCTAGTTTACATATATCAACAATTTTAGGTGATACATAGCTTCGGCAAGCACCAGGGTCAATTAGTATTGAAATATAAGTGTTTAATATATTACCTTCTATCTCAACCATGGTAGCCTGATGGTCTACCTCCCGACTATCCAACGCTACATAAATCCATGGTGTTCAAGCTATGTCCTCTACCATTGGTTCTTCTTGTAAGTTGTACAAGACCCCATTGGTCTTGTTCTTAAAGTCTCGGGCATAATCAGGCCCTTGGCATTTCCAACATTTGATTTGCAGTGGGGAAACATTAGCTCCCCCATTTGCTGCTAGCTTGTTAGCATTTGGAGCTAGTACATATGGCCTTGTACCTGTTTTGCGGAAGTTCTTATTGGCTGTTAAATTGTTGTTCTGTTTTATGTAAGGCGGTGTGTTAAAACCCATTTTGCGATTGTCAAAGAAGTTTTTAGACCTGTCGCTGCTTCTGTTAATGTTCTGTTGCCTCAGTTTTCCATGCTCATAGGAAATCCTAGCTTTGTGTAAGGTGGTATCAAATGTTTGAGGCATGTCAAATTCAATCATTTCCTGGAAGTTGGGAGGGCTACATCCTAAAAACTGTTGTATTTTTACTTTCTCATCCTTGATGTATGGCACATAATGCAACAAATCCAAAAATATGTTAATAAATGCATCCATAGTCATGGATCCCATACGTAACTCGTGAAGCTCTTTCACCTTTTTGTCGAAGAACCTTTCCGACATGTATTTATCTTGAAAAATCTTGCAAAACTTACTCCACCGTATTTTTGTTAACTCATCTTGCTTGGTATGCTTCAAGTCTCTACACCATCTAGCTACTTTTCCATTTAAGTTATAGATGGCTAGACGAGCTTTCATTTTGCTAGAGTAGTTACGAAATAGGAAATATTTTCTCATACCCACAAGCCATTCTTTAGGTTTCTCCCTTGTGTTCATTTATCCTTCATAGGTTGGGGCTTTTATTTTTCTAAACTCCTCCTGCAGATTTTCATCATTTCTTAGTTTCTTTCTACACGGAGAAAGAGAACCATCACTACAAGGACTATGATAATCTCTTCTTGGGGGTTCAGGGGTATGTTCTTCTTTTCCTTATTCTCTTCGGATGCTGGCACTTTTATGGTAAAATTATTTCTTGAACTTGTTAGTGGAATGAGTATGTTTTCCCTGCAGGATTTCTCCCATCATGTTTCGTAGCAAGGCTTCATTAATTTCCTGTTGTTCCTTTCTTTCATTCATATTATCATCTCTGAAACTATATAAGTCTACTTGGAGACTTTGTATGGTTTTCAATATATCAAAATTTTGTTCCACCACCAGTTCTGCTTCCTAGGTGGGGGTATTCAACTTTCCTTGCCGGTTGTTGTCTTCTTCAGTGTTCATGTTATGAACTGTTCTTTTAAAATACTGCAATTGCAAATTTTTAATAACAAGAAAAAAATTTGTTAGTTAACAAAATTTAAAAACATATTTTATTTTCTTGCAATGAATGCCTGGTATGCCCATTTGGTCTCTTAGTGTTGAAAATGGGCTCTGATACCACTTGTAATGTCCCCAAAATTTGAATTTTTTTTTTTTTTTATTAGGCTAGTCAATTACTACATGAACTGGACATTATATTAACTTATACAAAAATGTGTCATACTTTGTTCACTGAACTAAATTGTTGTAAGTTGTTCTTACCTTATTTTAGATGTTTTCCTCGATGTGATTATTAGTGTAATTCTATGTTGTCGATATGTTGCCTAAATATGATTTCAATGGTTATGTATTTACATGTATGTATGTACCATTATTTGCTTACTTATTGTTTATCCTATTTGATTACTATTTTTATGAATGAACCTAACTTAACTTGTATTGTCAAGGGGCGGAGTGACGGGACTTGTATCCCTTGTAGAAACACCTAGAAAGGTAATTAGTTTTACATTTCGCTACACAGTTTACTTAGTTCTTTATTGAACTAATGCATTTTTTTCTTTGTTTTGTGCAGGTGCACTCAGTGATGAAACTGACTAAAAAGGGAAACAAAAGACATACTGCCTATGTTCAACTATCTCATAGTTCAAATGACGGATAGACTTGCAGTCCTCACTTGGTGATTATTATTACGTTCATTAGCACTTATGTTTAAGCAAGGCTAGGTTTTATTATTCCCATGTTTGTACCAGTTACCATTATTGCTTATGGTCTTATGATCTTGATTTAATTAGAATTGTACTTAAATTCGATATGGTTTATTTGGCATTTGTATAAATCTTACCATACTAAATTGTAACCCTAGGTTAGTTAATATCTTTATGTATAATGTGGAGGGAATTTTGTATGCCATGAATTATGGCTTTATCCTAAGTCTTTGATACCATTGTTGGGGTTTAAGAAATGCATGGTGGATATTTGTTGCATTGCATTTTGGTGTGGCAAAATGTTTTACAGTGTGTATATTTGATTTAGTAATTGATATGGGAAATGTTGACAGGGAAAGTGTTTCACTCTGTCTTTAATGCTTATGGCATTCGATGGTTTATAATTTAGACTGTGTAAAATATTTATGAGTTGTTACAATGTTAAATGCTACTAACGAATCCTACATGATTTGATGTTAGCCATGCTTTTAAATGTATGTTGGAATTTCGAAAACGTGAGTTTATTAGGATTCGATCCTGGCTATGACAGTTGTAAATGATATGTATGTGAGAATATTTTTTTGGGAATTCATTCCCATAGGATTTGATCATGTGGCCTCTTTTCATTTATATGATATATTTAATGAGTTCTGTGATTAGATTTATGGTTGACTTATTATGTGGAAAGATCTCTTATGACAACGATTTGGATAATTTTACTTTATGTTAATGATGAATGAGGCATTTGTGCCCACAGACCTTAGAGATATTAGATAGCTTAACTTGATATTTGATATTATTGTTGATTTATGCGAATGATTTGTTAATAGTATTGATTTATTTATAAATGATTTAGCTATTTATACTTTATGTTATAATTTTCTATTTAAATATTAGGTTAATATTATGGATAATAGTTTGGGTTTATTTCTATTTAACATAAGCTTTCTAGCAATATGCAATCTACCAGCAGAGATACTATATATATAGGCTATGTTTTTAATTAGTTCTAGGGTTTGGAAAAGAATTTAAAGATAGGAAATAAATTGCAGAAATGCATTTAAAAAAACAACAACCCTTAAATTGAACAAGAATTGAATTTTAGAAATAAACTAGAAAACAAAACCATTAAGTAGTAGACAGGAAATGAATTATAGAGATGAACTAGAACAAAACCTTTACATTAATAGACAGGAAATGGATTGTAGAAATGAACTAGAACAAAACCCTTACATTAATAAACAGGAAATGAACGATAGAAAATATAATCTAGCTTATAGTAGATAGTTACTAAATAATCATTCAAAATTCCATTGGCTTTGAATAGTAAAACTTGTATAGTTTACAAGGGAAAAAATCAAGAACCCCATACCTACAGGACGAAGCTAATTCAATGGATGAAAACCTGCACACTCAAATACCTAGCATTAACAAATTCACAGAAATATTTGACCTTTGAATAGATAACCGAATCAATTGGGAACTACCACGTTCCACCCAACCATGACCCACAACCATTCTTGGTTTTAATCTGGATCCCCCTAAGATGGTTCCAACATGCAAGCAACTTAAAGCTCCTAAGGTAAGGATTCCTTAACTGGGATACTAGGTTCTGAATCAATTCTCCTTTTCCCTATTAGGAAAAATCTTATCCAACAACTCTCTTTAGAATAATCAGGTAGAATTATGGAACCACCAAAAGATGGAAGATCCCCAAGCCTCTCTCTAGCTTGGATTTTTATAGGCATAATTTTCAGTCAAAGGGGCAGTTAATACAAGAATCCTTTGATTTCTTGATTTAACCGTTTTTATTTAATTTAGGCACTTTTAATATTTAACTTAGGAACTTTTAACTAGTTTCTATTTGGACTCTTGTAGGTATTTTTAATATTTAATTTTCTTTTAGTAATAATAATAATAGATGGAGCCTTTCTTTATTTCTTATAACTATTAGTATTACTACTATGCTTAATCTTTATACATACCATCTATAAAATATATACTTTATA
>LPNX010954282.1:2308-202197 GCA_001517045.1 Pseudotsuga menziesii
TCACTTGATTAATTGTCTCTATGGTTCATATAGGTTTTGTTTAGTTGGTGTTTTATGGATTTTTTCCAATCCTCCGTGAATTCACGGAGGATTGGAAAAAATCGGGCAGCATTTCGGCTTGCCCGAGACACATTTCAAAATTAAACCGGTAGCATAAACACTACCAGTTGAGATAAAAAATCGGGCAGCTTTTCAGCTTACTCGAGACACATTTCAAAATTAAACCGGTAGCATAAACCCTACCTGCTACTGGTTTAGGGTTTCAAAATTTCAAAATTAAACCGGTAGCATAAACTCTACCGGTTGGTATAATTTATATATATTTATAACAAATTAACAAAAATAGGGAATTTAACTACAAATTTTAAAAAATCCGGCAGCATTTCTGCTTGCCGGTACACATTTTAAACATCAAAATTATAAAAACATACATTTATTTTAAATCCCATTTAAATTGAAAAACAATTATTTAAATTGTTACCTCTTGGCTACGACATTGTGATGAGGTTGGGTTGCTTTGGGGTGCTTGGGTTGCTAATCCTTCCGTCGCTGTCTCTCGGTCGAGCATCCGTAGGTAAAAAGTTGAAAAAAGAGGGCCGCGCCCCCCCGGCCTCCTTTTATAATTTATTGGACAGAGGTACCTCGGTCGAGGTATTTATAAACCCTCGGTCGAGGTATTTTAAAACCCTCGGTCGAGGTATGAAACCTCGACCGAGGGTTTATAAATACCTCGACCGAGGGCTGAAAAAAACCTCGGTCGAGGGCTTGATAAAACCTCGGTCGAGGGCTATAAACCTCGGTCGAGGGCTTGATAAAACCTCGGTCGAGGTAATTTTTTTCGTTTTTGCCGAAATCCGCTTGCCAAAAAGTGTTACCCAGGTCCATGGATTCACCCTATTCGTGACCTCCTTCCTGTGTTTGGTAGGCCTTGAAGTTGAGCCTATTGTGTAGTCCTAGAGACTAGTATTGCTTGTGCGACCCCCTAACCTCCACAAATCTCTTATAAACCTGCATAAACATATTTTTAATGATATATTACAGATTCTAATGGGTCTTCAAGTGTCTCTAATTCATTTCCCCTCACCTTTTGTATATGGGAAGTAAATAACAAGGGTTTTAGTTTGGATATGTTGGGGTGCCCAGAATCTTGGAAGTAGACTTCAGAATGGATGATGTTCGAAACCTAAATGGCCCAAAAACATTGTGCATAGGAACCTAAGATATCATAACCTCATCCCTTTCTTTGTTTTGAAACTACTTCTTTGATCTTTGTCTAATTGATTAGTGAAATTTCCCCTTGTTCACACAGTTTGTTTCAAATTCTTGGAAAGAGATTCAATGATACAATTAGATATTATTGGCCATTACAATCATATTAGAACTATTTATGCTACTGGTTATGGTCTTAATTATTCTAATTACTCCTTGTATTTAGCTGGTAAAATTGGGCCAAGTATAGTGAGATTAGTCGTGAGTATAACAAAACTAGCCTTGTTTTCTTGTACACTTTGCATAGTGTGCTTGATTCCCAATAAGACTATCTTTTATGGGGTTAGTGTGCCTAAATAATCCTTAGGTACATTATAGAAGCCGCTCCACTAGAACAGAATTGTAGAATAAGATCCACATCATTTCAGGTATAATAAATCCTCAATTCAACCATCATGTATGTAACTTGCAACTATGTGTGTTTGTAAGTTCTTTGGTACTTGCTTGTGTTTTGTAAGTATAAAAAATTAAAAAGAAAAAATTTGAATTGTGTATTGTATATGGGTTTATTTTTGGCTATGACATACAGCCATCACCTTTTAAGGTTTGAATCTGATGAGTTGTAAAGGGTGGAGTTGCAAGAAGCCCTATGTATTTTACTCTATCCAGACTTCTCCTCTTGCACCTGAAATGGAGGGACATTATGTCAGGCTTCAAGATTTGAATCCTTATTATGATAACGAGAATCCATGGCCTTCTTCAAGCCAAAAAAGATGATCCTGATCCACATACAATTTCAAAGGCCATATTCAATGATATAACGACATAGACATAAGAGAACCATTTCAAGAGTACTCATGTGTTTTGTGTCTAGTGTTGACACCTTGAGTCTCTCCTCACTTTCAGAGTTCTCATGTGTTTTGTGTATAGTTGTGACACCTTGAGACTCTCCTCTCCTCACATTGTTCCCAACAGGGGGGGAATTAAGACCGTTAGTAACAAGCGAGTGATATCAAGCGATCCGAAACAAGTGAGCATGTGTAGAGATATGCTCAACCAATCTCTAGAGTTTGTTTTCATCCTAAAACCACCTGTATCGAGAGCACCTTCATGTAACAGAATCAAGTGAAAGATTCTAGATAACTTACTTTCGAAAATATTTTCAAAGCTAGAAATTTTCAACAAGATGCAGCTGTTCACTTCCTGTTTCATCTCTCCAGATGGTTTGTGGTCAGCCTTAAAACCACCCATTCAGTAGAAGACTTCATATTCCTGCTACTTATACTAGACAAAACCTTTGAGCCTCCACGCCAAGTTTAGGTGTTGGTGGTGGGCCTCAAACCAACCACATAGTAGAAGATTTCAGCTTCTGCTAGCACCATTGGTTGGTCGTCAGCTAAAACCACCCTTTTAGAGAGATATCGTATTTAGTAGAAGATGGTGCAAGCTTCTGCTAACATGCTTGGCATAGTGGTTTGTCGAGCCTTTTATTCAACTCTTTTTCCTTTCTTTGACTTGTATACACCCTTCGGATTAAGGGGGGAAATGTTGGGAATCTAATCCTAACATATTCCCATATGTTGTATTATTATTATTATTCATCCTTTTCATGAGAAAAGGAAATGGTGAGTCATAGGGGAGACCAAGAGTCACCTAGGAGTCTAAGAGGCCACTTGGAATATGAATTCCAAGGGTCACTTCTCATGTATATATGTACATTAGTTAATTATAAGTAAGTGTGTTTTGATGCCTATCTTTCTGTTTTGTGTGTGTTGGTCACCTAGGTGCACTGAGAGGAAGGGGTGAATCAGTGTACAACAATTTTAAATTTTATTTAGAGAAATTTAAGCACAATTAATTCATTTGATTTATCAATATAATTGTTAGGATTATTAATCCTCCTTTGGTCAAATGTCTATTAGATTAATTATTGCCTAACTTAGTAACCTTAAATTAATTAAATGGGTCCACTTGGCCCAATTGGGACACATGTACCAGTCATTGAAGTGTGGGGAACACTACTAGAGGTTAAATACCACTTAATGCATGTGCATGCACTAGTTAGGGTGCCTCCTAGACCAATCCCTACATTTTAGGAGCCACTGGGAGTCCTGACACCAACCTACTTCAGTCAGTTGGTATTAGCACTAGTTAGTCTTAGTTAGCCCTCATTTACAATCAGTTACTTCACAGTCAATTAGGATAGCGCTACTAATGCATGGATAATGCATGGTTGCATGGGGAGGAGTGCTTTTCCTACCTACCACACTCAGTTGCACTGAGTTAACTAGTTATTAATTCTTGTTGGAGTTATTGGTCATTGGGGAGTTGTCTATTTGGACTCCGATATTGATTGGGAGACCTTGAGTTAGAGATTCAGTTAGATACAATCTTATCCGCTTGGATGATTCGAATTCATTACTCATGCATTCGAATTCTACCTATGTAAACTACATTGTAACACCATATATTATTATGATGAATATACTGTAAATTCCTGAGCAATACTTGTTCGTTTCCCGTGTGGTTTGTTTTTCTTAGTTTGTATGTTCATTCTCCATTCAATTGCTGCAACATTACCAGAATTCTCTGCTTGAAGATCTTAATGGCATTCAAATTCTAATATGGTATCAAATCCTTCTCAGGCAAGTTTCATGCTTGTTTCTCCCCATCGAACATATGAAGCAGTTGGGTTTCCACAGAAGTCCCCTATGAAAATATGCTAGCTCTGGATTCATTCAGAGCAACGGAGAGGGCGTGATGGACCCTAAAAACATGTTCATGTCGGGAGGAAAAGCATGATTCTAACAGTTCATACGTTTTAGTGTTATTTCCAATGAAATTGACAGGTGCTACGTAGCTTGAAACAAGTATTTGTAGTATCCTTACCGGAGCAATTATGATTTCTCAAACTTTTGAACCATGGATCCTCACAACTTCCAATTACCTTGATTAGAGGATTGATATGCAGCTGGACTTGCGCAAGCATGGCTACCACGAGATCGTACATGGATGGGAGGCTGAGCCTCATCATCCGATAGAGCGGAGCAAGTTCCTAAACCATTGTGATGAAGCATTTGAGTACTTATGTAATTATATTTCTAAAGATATCCTCTTTCATCTAGAAGGATTGAGGACTCCCATAGAATCCTGGAAGAAGCTTGATATCTTGTTTAACAAACAAGATGAGCTTCATGGACACATTCTGGAGAATGAGTTGGTATCTTTACATCCCAGCAGTTTGAGACTATTGAGCAATTATTCTACAAATTCAAGTCTCTAGTGCTACAATGCAGACAGTGTGGGATAGAGTGAAAGGATGAGCATAATGTCCTTTCCATACTCAGCAAACTAGGTCCTGAGTACTCTGTCTATGTCTCTATGTTTCATTCCAAGCAGGAAAGTTTTCCTAATTGGGAACTTCTTTAGATTCATTTTTCAAGTCTTTAATCAAGGAACAAGACAAATTGATTCGAATGGGAGTCATCCAGACTTCCAAAGATCAAGCTCTCTTGGTTACTGACTCTTCCAAAGCACAAGCAAAGGGGAAATCAAAGAAGAAGGAGCCAAAGGCAGTTAATTCAAAGCCTAAACCAAATCAACAAGCTTCCAAAGGGGCCTCCGGCTCTAAGAAGAAGAAATTTGAAAAGAAGTTGTGTCTGTATTGTGAAAAGGGATACCATATTGAAGAACATTGTATGAGGAATCAACTTGATGAGATGTCTGCTCTTCTCAAGCAACACAACATTTCTCCTCCAAGAGAAAAGAAGCACCGACAAAATATGTCGAAAGGTGTCATGCTTTGAAAGCAAATCTCTCTCCATCCTCAATATACATTATATATTTTGGAGCCTGCAACCACATGGTTGCCTCCGAAGAATCCTTGTCTACTCTTTCACTATCAAAGGGGCCAAATATTCACATGGGAGATGATTCCCAAATTCCAACAGAAGGAAGGGGCTCAATCAGAGTGAAGCATGGTGAGTTCAATAATGTCTTATATGTTCCCTCCCTTGCTTCTAACCTATTATCTGTTTACCAGATGACTCATACAGGCTCTCCCAAGAGGGTTACATTTGATTCAGACTCAATTGAGATTACAGAAAAAAGCCATTGGAAAGCTTGTAGCGAAAGGTATTGCAAATCACTCTACCAAAGCTTATGAGTTTTCACATTTCTTACCTATTTCTCCTCCTACAACTTTATTATCTCATGCTAACACACCAACAAGATTTGGCATGAGAGATTTGGCCATCTCAATTTCAAATATCTGAAGTAGCTCCACAATGATAACATGGTTGAAGGTTTTCTCTCCATCCAAACTTCCGATGGAGTATGTGTTGGGCGCTTGGTAGGTAAGCATTCAGAAAATAAGTATGATGTTGGGAAGGCTCATAGAGCTATCTCTACACTTGATTTGATACACAATGATGTAGCTGGACCTATGCCCACAAACTCCATTAATGGTTGCAGGTATTTCTTGACCTTTATTGATGATTGTTCTAGGTACTGCTGGATCTACTTCATGAAACTAAAATCATAAGTTTTTGAGATTTTTAAAAGTTTTAAAGCTATGGTTGAGAACAGTTTCAATAAGAAGATCAATTCAATAAGATCCGACGGAAGAGGAGAATATGTCAAAAGATATTTCTAGAATTTCTGTGAATCAGAGGGGATTCGAATGGAACACTCAGTTCCATACACACCACAGCAAAATGGTGTGGCTGAGAGGAAGAACATATCATTGAAAGAGATGGAAACATGCCTTCTCCATGGCAAGCATCTACCTCCTTCTCTTTGGGCTAAAGCAGTAAACTGTGCTTCATATTTGCAGAATAGGGTGCCTCACAAGTCAGTGGTTGGGGTCACAACATTCAAAGCACTGCATGGGTATAATCCCAATGTCTCTCATCTGAGATATTTTGGTTCCAAAGCTTGGGCCAGGATACCACTTGACAAGAGAAAGACCTTCCAATCCCAAAGTAGTGAATGCATTGTGCTGGAATATGCATATGATGAAAAATCTTACAAACTGATGGAGGTTTCTACTAGAAGATGCTTCATTGAAAGAAGTGTCCAGTTCGAAGAAGATCAGCTGCATGACAGTCCTACAGCAACACAAGAAGGTATAACTATTTCTCCTCCTATTTTTGATGATGATGATGTGCTACAGGTTTCAGATTCAGATGAAGAAGATCACATACAACATGATCCCATTATTGAGAATGAATCTCAAGAGATTCTAGATCCATATATAGTCACCCATTCCTGATCAAAATCCTAAACCCAAATGGGCTCAAAATCTTCTTGATGCAGCTGGAAGTGGTGCTGGAGTTCCAGAAGACAAAAGAAGAACTAAATCCCAGTATCAGAATGAGTATGTTGCACTATCTCTCACAGATTCTCTATCTACATAATGGTGCAACAAAGTTCCAGGTCGGTGCTACTTGATGATGGCGAATGATCAACAACATGGCCCATAGAAGCAGAGATTTGCTCATTCCCTACCTTCACCATCTAGCAAAACCAAACAAATTCATCATCTCAAAAGTACATTGAGAGGTCCACTGATGGACCATGCTGCTGCATAGAGCTGCAATTTTTTGCAGCAGTGTTTTGCTCAAGTTATTTTTCTAAGGAGGAAGCTTATTTCTTCTAAAGATAGCTTGCAAATTGCTATTTTCCTGCTTATTTTTTAGGGGGGGCGAGGGGTTTCCCATGAGGTTTTCCCCTGTTTCCTCAATTGTACTAAGCAATATTTTTTATTATCTTCTAGATTGTATTTGGGTGACCTATGGTCTTGTTACCAAGGCCCACAGTTTTCCAAGTTAGGATTAAGGGGGGGTGTTAGGATTATTAATCCTCCCTTGGTCAAATGTCTATTAGATTAATTATTTCCTAACTTAGGAACCTTAAATTAATTAAATGGGTCCACTAGTGCAATTGGGTCCACTAATCCCAATTGGGACAAATGTACCAGTCATTGAAGTGTGTGGAACACTACTAGAGGTTAATTGCCACCCATTGCATGTGCATGCATTAGTTAGGGTGCCTCCTAGACCAATTCCTAAATTTTAGGAGCCACTGGGAGTCCCGACACCAACCTACTTCAGTCAATTGGTGTTATCACTAGTTAGTCTTAGTTAGCCCTCAGTTACAATCGGTTACTTCACAGTTAGTTAGGCTAGCGCTACTAATGCATGGATAATGCATGGTTGCATGGGAAGGAGCGTTTTTCTTACCTACCACACTCAGTTGCACTAAGTTAACTAGTTGTTATTGCTTGCTGGAGTTATTGGTCATCGAGGAGTTGTCTATTTGGACTCCGATATTGATTGGGAGACCTTGAGTTAGAGATTCAGTTAGATACAGTCTTATCCACTTGGAGGATTCGAATTCATTACTCATGCATTTGAATTATACCTATGTAAACTACATTGTAACACCAGATATTATTATGATGAGTATACTATAAATTCCTGAGCAATACTTGTCTGTTTCCTGTGTGGTTTGTTTTTATTAGTTTGTATGTTCATTCTCCATTCAATTGCTACAACATTATCAGAACTCTCTGCTTGAATATCTTAATGGAATTCAAATTCTAATAATAATATCATCACATCATCGTCATATAGAAATCACATCAAGATTCACAATACACATAATTTTTAGGTGGAAACCCAAGTCACGAGGGAAAAACCAAAAAAGGATTTTATAGAAATATTTGATCCAACATCAACTAAAATTACAATTCTTATACAACTTTACCATCTACAACTAGAAGAGGCTCCAACCATGAAGGCTTCGAACTATCGTTGACCACATCAACCTGTATTCTCTCTTTTCGTCTGTCGTCATTCCCATCGATTGAACTTCACTCTACTCCATTGGATCACAACCATCTATATGCTTCAACTATAATTTAGTCAACTTTATGTCGACTCTTTCCCCGTCGAATCCCTACTTGGAATAACACTCCACTAGCCTCTTTCTTGAACTATAACTTGGTTGACATTATCTCTTGTGCTTCTATACCCTGTGACCATTGACATGATGGTATATCAGGTAACAATCATCTCAACATCGACTTTTCTATTACGATTATTCTTGTGGACTCCTCGCGACTCTAAGGTCCTTGTTGGATTACCCCAGTGGTCCATGAACATGTATCCTTGTCAATACATCCCTTTGGTTGGCCTTCTCTTAACCTTGATTGGTCACATCTATGACTCCCAGTCATTTCCATTGATCCTTTCAACATGCTCGCTCACGTCGCCTTCCTCGACCGTTATATGGTCATCTATATTCATGCGTCGATTTCCTCCTTCGATTGTTCTAGTTCTCCGACGATTATCTATTCTACCATGAATTGAATCTCTTGCCAAAGTTTGCTTCTGGTCATCCCACACTATCTGGGATTCAAATACCCCTTCCCTTCACACAGAAGGTCTCTAACTCTTCTACTACAACGACATCTACTCGTATTCATTATGCTTGGAATCCAACTCAGCCAATTACCTCATTGACCCCTCCGTCGACTATTCAGTCCTTCAATTGATCCTTCCTCGACTGCAACTCCTCAAGTGCTCGCCACCACTTCTGGTCCGTCGCTCGACCAATTTTTCTTGACCATCTTCGTCGACCACCTATTCCATATGATCACATATGTAACGTCCCCAACCCTCCGATCGGCGAAGAGGACGCTACCCATTACTGCTATCTACCCGGGAAACTAGCCCCATGAACATACAATGATAAAAGTTGAAATGCATTGAAGTAAAACATGCATAGATGCGTAATTATTCATCATACAGCGAAAGCAAACTACATTCCATTCAAGAAGTTAGCATGTTCATCATTTTCATTAAACATCAAATACAATTGCAGAGGTGAAATAGACGAGAATGCTTATCTTATGAAGAAGCTTGTCCCGCAACCAGCTATGTCGTTACAACGTTCCACCCAACCATAGGCCAGTGTGCTCCTTAATCTCTCAGCAAAATTGCCACCCCCGAGCTGGGCATGATTCCCTAAGGAATAAGGAACTAAGCAGGCTCACACATAGCCAAAGATATGTCACAAGTCAGTCAAGCCAACACAGTTGGGTTTATCAGACCGAGAGTACACAACAACGCATAACCAAGCCAACAAGTTGGGTTTATCAGGTTATCAAGAAATGGAAGCACTATCTGCTAAGCTAGTGGGCTCACTAAAGAGCTAACGATGCCTACACTAGAACTAGCTTGACTCCTAAGACATCGACATACACCCAACAAAAGGAATCATTCCCTTCTCTGCTGCACAGTCCCTCAGGCCATGACTTCCCTTACAGTGCTATTCAGGGGGTGTAGAGAAGAGAGCCATCCCTCTATTTATGTTTATGAGGCTCCTACAAAACACTAGGTTTGTCAAGCAAACTAATTTCCACTCCTACACAGTCCAAAGACCAAATCCTATGCACACACAACAAGACAACCAACACAACAATTCACAGATCTGGGTCTAAGGGAAACATCACAGAACAAAATTGGAATGGAAACTTGGGTACTACACAAATTAGACTGAGTAATTCGATTCCTGAGTTGTTCTTGGCCCTATCGTGGCCAAAACGACTCAACCACAAAATCACAACAACCCAAAATCATGGGGAAACCAACAACGATTCCTCCGCTTGGAAAACGATGGAGAAATATCACAAAAAACATTGGGGAAGAACCCAACCACAAGAACATCACAAAAATGAAATTCTCAAACTCCAGCAAAATGAAGAACGACTATCCACGAGAGGAAGAAATACATAGCAAATCCAAAATCGTGGATTTCACACACAACAACTTCCCAGCCGCTTGAGGGAGCCCCAACGTGGGTGAATGTTAATGATAAAAACGCCCAGGAGCCCAAATTATGAAGGAAGAACACACAGCCAGCAAAATCATGGAGGTAAAAAACGGCTCTCAAGCTTCCCTGCGTGAGCAAAATGAAGAACGTGGGTGTATGGAAGAATGGAATACGTTTTTGGGCATTTTCCTTGCCAAGGAAGTCAAAACACATTTTTCAAAAATGGGTCCTCTGCCCAATTCAATTTTCTGCCCATACTATTCCAACTCCATGCAATAACTAACTCAACCACATTCTGGCAGAATTTAATGATTGGGGAAAAATACAAAATGGGCAGTTGAGGGTTTGATGGGATCTCCCTTTGACATTTGGATTCTCCCCATTGGCCCAAAGGTTTCAATAATTTCCCTCCCTGTTCCTTAGGAAAATCATGCCCTTTTCATTATGGTTGCATTGATTTAGTTGGTTGTGAGGATTTTTAATTAAAATGCATATTTACATGATGCCAAAATTATAATGTGTCGGATAGCACGATATACCATAGGCAATGATTTTAATCGCCAGAACATAAAACAATTAATCGATGGTGGGGATTTTGCCTTTATCTCCACACCACTATTAATTACAATATATACATCATATACTTTTTTAATGCAAATGGAGTCAAAACCGGGGTGTTACAGCATGGGCTCACACAGTGCCCATTTTTTCTTCTTGAAAGGTCGTCCTCTCTGTTTCAGTCAACTCCCTCATCATCTATCTTCATCAGTCATTCTTAGGATAGATTCCCCCACATCAAACTCCCCATTTTAACAAAGGGGATGACATCATGCCAAGGTCCTTCTGCAAAAGATCTTGGTACTTGCATTTCTTTCGGTGGTGGTGTCGAAACTTATACACATGCTAAGTGGCCTATTCCTTCCTTCCACTCTGGTTAGTTATATTCTAACTTGTTTCGGTTCTTTCAGTAAGACAACTCCAACTACTTCCAAATCTCTCGGGGAAATTATCTATGGAACCCTGACTACCTAATCCTTGATTGACCAGTCTGTCCATAAAATGTCACCATCGATTTTCCCTGACCCGATATATCCTCTGTCAGGTCTGCTACAACTCAACAACGTTCATTTCTCTCCTTAACTCTTGTGAAGCACCTAGCTCCACTTCCACGGTCTTTCTTGTCGACTATATTTTTCTCTAGGAACCTTTGAATGTTTCCACTTCTTCAGATGGTTTTCCTTCAATGTTCCATCCATCACTTTACCTTTCTTATTGGATCTCCTCTTGAATTCCCCAAGATTTGTCGATTTCGCTCGACCCCATATGCCAAATTCACCATCCATGGCAGGTTCCTTGTCATACCTGAGCTTAGCAATATGTCATTCTGATGCACATTTTATTCCCATAGAAACACCATCGGCGATATTTTGACTGCATTTGCCTTCTTCTGGGCTTATTAACCCACTTATTTTGTCGATCTCACCTCAACGACTTACATACTAGATGCAAGTTTCTCCTCAGTCTTTGGAAAAATTACTACCGCAAGTGTAGACTTGGCTTCTGCTACAAGTATTCCCTCGAATCGCCTCTCCTGTTCCTTTTTTGACCATGGTCATCAAGTCTAGCCTATGTCATTATTTCCTCTACATTCCTTATGGATTCCTTTCCATCTTCCTCTACATCCTCGCATAGATGCTCCTTCGACTCGTCTATCGAACTCTCCACCTCTACTGGGTATTCAGGAAAAGTTTCCTCTGTTATGCTTTCCTCTAAACCGACAATACCTTGGTGGTATTCTGCACTCTTTTATGCTACCATCTTGTTGAAAACTCCATCAATAGTTTCTCCTCCACACTTTCTTAGGTGAAGTTCGTCACATACCTCCACTAAATCATCCATTTACTCAACCGATTCAATCACCGTTCGATCCTATACTCGTCTGATCGCGTCTTCTTCTCCTTACCAACAATATCCTCAGACAGTGCCTCATATATCTTGTCACCATTCACTGCATATGACGCTCTCTCCTCTGCTTCATCAGTTATCTTCCCAATCAACTTCATTCTTTCTTCGGCATCATTTACGCACTAGTTATTTCATGTCTCATTGGCGCTATACTTATCTGAATGCTCCTCTACGTCGTCGAAAATATCCTTCAATGAATGATCTTAGGAGTTTTTACATGACTCCCTTTCCCCCTCTGTTCATTTCAACTCGACAACTTATTTGGATTCCATCTTCTCAGGATGGGTCCTTTTGGGGACATCTTCCAGCATCATTCCTTCTTCTAGGAAGCATCCATCAACTTGCTCTTCCTATGTAGCATCTCCTTCACACATGTCGGCTTGTGATGTACCTAGAATATCAAGCCTCTACTTGATCCACTCTTGCATCTCATCGGTATCCTTGATTGTGAGGATTCTCTTCCCCATCATTAGGACCTTAATCAACTCATCTTGGCTCGACAACCTCTCTAACACATACGTTGTCTCCCACACTTCAAGCTTCAGCACTATCCCCCTCAGCGCATTGCAAATATTCTTCAAGGTCGTCTCCTCTCTCGACCTTGGAACTTCTTCACCTTTACATTGTGTTGTATCCTTCTAGACCCATCAACTGATTCCTTCTCTCCTCTCCTCATTGTTTCTCTCCGGCTTCTCTACCGGAACTGATGCTTTCTTCACATCCTTGCAGAACTCCTATCTTCCTTCTACTCGTCTAGTCTTCAACTGGGTTTTCCTCCTCTTCTCTAGCAGGTACTCGACAAGACAATCCATCACTGGGGTTACCCAATGCTTGCAACCTCAAGCTTAATTGTTGGTTGACTCTACCTAACGTACCAGTTGGATGTTCCTGTTCTTCACTTTGTTTTCCTACAACTCTACACATAACCGCAGCTGTGGAGCTACATATATCCTCAAATTCTCTTCAAGATGCTCTGTTTTGCAATCCTAGCTATGGAAAACTCTACCCTACTTCCCGTGGGAGCTATCCTTATTTTACAGCTCTACCCAACCGTGGTTGGAGCTGTTATTCACCCTATCAAAATTGGGTTCCACTTCACTCGACAACTCTACCCAACCACAGTTGGAGTCATCTTCCTCCTCCGATCACAACTGAATTATTCATGTAGGATACTCCTTCTCTGATACCAACTAATGAAAACAACCTATACCATTTCCCTTTCAGCGTCACACAACTCTGATACCAACTGATGCAAATGGCCTGGACCGTTTCCCTTTCAAAGTCATGCATCTTTGATGCCAACTAATGCAAGGCCAAGTTGACCGAATTATGCAGATAGCCTTGAACACTTGCTATCAAAGTGACAGAGCTGGAATCGACACCAGTTGATCGTGTGCAAGAAACCACGACTTACTAAATCACCATGCACACAACAAAACAACATAAATGTGCCAAGGATTATGGCTTGTATTAATTAACATAAATCATATTACATAGATGATTACAACTAAGGGTGAATTCCATTATGTCTCAATCAGCCTTGTACAATATATCTTAAATCAATTACAATGGTTCGTCTCCAAATAAAGGAGGAATACCTATCAAATCCCAAGGGTCCAATCCCCTTATCATTTTCCTCAACCTCTATTTATACAGTTTGTCCGCCACCATACTTTCCCACTCAGGTGGATTATACAATCTTCTGTCTTCCTTGGAAATATCCATGGCACACATTGCCATCCGACATCCTCACCTACTTCCATTACTGCTCCAACTACCCCAACTACTTCATTCTTTGGTTTCTCGTTGGTCAGCTCACGACCGATACTCGTCGGCTTCTATCAATCATCTGGTGCAGTGCCCTGCTACATCATCTTAGTCCACTTGTTCGTCGAAATTCCCTTTTACTAGACTTCACTCTGCTCCATTGGATCGCAACCAAACATCTACTTCGATTGTAAGTAAGTCATATTTGCGTCGCCTCTTTCCCCGCCGAATCCCTACTCGGACTAGCACTCCACTAGCCTCTTACTTCGACTATAGCTTGGTCAACATTATCTCTTGGGATTCTATACCTTATGACCACTCGCAAGNCGACTCTTTCCCCGCCGAATCCCTACTCGGACTAGCACTCCACTAGCCTCTTACTTCGACTATAGCTTGGTCAACATTATCTCTTGGGATTCTATACCTTATGACCACTCGCAAGTTTCTCTCTTCAATAATAGTCATCTCAACTCCAACTGTTCTCCTACCATTATTCTTGTGGAATCCTTGGGACTCTATGGTCCTTGCTGGCTTACCCCAGTGGTTCATCCACCTGTATCCTTGTCAAGCCATCCCTCTAGATGACCTGGTATTAACCTTGACTGGTCCTATCTATGAATCTCAGTCGTTTTTGTCAATCCTTGCAACTGGATCATTCTCACCGCCTTCTTCGACCACTATATGTTTGTTTATTTCACGCGTTGATTCCTCCTCTGACCGGTCTAGTTCTCCGACTAGTTCCCATTCTGTCATGACTTGACTCTCTGACCCAAGTTTGCTCTTGGTCATCCCCAGCCATTTGGGTTTCGACTATCCTTTCCCTCGCATAGAAGGTCTTTGAATCTTCTCCTGCAACTGGAGCTGCTCGTCTTCATTCTATCTGGTCTCCAACTCGACCAGTTACCTCGTTGAAACCTCTTTTGACTATTCTTTCCTCTGGCGGATCCTTCCTCGACTGCAACTTCGTAGATGCTCGCCACCACTTCACTCGACCAGGTTTCGTCAACCATCTATGTTGACCGCCATGTTGCATTCGACTGCATGGGCTCACACAATACCCATTTCTTCTTCCTGAAAAGTTGTTGTCTCCATTTCAGTCGACTCCCTCGTCGCCTATCTTCGTCGGTCTATATTGGTATGGATTCCCTTTCATCAAAGAAAAGGATGGTGGTTGTGGATGGCTCTTAAGAGTCCAAGAACACCACATCATTGGATCTCTACCATCTTCACAACATCACCGATACGCTTGCGTTGCTCCATGTTTTTGACTCCTGTAAATCCACTTCCAAATGCAAGACAAGCCTCAACAGGCGCTGCTACGCCTAGGGATGCGGTCTTGTTAACTCAATCTAGGCACTCTGCAGAGCACACATGCCTGAGGTAACAATAATAATGATCTTGAATCTTGATTTGGGTCTTGTCAATTTATTTTTTTGTCTAGTGGGAGTTTGATTTTCAGCATAGGATGCTCTTTCATATTATCTTAGTGAATTAGAAAAAAAATAGTTGCTTATATTTTAGTTGGCCATGCGAATGGCTTTGTAATTGCAAATATGGTTTTGTAAAATTTGTAGGTTAAGGTGGAAGCAGTGGTAATGCAAGGAGAAAATGGAAATATGACTGTGTCCCAAACCAAGAAACTGCAAGCTTCGATTCTTATAATGGGTCAAAGAAAACCCTCCTTATTGGAAAGGTAGGTATGTTACTGTGGAGAAAATTTATGAATCCATGTGATAATATTTTTGGACCAATGGTTACTACATTAAATAGTTTTGCAGGTTTTTGTAGAACAAGGAGGAGGAGCTGATAGAGTATTGCATTGAGAACGCAGAATGTATGGCATTGGCCATGAGGATCAGAGTAATGGCATCGATGACTACATGATCGACAATAGGTGGAATTTGGCTTCTATTATGAGCTCATAATCCTTTATTTGTATGGCCTCTCTCATGCGCTTCGATCATCACCCTCCATTCTACATAGCACATTACTTATGGCATTAGAAGACACTAAGTCAAACCAAGTTTTAGTTAGTTCAAAAATGAATTTTACACAAGAGAATGTATTAAATATCGAAAACATGCTCTGGAATGAAAGAAAGTCGAGTTTATGTTTGTATGGTCCCATCCTTTTTAGCATCTTCAGTTCTTGAGGTTTGATTACCATTTGCCAATAATTTGAGGACTCGCTTGATACGGGGTCTAAAGATCCAATCCAGTTATCACTATACCCCTATGTGCACCTACACGACCCAAACTCATGAGGTATGAGTAAGACAAGGTGATTTGTACTCGTAACCTCTATTTACAACATGTCTTTCATATCAAGTAAATCGCCGCTTGAGCTACACCCCTGTGGACCACTCACCTTGAAGGACAAAGTATCTAGAGGGGGTGGACGATAGTTTGAAGCAACACCATTGAGATTTTCATTGGTAATGACAGCCACATGTCAACATTGGAGCACAACAACTTTGTGTTTATCTCCAACATCGTCGAGCCTTATCCCTTTGTGCTCCGACGCTCATGTCCAACACCGTTGAACACTTCCCTCCCATCGTGTGTGATTTAAACTTATATATGTTAAGTAAAAAACTATAGCTCTGCTGCCACGTGTCAACATCGTGGAGGGCTATGGATTTGTGCTGCAATGCTAATCTCCAACATTGCCTAGCGCCATCTCCTGCATATAACTTTTTGTTGTCGATGTTCTAGAGAAATATTGCTTTCTTTTGCAAATGGTTCAAATGTTTTCCTCACAAATTATAATATGATGTTTATATATATTAAATATTGAAACGACTTGAATTTATCACCGGGTATTGTTAATGGTGTAATTTTCCAAATCCCCATTTAGTATAGTAATTTGCATTTTTTTTTTTAAATAGATTAACAATTAAATTAGTTTACTTTTTTATCTTTTAAAATAAATTAAAAATTAAATAAGTTTAATCAGGAATTTGGTTAAAAATTATAAAATAGGAAATTGATTATAATTTTGTTTAAGAAATTTATGTATATTTTAAAAAATCTAAATTTTAAAAATAAATAAGTCAAACTTTATCTTATTATAAAATATTAAATACATTTAAAAATAAACTTTCTCAACTAGCTTTTTAGTATTTTTTTTTAATTTTAAAAAATTATATATATATTGGTGGTTTATAATGAATGTGTAAACTTTATATTTAAGAGCCAAAAGAAAAAATGATAATATTTCTTTTTATTAAAATTAGTTATTGCGTAGAGAGGTGCTCTACAGCCAAGTATGGAGGCGATCTTGTAGCGTTATGCAACGTTACTCATGTAAACGTCGCTCATAAAAACAAAATTTTTAATTATCCTCCAAAGTAAATGTGGGCCACAAAAACAACTTAATATGGGGTAGATGTTGTAATGTTACTACCTAAAAAAAACAATAAAAAAAAAATTATCCGCAAAAAAAATTTGGGCCAGAAAAAACAACACAATATGGGGGAGATGTTGTAATGTTCCTACTTCACAAAATAATAAAAAATAAAAAATTGAATTATCGGCAAAAAAAAATGTTGGTAGTGCACATGGTTTTAAAACCATGTGTAAGGCTTCCTAAACAACCCATGATTTTATTGTACATGGTTTGGGAGGGCCTTGCACATTGTTTTAAAACCATGTGCAAAGCATCCTAAACAACCAATGGTTTTATCATACATGGTTTAGGAGGTCGTTGCAAATTGTTTTAAGACCATGTGCAAGGCCTTCTAAACAACCCATGGTTTTAGAAGGGCCTTGCACATGGTTTTAAAACCATATATGGAGGAAATGTTGTAATGTTCTTTGATAACAAAATAAAAAATAATAAAAAATATTATATGTCTATCATAAATGGTATTAAATATTAATAATAAAAATATTATATGTCTACCTTAAATAAAAAGATGTGTCTTTGGGTCTAAATCACCAAAGTTGATAGTTGAGTGCCATACTTAAGAAGTTTGCATTTCTAAAGATTTAATCCCTCTGGACGCTTGATAAAGCTTAAGATTTGAATCTATGCTCATATAAACTAAATACAAACCTCAAGTCAATTATAACATCTATTTTTATTGAAATTAGTTATATAAACCAAATACAAACCTCAAATCTCATAGTCAATTATAGTGCATTAAAATTTCATACATTAACAAATTAATAAGTATATTTATGTAAGACCTTTGTGCTCTAGGGCCATGTAAAAGTCATTCTTTAAAAACTAATTTATACAATCACTCAAGTTAATCTATTTTAAAATTTCATATTTTAAACTTCGGGGAATTAATAAGTATGTTTATGTAGGATATTTGTGCTATAGGGCGAAGTAAAAACCATTATTTAAAATTAATTTATAAAATTAATGGAGTTAATGAATTTTTGGGTTGGCTATTCACTAAGCAAAAGGCCACTTTTTAAAATCTTATTTAAAAATAGTGGAAGTGGTCAATTTTGGGTCGGTTGTGGTCTCTTTTCAATGTAACATCAATAACACTATTTTGATAAGAATCTTGATATCTTGGTATTTATATTATTATAATGTGAAGTATTAGCCACTTTCTTAAAAATCTTATTTAAAAAATTAGTGGAAGTGGTCAATTTTTGGGTTGGTTGTTGTCTCTTTGCAATGCAACGTCAATGAATACTATTTATTTGATAAGAATCTTGATGTTTTTAATATTTATATTATTAAAATGTGTAATATTAGGTTGGTTATTTTCTTTTTTACAAGGTAATATTATTGTTGAAAAGTGGTGGTGAGTTTAATAATTAGTTTGTTTGTTTGAGTTTTATTTTTTATGTTTAAAAAGTTTAGAGATGAGCATTTTTAAATTAAATTATAATGAGATAGAAGGTTGGGCACATTCGTATTGTACATCAACAATTTTGAAATTGGTCTTATATGGGTGTACGTGGGGAAATCTAAGAGGAAGTGTTTTTCATCCTTAACAGTTATAGTCTCACAATTAAAAAGATGGAACATCCTTTCATCACACAGAATTTTAGGAAAGTTCCAACTCCTTGTTTCACTACGCATCTCATGTGAATTCGTTCTTATTTTAGCTATGTCGGTCTGATCTATGCTAGTCAAAACAAAGAAATAACTTTGATCTGTGAAAATCTAATTCTCAACAATATCTAGGAGTTAAGGGAATCCTCACAACTCAAGGAATTCACAAACTATGCAAACAAATAGTGAAAATAGAAAAATTAACACATAGGAAGAGTGCCAATAAATGAAGCTTCTATTACTATCCAACATGTAAATATGTCTAGAACATCATTATAATACAATAGGTGAAAATCGTTATCCTTTGGAGGCAAATTGGAGGCATACATGTGGCAGGCTTATATTGGACCTCAAATCCCCCTAGGTGGACCAATGAGCTCCCAAACGACCTCAAACGGTCATGAATGATCATGTGAACGTGGGTGAAGCATGCTAGGACATAAAAGAGGGTAGGCTAGGCATGCTGGAGTGCATGTGTGAGTGGGAGTGGCTCTCGGAAGCAATAAATGGTCAAAAAGAGAAAAAAACACTCAAATACAATGCATGGACGCCTCTGGCAAAACCAATTCCTTGTTTTAAGGAATGGGAGCACAGCAAGGAATGAACTGTCATAAATGAGGGCACATGTGTCTCCTGAATGATCAAATATGGGCGCTTGGGTGCATTAATGAATCCAGAACCCCCAAATACCATGCTAGACCAACATAACCAAGGTTTGGACCATATGACATAAGTACAAAAAAAATGAAAATGTGTCCTAGGTGTATGTGACCATGGTACTAGGTGGTATGATGCTCTAACACCCCCCCTTAAGCATGACTTAGTGTAACCACATCAAAAATTGAGGCCTTGGAAACTAAGGCTCAAGTCACCTCTTAAAAAAAATTATTTGTCCATATAACCAAGGTAAGGAGGAAAAGCTCATGGGAACAAACCCCCCCTCAAAAATGGACATGGATCAAACTATGAAAGTGAATATCAGTCATCACCATGTGTCACCCACTCCAAGGAGTGACCTCATATAGGTGAATGTCTTCTCGGTGAATCTCTTGGTGAAGATGTCAATAGTTTGCTTTGCAGATGGGCAATACTACAATGATATCACCTACTCTTACACCAAGATTCGGATGTAGTGCATGTGTATCTCAATGTTCTTGGTCCTCTGTCTCTGTACTGGATCGATATAAATCTTTATTTCACTTTGATTGTCACACCAAATGACAGTGGGTGAATCAAATGCAAAACCAAGTTCTCCAAGAATGCCTTGCAACCACACACATTGTGTACCTGCATTCACTGCTCCTCTACACTCGACCTTAGCCGATGAAAGATATATATTGTGTTGTTTATTGCTTTACCAACACATGGGACCATGTGCAAGAATGAAGACATAACATGAAGTGGACTTCCTATCAATGAAATTTCCAGCCCAATCAGAATTAGTAAATCCAACTAATTCTAGTGGAGAATTAGAAACATAGTGTATCCCGAAGTGTTTGGTTCCTTGCACATAATGAAACGTCCTATTAACAACCTTCCAATGGATATCATGAGGCTCCTGCATATACGTTGAAACAACACCTACAACATAATCCAAATCAGGTCGGGATTTTGTGAGATACAACAAGCTCCCAACTAGTTGTTGATACAATGAGTTGTCCACCAATGGAGATGAACCCAAATCACCTAGTTTCACTCCTGAAAGGAAGGGACACTTGGATTCCTTACTGTCAACCATTTTAAACTTCAATAACACAGTTCTACAACATACTTTGATTGGCTTACCTTGATACCTGCATTATATTGCTCAATCTCCAAGCCAAGAAATTGTTTCAACAATCCAAGGCAAGTCATTGAAAACACACTATGAAATGAAGACTTAATTGAACTTATATCAGCAATGAAACTTCTAGTGATCAAAATATCATCAAAATACATTACTATGACCTGCAATGAATCACCTAAAATTTTCAAATATACCTTAGGATCATATTTGCATATTTCAAAGCCTAGAGATAAAAGAAAGTTGTCCATCTTGGCATACCAAGCCCCAGGGGCTTGCTTGAGGCCATAAAGAGACTTATTCAACCTAAAAAAAGTGAAGTATCATGAATGAAACCTTCAAGCTGGTGCATAAAAATATCCTCATGAAGGTCACCATGAAGAAAAATACTCTTCACATCCATGTGGTGCACCTCCCATCACTTAGATGCAACAATGGCCAAAACTAGCATGATAGAGTCCATCTTTGCAATCGGTGCAAATGTGTCTGTATAGTACACTCCTTGGACTTGAGAGAAGCCTTTGAAAACCAACCTAGCCTTGTACTTGATATTAGAACCATCAATAGCCACTTTGGTCCTATAGACCCACTTACATTGCACTAGTTTCCTCTTGGAAGGTAGCAGAACAGAATCCCAAGTTTCATTGTTCTGCAAAGAATTGAACTCTTATTGCATGGTTGTTTTCCATATTGGGTCATGTTATTATTCCTCATATGAATTATGATCATATCCAACCATCATGAAGAACCTCTCCTAAATATTCAATTCACAAGTGGAGAAAGCATTGTGAAATTGAGATCTAGTCTTCCTAGAGTCTAGTGGATCTCCAACAAGATCACCAACTGCTTGTATGGTTTTCTCAACCCACTTTGTCCTTATGGGTGAGACATGATCTACATGCATTTCATCATCTTAATCCTCAATATCAGAATCATAAAAATCAGAGAAATAATAATCACTTACATCATCACTGAGTGGAGGGTGTGAGCGTTCCCCCTTGACTAGTTCGATCTCTCGCATGGGATCTTCTTCAAACTCTACACTTGTTTCAATGAATGTTTTCTGAGATGAGGGATCAAAGAGCTTGTATCCCTTTGCATATTCAACATATCCAAGCATAATTGACTCCTTTATTTGAGGTTTCAAGGCCTTTCTCTTGTAGGGAGGAATTCTAGCCCAAGCCTTTGAGCCAAAAACCCTAAAATGAGAAACTTTGGGCTTGTGACCACTCCAAGCCTCAAATGGAGTTTTCTCTTCCAATGATTTTTGTGGAAATATGTTCTAAATATATGAAACACAAATTATGGATTAATCCCATATCTTAGGAGGAAAATCCTTAGCCTTCGTCATGGATGTGGCGATCTCCTTTAGTGCTCTATTCTTGCATTCTGCAACACCATTTTGTTGTGGTGTGTAGGGCACAGAATGTTGCGTATGAATGCAAATTTCATGACATATATGTTGTAGTTTCTTGTTGACATAAACATTTCCATTATCATTCCTAATTACCTTGATTTTATTCCCACTCAATTTTTCTACCAAATCCTTGAATACTTTGAAAGTCTCAAAAACATCATATTTTTGCTTGAGAAAATACACCCAGCAACACCTTCAAAAATCATCTATGAAAGTAAAAAAAATACCTTGAGTTTTCATAGGAGGGTGTGGGAAGTGGCCCTATCATATCTAAATGTATCAAATCAAGCACTTGGATTTCCCTCCTTTCCTTTCCCTTGTCATATTTGCGCTCAACTTATTTCCCAACTGTGCACCCTTTGCATGTGCCTTCAAAAATCTTGATACTTGGAAGCCTTTCAACCATGTTTTATTTGCTTAGTGCTTGAAGATACATGTATTTGAGGTGTCCAAACCTCTCATGCCATAGTTTTTTGGTCTCATTGGCATGTGACAAGAGTGCATTCCCTTGGGATTAAGGAAGGAAGTGAGAGAACTTATACATCATCAAATCATGGTCATCAATACCCATTGCAACAAATTGGCATGTAGAAATTTCTGAAATCTCCACATCATTTTGAGTAAATGTTACTCTCTTGGTTGTACCTGTGTGCGTCATTTTATAGACATAGAGCAGGTTTCTTGTCACATCAGGCACATACAACACATTGTTGAAGTACCTGTTAACCCAAAAATCCCCCACATAGCTCTCTATGGCCTACACCACCCAAGGACACCATCTCATGACCCTCATATCACTCCATTTGACCCTCCATTAAACCCCCACACCCTCAAAATAGCCTAAGGATGAAGAAAAGGGGCTAAAACCCCAAAAAAGAGCCCAAAATAGCCTCCTAGGAGCTAAAGCCCTAAAAAAGCGGCTAAAACCCTAAAAGGAGCTAAAGTTAGGGCGGAAGGGGCTAAAGGCCCAGAAAAGGGGCTAAAGCCCTGACCAAGGGCTTAAAACCCTAAAATCCCTTGGAAAAGCTATAAAAGGAGGGTGGGGGGTCACTCTCAAAAGACCTCTCCCTTGCATATTATTATGCTGCTCATGGATGCCTTGAGACACATTTGCCTCTTAAGCCACCCACACTCCCTCTCCTCCATTTCCATTGAGCCAAAGATCCCCAACCAAGAGAGGTGCTTCCACAAGCTTGGGTATGGTGGCCCATTTCCACCCAAGAGAAGGTATACCCATGTTTATTGTTGTTTCTTAGTTGTTTAGTTTGCTTTGATTTCTAACCCTTATTTCATTTGCAGGTTTTGTTGTTAACATTGTTTTCCAGGTTATTGTAGCTTAGGATTTGTTTGTAGGTTTTGGAAGTGAAACCCTACCCATTGTGTGCTGATGGGTTCAACCTTGCTCCATTTTTCTTCTTTCTATCATTAGTTTTAGTTTATTGTTCTGTTCTTTACATTTACGTTTTATTCTCTGCATTTACCCACTAGCAGGAACCTACCCTTCTGTCCTATAGACAGAAGGGAGCCATTCCTGCCCCTGTAGTAGGGAGAAATCCATACTACAGAACTGGCGACCATACCAGGTCGATCCCACAGGATCCCTGGGTTTATTTTCAAAGTTTTAGTTTTTAGTTCTGTTTTTTTGCCCTAGTTTAGTTTTCCGTTAAATCTAGCTTAGATTCTTGTTTATTTAAATTTCTAGTTATTGCTGAGCCTCCTCAAGGCCAATCCAATCCCACTTGGCCACAGTACCAGTTACTGTTGGCCATTCTGTGGTTTGCAAATCACTCAACTGTGCAAAAACGGTCGAACCAAATTTCTGAAAATTCACCTGTGTTCGGGCTCATTTTCTGCCCAAACAATTGATCCATTTGGGAATCTGCACATGAATAAGGGTAAAAGGGCCTGTTTACGAAGTGGGTTTTCAACCGTTTGAGGTAATTCCTCATGGTTTGATCAGAATCCACTTCGCAAAAACAAGACTTTTACAGGTGCGCGACCCATTTTTGGGCTTCACTGTTTGCTTTCATAGGGACTGTCAGTGTGGCCCTAGAATTTTGGAATTTTCAAAACTCTTAAGGACTTGATGCAACTATTGCATAGAAACAAGCTTAGAAACCTTGAAATTGTCCTCCATAGAAACTATTCTAGGATAACATTGGATGATATCCTTCTGAATAAGAATTTATCCTTTCCGGAGGGTCAGAGAATAGATTCTGGAAATGCTCAGTGGTCCTTTCCTCAATTTGATGTTGAAAGTTTAAAATAAAACCATCATTCTTACATAGGTCTAATAAAACATTTGTGTTTTATCTCCCCTCAACAAACCAATGGAAGAAAGCAATGTTTTGATCACCACTTGCAACCCAAATGACACGGATTTTCATCCTCCATCTTTTTTCTTCAAGCAAAAAAGTCTTTTGTTTCCTTTATTCCAACCAGGTAATAAAATCCTTTTGAAAATGTGTCATACAACCCAAAGCATTATGAGAGTAGAATGACTTAATCGAGACTTTGATATCACATAAATCCTTTTTTAACTCCACTAGGCTTCTTTTTTCCCCCATTTAATGATAATATCTTTAATATTTATTAGATTTTTAACCAAAATTCTCATCTGTTCTTTTTTTCATGCAAAGGCCTTATGTTCTCTAAGGGACCGAAAAACACCATTTTGACTACCGAGAAGAAAATATTTTGAAGAAAACCTACTCCCTTCCAAGAATATAGAGGAGGGGCATGACGCCATCGCCAAACCACCTTTTCCAACACCTTTTTCCACCTATTTAGATTTTCTCCCACTTTTTCCTATTCAATTTTGAACCGAATTAGTGTTCAAATATGAAAAAACAGGGTGAGATTCCTCAGTAGTCACTAATTTTGATTCCCTTGAGAAAACCTGAAGCAGACATTTCCTTAAGGTTTCTTTATAACTAGAAAGCAAGGAAATCATGATGTCATTGTTTTCTACATGTAACAATTCTTCAGATAACTCATCACAAGGCCTGAATTTCTAAAGAGAGTATCCGGAGATCCAAAAGGTTATGGGGTAACTCCATTGGTTTCTCTTGAAGTGTACATATTGTTAACACTCCATTTTAACGGTTGATTCGAGGGCTTGACAGAGGTTCGGTAAGGGTCCCAGCCCCTCAAATCTCATGTGACCGTCCTTCAACGATGGAAATGGCAAGTGTATTGTGACATTGGGTGTGATCCATATTCAATGGCTGCGATCAATCAGCGGCGGGTCAATGGTTCCCGATCGTTTCGCACAGGAAAAAATGCGTGGTCCGGTATTTTTCCCTTGGATCACGAAACCTGTTAGAGAGCGGAAGCTTCGATGGTTGAGATGAGGCCTGGGGTAGATCTATGGCTTGTAGCGATTTCGCAACCCATATTTGCGTGGATAAAATCGCAATCCCAAATCGCGAAAAGGCATGGAGGAGAAAAGAATCAGACCTGCGGCTAAGGTTCATTTCGCAGAATGAAACTACACGGATGAATAGTTTAGCCCTCTGTTGCGAAAATGGCGGGGCCCACTCCAATCGACGGCTGCATGAGAAGCCGATCTTGATCGACGGTGAAGAACGTGTCACAGACCAGAGCTGCCTGCAATGGTCAAAAAGGAAATATTGGCGGCAGAATGAATGAGACGTGGACGACATAAGCGAAAGGTTCCTTTGATCGGATGGCTAAGAAAGATTTACGAGGTGTGGATCTCTCATCCTGCATGGAAATGATAGTGGAGGGAGCGTTCACATGTGTAATCTACCTCATCGCAGATTGGTCCATTCTTCCGACGCCATTCGAGATACACTAGGGGTGGAAGTCTCATCCAGTGGCGCATTTTCCCGGGAGGCAAGCGTGGCACGTGGTTCGTTTCAAAGGAGAACTATGGAAGAGGATAGTACAAGGATGATAAGCTTCGTAAGTCGCTTATCGTCACCTAGCGTTTGGCCACCCTTTTTCTGACCTCCTCCTATAACAGTCTTACCGGATGAAGGATGAGGTCGGGAGAATGGTAGAGGTGAGGATTTGGGCTTTCTTGTCAGCCTCTGATCGGCAGCCTCCAGCTGGACAAGGAGACCCAAAATGGGTCTAGGGCAGCTTATGCGGGTAATTAATCATCAGCATGCCGCGCGGGAGCCGTCTTCACGAAGCAGGGTGGTGCAAGACTCTGTGCTATCAACCTGATTTACTACACGTCGGATCTCCATGATGCTTGTTTATGATTGTAAAAATGTGGCGATAGTCCACTCTTTTCTTTGTTAACGCTGGATGGCGACTTGTAACAATTTTTGATTCTGTAGTCTCAGCATTAGGATTGTATAAAAATGCTCTTGATAAAGGGAGAAAGGGGTTGGAAAATTGGATTGGGAAACAATCCTCGGGTTGAGGTTCCCATTTGTAAAACTCGTCACTTGTGTATGAATAAATTGCAGTGGAGGATTGTCATTCACAACTGAGATTCCTGTGTTATTGTTTTTACCGATAAGTGCTTTATTTTACGTGTGAATGTGTTTCATGTTCCCACTCCATTTTGTTTATTGCTTTCATGCTTGCGATTTAGGGTATAGTGGTGCAGAATTCATACATGTTATGCTACGACCGATGTTACAAGCATTTAACGATGGTTCTTCTAAAGTCATATGGAATTCATCTTGTCGGTGCTCCATATGATGGACTGTCCCTCCTTGTCTTCTGAAACGCCCGCTTAAATCTCCTGATTGGGAAATTAGTAGCTGCCTTGCCTCCGCTTGCAATTTTACGTCACTCTTCCACCAGCAGCCGATTCTTATGCAGGTTTTGACTCCATTTACCCATGGCCCTTCATCCCCTCGATAATCCCCCCATGCACCTTCCTCGACCCACTTTTCCCTATTCAGGATCCTACCCCCTGATTACGATGATTGAAAATCCTATGCGGAGTAGTATCAAGTGACACACAAGATGACAACCTTATGCGGAGATGCTCCGATGAAGAATGAGAGATCCCTCTCTGACCGCGCAAGGCTGGAGGCACGGCTAAAGTGGTTCTGTTGTTACTTGGAGGTGGGCCTTTCCTCAACCTTGGGATCATTTTCGGTGCTAACAAACTGGCGTCGTTGCCGGGGACGAACTTGAAGATCCTCCCGGGGAAGAACGACAAAGACCTAGATCTGACGGTTGATGGTGAACAATCGGTCAGACACTAAGAAGGTTGAGCATATTTCTCCTGGAGACTCCACTCTTGAAGGATTCAGATGTCGGTGACTCCGCTGGTAATGTAATCCAGAAAATCTGATGACCAAGAAAAGCTGGCCGACCACACCTGGAAATGAGCCCCTCATAAAATTCAAAAATGCACAGTGGAAGGTCTAAGCACTCGAGTCCGCGTTTCTTCCAGGATGCCTTATCCTACCTTGTAAGTTTGCTCTTATCCCTTTTTAGATTCATCAAAATAGCTTTCTCTAGACCATCTCCTCCTGAGTTGAGCCACGAATATGTCCTTGTTTATCCTTCTTTACAAACAGAAAGCATTGCATCATCTTGCGCATCAGATTTTGGCCTAGATCTTTATCCAGGGGCACCCAACATCAAAGAACACCCCTATGAAATTCATGAAGCCTTGAGTGATATTTTGGCTATTGTACCTAGCCTTGTCTCCCCCATTTCTCCAAGCCGATATAGACCATTTCTATTGCCTCCTATCCTCCATGATTTTCCCATGAAATATCACAAGTACCTCCCCAGGTTCGTTGGAGAATCTGAAGACTTGACTTCTGAAAAACATATTTAGGCTTTTGAGCATTTATTTGACCTTTTCGAGATAGAACATGACGATGTCTACATGAGGACATTCGTTCTGTCCTTGCAAGGGGATGCCAAAGTCTAGCTCAAACATTTGCAGCCTAAGTCCATCCACACCTGGGAAGAGCTTTCTTGCACATTCTTGAGGTTTTGGGGTAGGAGACGGCCATTGGAGCAAATACTCTCAGAGTTTTATTCTTTGAGGAGGCATGAAGGCGAGGCCATGTCCAGTTTTAATAAAATATTCGAAAGCTTCTACTACAACATGCCTAAGGAATTTCAACCTCTTGAGAATGCTGCTAAGGTCTATTATGCAGCCTCCTTTCCTCTTGACCTGTCCTTGCTTCTTTTGGAGAGAAGATCAACCACCTTGCAGTAGATGTTCACTGACTATTTGGAGGTTGAAGAAAACCTTAAGAGGTCTAGGAAGCTGTCAAATCAAGGCAATGGCAGTGAAATAAAAGACACATACAAATTGGTTGGGCCCTACAAGCAAAAGGAGGAAGCCTATGGCCTGTCAAAAATATCTCATGATATGCAGAAATATGGTCGGCCTGAGGCTAAAATAAATAGTCCTGCGGGACTATTCTCTGAAGATGGTGACCCACCCTGCTCCTGGTTAACTAAAGATGATTCTGAGAAGGAGCTTGGTGCACCTGTGTACGACGAGTATGAAGAAGAGTGCCTGCAGAATATTGATGAGCTAGCTATTGAAACGACACCTTCTGATGAAAAAAGTTGAAGTGTAATGCCAAGCCAGAAGGTCGAAGTGAGAAAGGACGATAAGAGCACTGGAGGCGATAGCTTACCATTGTGCTATGCCTCTTTTGAGCTGATAAGGCATATAATCAAGACCTCCAAGCAAAAGCAGAAAGAAACGGAGGTGGTGCAGGCCGAAAACTTGTGCAAGAATGGAGGTAGATGCAGTCATTTTCAAATAAACACTTTTTCTGATATTCCACTTCCAAGAACATCGCCTCACCGGGAAGAAGTATGCTTGCTCGGTTCCAATGGATAAGTTGAAGACCCCCCTCTCAAAGCACATCACACCTTCGTCACAGGAATTTCAGGCCGAGAGAGGGAGATTCCGTTAGAGAAAAATTCTGTGGGTCCACATCTGCAATATTCCAAGTGTCAGCCTGACAGCTCCCTAGAAGCAGGAAGCTCCGAACAGCTTTCGCATGAGCAGGTGATAGAACGCGTTGGGGGTTGCCATGATTTCTATGACCCCGTGGCCAAATACATGAGGGGTCTGGGTGAAGGCAATGATTGGTTGCATCTCTGCCTTAAATATCAGTTTGTATATCATTTCCTTCTCCCATTGTTTGTTTCATTTTTGTCCATCGAGCACCATGCAAGAACAAGAATATTAAGCAAGTTGCTTGATTGGCTTCACTGGAAGTTTGATTTCACTTAGTTGGACTGGTGTACAGATTTAGGTAGGGTAGGTAGAAAAAATAAATAAGATCAGTAGTTATCGAGCATTTCCTTCATTACTGTTTTCAGTTTGTTTCCATTTTCAATTACCAGCACAGGTTTACGGTCGCCACCATGATTTGCAAGAGTGGCATGAGTTCGCTGGAGCAGTAGCATGAAGCGCAATGGAGGTGTCCAAGAAGAGATGAAAGTGGCCCAATGGTTTTGGCACTTGGTCTATGGGGGTTCTTTGCTACCTCGCTGGGAGGATAGCATCCCTCGTGGAGCCAGTTGTTAACACTCCATTTTAACAGTTGAGTCGAGGGCTTGACAGAGGTTCGGTAAGGGTCCCAACCCCTCAAATCTCATGTGATCATCCTTCAATGATGGAAATGGCAAGTGTACTGTGACATTGGGCGTGATCCATATTCAAGGGTTGCGATCAATCAGCGGCGGGTCAACGGTTCCCGATCGTTTCGCGTGGGAAAACATGCGTGGTCCAAGCGTTTTCCCTTGGATTGTGAAACATGTTAGAGAGAGGAAGCCTTCGACAGTTGAGATGAGGCCTGGGGTAGATCTACGGCTTGCAACGATTTCACAACCCATATTTACGCGGATAAAACCGCAATCCCAAATCATGAAAAGGCGTGGAGGAGAAAAGAATCAACAGTCATGATAAAAGCTAAGACAGATCTGCGGCTAAGGTTCATTTCGCAGAATGAAATTGCATGAATGAATAGTTGAGCCCTCTGTTGCGAAAATGGCGGGGCCCACTCCAATCGATGGCTGCATGAGAAGCCGATCTTGATCGACAGCGAAGAATGTGTCGTGGACCAGAGCTTCCTGCAATGGTCAGAAAGGAAAGATTGGGGACAGAATGAACGAGACATGGATGACAGAAGCAAAAGGTTCCTCTGATCGAATGGCTAAGAAAGATTTCCTAGGTGTGGATCTCTCATCCTGCATGGAAATGACAGTGGAGGGGATGTTCACATGTGTAATCTACCTCATCGCAGATTGGTTGATTCCTCCGATGCCATTCGAGATACACTTGCGGTGGGAGTCTCATCCAATGGCGCATTTTCCCAGGAGGTAAGCGTGGCACGTGGTTCATTTCATAGGAGAACCGTGGAAGAGGATAGTACAAGGATGATAAGCTTCTTAAGTCACTTATCGTGACCTGGCATTTGGCCACCCTTTTTTTGACCTCCTCCTATAACAGTCTTATCGGACGAAGGATGAGGTCAAGAGAATGGTAGAGGTGAGGATTTGGGCCTTCTTGTCAGCCTCTGATCGACAGCCTCCAGCTGGACAAGGAGACCCAAAATGGGTCTAGGGAAGCCTATGCGGGTAATTAATCGTCAACACACCACGCGAGAGCCATCTTCATGAAGCAGGGTGGTGCGAGACTCTGTGCTGTCAGCCTGATTTACTACATGCCGCATCTCCATGATGCTTGTTTATGATTGTAAAAACGTGGCGATAGTCCACTCTTTGCTCTGTTAACGCTGGATGGCGACTTGTAACAGTTTTTGATTTTGTAGTCTCAGCATTAGGATTGTATAAAAACGCTCCTGATAGAGGGAGAAAGGGGTTGGAAAATTGGATTGGGAAACAATCCTCAGGTTGAGGTTCCCATTTGTAAAACTTGTCACTTGTGTATGAATAAATTGCAGTGAAGTATTTTCATTCATAGTTGAGATTCCTGTGTTATTGTTTTTACCAATAAGTGCTTTCTTTTACGTGTGAATGTGTTTCCTATTCCCACTCCATTTTGTTTATTGCTTTCATGCTTGCGACTTAGGGTATAGTGGTGCGGAATTCATACATGTTATGCTCTGGCCGCTGTTACAAGCATTTAATGATGGTTCTTCTAAAGTCATATGGAATTCATCTTGCCGGTGCTCCATATGATGGACTGTCCCTCCTTGTCTTCTGAAACGCCCGCTTAAATCTCCTGATTGGGAAATCAGTAGCTACCTTGCCTCCGCTTGCAATTTTACGTCACTC
Organism: Pseudotsuga menziesii; assembly: GCA_001517045.1. Lineage (NCBI taxonomy): Eukaryota > Viridiplantae > Streptophyta > Pinopsida > Pinales > Pinaceae > Pseudotsuga > Pseudotsuga menziesii. The sequence continues at coordinate 33,523 of LPNX010954282.1, forward strand.
TTCCACTAGCAACTGATTCTTATTCAAGTTTTGACTCCATTTACCCATGGCCCTTCATCCCCTCGATAATCCCCCCTTGCACCTTCCTCGACCCACTTTTCCCTATTCAGGATCCTAGCCCCCTGATTACGACGATTGAAAATCCTATGCAGAGCAGTCTCAAGTGACACACAAGACTGACAACCTTATGTGGAGATGCTCCGACGAAGAACGAGAGATCCCTCTCTGACCACGTAGGGCTGGAGGCGCGGCTAAAGTGGTTCTGGTGTTACCCGGAGGTGGGCCTTTCCTCAACCTTGGGCTCATTTCTGGTGCTAACACATATATATATCCTTGAACAAAACTTTTGATTGAGACTGGTTCACACAGGCCAAACAGGGTTCCACTGAGCAAGCCTCAATTTTCCCCAAACTAATCCCAAATCTCAAAGAATTGGTTTCAAACTGATCAAGGTTCATTGTCTAATCTCTATTTCAAGAAATAATATGGTCGATCAAGAAACTATCAGAATTTTTATTTGGAGAATCAAAACATTCCCTGAAAGAGCTACCTAGAGAAGGGGGGCATGACATAGTACTCGATTCCACGAATCCCAAGTCAATTATTGCCTCAGAATGACTAGAACACAACTCAATCCATTTTTCCTCAGAAGTATCCAGCAAAACAACTTTTACAACCATCTCATGAGTATATGAAACCTTTGAAACATCCTATTATTCTTCCTCCACATCAAGAGAGATCCCAAAAGGGGAGGATTCCTTTTAATGCCCAGTTTTTTTACAAATTAGGAACCAAAAGGGAATTTTCCAATATTTAATTCTTTGTATAATGGTTCTCCCTTTCCATTCAATCTCAATATATTCCAATAAACCATGACTAATGTCAATCTGAACCAATATTTCCCTACACTCTTGTCATAGCCCATTAGGGTTTCTTCATCAACCAGGAATTTGTTCTTATGGAGCCATGCTGATTTTTGAAGATGTAGTTGTATTGTGTAATGATGTGATGTTTGAGATGTTCTCTTTAGCAAAACTCATTACACATAGAACATTGTTAAAATTTTCATTTTTGGAGCATGTTTCTTATTTCTCAATAAGCAACACAATTTTTTAAAACATTTTACATTTTTAGTGAACGTTAAATGTTTTTTCCAAAAACCATTGTTAATGATGCATTGGTTTTCAACAAAAACTTGCACATGAAAAATGGTTTCAGTTTTCTCTGTATGTCTCAACAAAATAAAATAAATTAAAGATACTTTATGGAGACCAAAACCCTAAATCTATACCTATTACATTGCCACCCTCTTTATAGACCAGTTGTTGTTTCCTCTCACACATTACATTATTTACACTATAGTTCATGTTGTGAAGCCTAACCTTTTAAGCCTCATATGGACCTATTGTTAATTCCATGCCTTGAAACCTTTTCATTCTCATGCTATGTATCATCATGAAATCACGACATTGATGTTGGATCCCACTGTTAGGTTATGGCTATCTTCACCTCCCTAGCCATATTCAATATGGATACTTTTTCTTAATAGAAATGCTTCTTTTTTAATTAACAAGAGACATGGTTAAATCAGAGAGAGAGAGATAATACATTAATTTTTTAGGTTGACTGCAACCCATGAACAAAATGAGACATGATAGGGTCCAAAAAAATGTACAATATCGTAATTAATTGCATCTATATGTTCTTGGTAAGTGTATTTCCTAACGAATTGATACAACAACAAAACTACCTTACAATACATACCAAAAAATAGGAAATATAAAAGTAATATTTTGCCAAAGAGGGGAAACAATAATTGATCCAACCTGGAATCCCATGTCTTCTCTTGTTCCTTGCTTTATCTTGTTCTTGTTGGCACACAAGCATGGCATATTCCATTGGAACCTCCACACTTGAGATAGGGTACCTAAATCCACACTCCCTAAATTAACTTGTGAGGATGATTCACCTGTAGTTGTTGAGGATGAGTGGAGAGGGGATATCATAACTTCACGTGGCAAACCAAGGTGTGCCATGATATGAGAAACTAGTCATTTTAAAGAGCCAAGTTGAGATACCATTTGAAGGTATTTCCATCAATTGATAATCCTAAATTTACTAACTTCTTTCTTTGATCCCTTGAGAAATAGTAATGGAGAAGCAGTCTCCATGACATAATCATCTATTGTATTATTCTCATCTTGATGTTTTATTTTCCATTCTTCTTGAATGTTGGACCACCAAAAGTTTGAGTTGGTGAGACAATAATCGAATTGTGCCATATCCTTCTCACACCTCTACAATCCCCTCTATATTCCCTTCATTTACATAAGATACAACACTTGTTTCTACAATGCCAACTTCCCATTGTGATTCTCAGACCTTCCTATGAAAAGAAAGCATAAACAAACAAACAAAAAGTAGTAGAGGCACCCCAAGAGCATGACAAGGGTTCGTAAGAAAGGGAAGCACATAAGCACCAAGGAGTGTCACCAATGCATGTTTAGTTCAAGGTTATAGTTGGAACTTAAAATTATGCCTCCAACACCAACACTCCAAGTGCCAAACACATGAACATAAAAAACAATGGACCCTTATAGAACTAGCATAACATTAAACCCACACATGAAATGTTTCCCATCCATCGAATTCTCCATTAGCTCGCAATCCATCCCAACTTGAGGAATCCTATGCATGTGGGAAATGATGTAACTACCAATATCATCAAGGATTTATAGTGATACATTTGATCACCTTTGAGTACTCTATGAAGAAATGAATTATTACTAATGTAGGTGAACACTATAGGGAACCACCCTATTTATCATCATGTGCCTTTGGTTTAACTTGAAGCCTAGATTGGATTGTGAATCAACCTAAGTTTTTAACATTATCAAAACTTGATAGCAAGACATTAAATACAAATGATGAGATAAACCAATAATCCCTTGGGGGAGGTGAGATAAATTGAAGTTTTGAAGGGGGGATTGGTAGAACAAAGACTGAATGATAGAAATTTAATATTCTACAATGGTAACATTTGTTGCACCTTATTCTTTTAGCATAACTAAGCCTTGATATATAGCAAGTGCCTCCGTCTCATTATTAGATCTCTCCCAAAATAATAGGAAAATTCTATTTCTTGTGGTCCATTGGGGTCATAAATAACTGTCTCCATTCCTGTCATTCCTATGATGAATTTGTGGATACTTAATATCCCAGACATCTATTTTGAATTACTTTTCTACAGTGTATATTCCCTTGAAAATGACAAAAAATTATACTATAAATTTGTATGAACATAAACTAAAGCCCACTAAAAATAATTGATCATCATGAATGGTGTATTTGACAAGCAAAGGTAAACGCCAAATTCTAGTATTAATTAAGACTCATCTTCATTAAATGATATCAAGGTACATGTTCTCTCATATTTTGTTTTTTCTTCCTATATGTGTGCTTTTCTTATGCAAGATTAAAATCTCTTCTCCCTATTAAAATGAGTTTTAGTCATATTAGTGTAAAGTTGAAATTCATAACTTCTCCCATATCAATTCAAAATAGAACTTCTATGGAAATAAAATGTTACTATATAACCTCATCAAAATACCTTTAAGAACATTTTGAGAACATTATAATCATATACTACTTAGACTAAAAACTCAACTTAGTTCATATAACTTATAAAAAATGGAAGTGGATAACCAATATAACATATCTAAAAGTTCAAGTCCTTTCAAGTGATTTACTAATCCTCTTAAATGTATACAGTTAAGACCAAATGAAAACCCACATAATTTTGGAAGTATAAATACCCTACTCATAACTACTTAACCAAAAAACAAACAATTGAAGTACATGGTACTCATAGTCCCCTTATACTACATTTAAACACATTATCTTTATGACCATAAAATAAATATAATTAAACAAATGCATTTAACTAAGCTCTAAGCTTAAAATTAAGGCATTAACTCATCATAATTGGAAAATAATTCCAAATACAAGATATATTAGATTTTATTAAACTTTAAAGTTCAAACCGCAAAGATAATTCAATTTAATTTACATTAATATTAATCAATATATGGTGCAAAGGAAAAATATGAGTATCAACAACAAACAGTTGAATTATATGCATGGTCAAAGCTATTCATCATAACCAATGTAAATATTTTTTAGTACCAACCAATCATTCACGGGAAGGAGGTTTCTTTTATAAGTATTATTCGTTTATTTTATTATTATTACTAGCATACCCCAAAAAAGGGGAAATGAAACACCGAAGAAAACTTTAATACGTTGCAAAATGAGAGAAAGTTGTGTGTATGTACATAATATAATTTTATGTGTTTAAATCAAGTCTAACTAATTTATGTAGTCATAGTAGTTGATGAAATTGAAAGGAAAACTCTATTGCAAGTACCAATAAGCAATAAATAGAAACCCATGTAATGGATCACAAGCAAAATGAAATCTACATTAACTTGGCATACGAAAAAGTATACATATGTGGCTAAAACAATAAAAGGTTAGGTAGTGATCAAGTTTGACTCTAATTATATTGGCAATCAACATTCATATTTTTATTTGGTAGGGGGAGTGTAGGGATTGAGAGTTACAATTTTAAGTGCGAAAAGGACAAAAAATGAAGGAGTGCCTCTTCTTTTTTTGAAGTGAGACACGTGAAGGGTCTTTCATCTTTGCATGGCATTCGAAGGATACCGATGATGCAATTCACGTTCCTTCTAATGTTGTAGTGCAACTTTCTAATAAGAGGAAATAACAAACCCTTAAGGTCCATGTTGACAAGCACACGAGCAACAAATTGAGTATTTACCACAATGTAGTGTTTATTGTTGGGAATTCAAGTTCCAAGTATGCATGCTTAGGATATATACATGTGTTTTCCTAAAAAATCATATTATACCATCTCACGGGTAAGGAGGTCACATTTTGTAGTTTCAACAAACATAAATTTAACACGGGATCTCATGCAAGAGCTTCATCCATTTCCTATTTCTTGGAGCCAAACTTGCATTTTTTACATTTGTTTTACTAAGAATTCTCTTCAATACAGTTGTCATGATAGAATTTCGATCATTATATTTAACCATAAGGTCGACTTCATCTCTTTTTCGATTGAGACTAGAGGCATTGGTTGATCTCCTTCTAAGAGAATTTGAGTCATTTGATTTTTTTCCATCGACCTTCTTTGTTAATGTCGGCTTAGATTTGGTGATTGAATGGAAATTAGCTCTAAACCCACCAGATTGATCAAATCCCATGAAAAACCAATCACACAATTCGATATGATCTCCAGTAGTGTTAAATCCCATAATAGAATCATCTGCTACAATATCTACCAGTGCATGATCAAAACAAAATCGTTATAGGATTATTTACATGTTACATAAGTCCAAACCTGAAACATGAAAATATTGAAAGCTTACATGTCATAAATTCAGTAAGAATTTACATTTGCTGGAAGCGAAATCGACATTTGCTACTGAAACATATGCTCTGGAAAGCCAACATCCCTGCACATACTGCACTCCATCATGGTTTATCTTTCTCTTTCTTGTGGGAGAGATCTTTATTGAAAAAATGAAATGAACATTAATGAAGACTTATATTGCTCGATATAATGCTAGTAACACATAGATATGAATCGAGATAGACGATGCGCTAAGGATCCAGTCACCTTCAAGATAAAATTATGATAGATGCAACCAAAATACCAAGTTGAATACCTAACCCATCGGTCTCGATTTAGTTTCATCATGTGATTAAGATTTCGACCCTATCAATCTCTTAAATTGTCTTGTATATGATATCGTGATTATAACTTAAAATCCTAGTCATAGCTAATAAAAAATTAGATGATCTTGATCAACCATGTCATTTGGGCCTGCAAAACTATGTATTCACTCTTCTTGTTAATCGACTATGAATAGTAATGGGTTCAGTTCTTTACCAGCTTTGAATCAATCTTAAGAAAACACAAATTTCTTGATAGCCACGATCTCCTCCCAAGTTTTACAATGTCTAATGAGTGGAGGCTAATTTTTTTTTAACCTGCCAAAACGAGTTTTCAAACTCTATATTCCTCCAACAACTTCAGAAAGCAATCTGTCTGAATTTTGAAAGCAATTTTGGTTTGCATTTTATCTGCCAAAGGGATCGTTCCCAACCCTTTTCTTTCATAAGACTTCGCACCATGAAGCAAAGCTTCATGGTTTTGGTAACAAAATCTCATATTTCAGTTGACTTGCTTTCAAAAGATTGGAGCAAGATCTAAAGAGATCTACATATCTCTAACCCCAATTCTTCTGGAAAATTTGTTCTCTCTGTTGTTTTGGGTTTGAAATTCGTTCCCCTTTTCATTTCTCTCATTTATCATACTTTGAATACTTCCATATAGCATAAATGCATTATGTGTAAGCCAAACTCACTCATTCTCCTTAGAAATTCATCTTATGATTGTGATAGATGGATATTTTAATATTATGGTTGAAATTCATTAATTATCAAAATTCATATTATAATTGTGGCAATAGATATCCTAAGGAATGTCTTTTCAAGATTATGATTTAGCAAGTTGATTCATGGCATAGATACAAATGATAATGTGTAAATTTGTGTCTCCATTGGTGCGTAGGAATAATATACCCCCTAAGGGGGGGATGAAACATTGAAGAGGATGAAGACATACATGAGCTTAGGAGTGTTGTTTGTCTATGTTAAATCACACAAATGTTTTGGTCTTCATTGAGAAACTAAATGGTCTTGATAGTGAAAAGTATTAAGGCATGGTAAAGGTATGCCCCATGTGTGTATTATGCACTTGTGTATGTTTTTGTCACTACAAAAGTATTGGTATGGTATAAATTTAATAGACAATGTGTGGAATATGATTAGTGTAGGTGCCAATATACATATCTTAAATAGCTCCCAATCTCCTAAGCATAGTCACTCGAGTGATACTATACTGCATATTACTATATTATAAGGACTATTGAAACTAAATTGTGAATGGCATTCATGAGTGATTAGTATTTTCTGGACTAACTTTATGTCACTATTGTTATTATGATGGCATATTTATGTGGGCTATTCCTTGCTTGGAGGCCTTTCGGGAATGGTTTGTATGCAATATTTTTATTATGATAGCATATTTATGTGGGATATTCCTTGCTTGGAGGCCTTTTGGGAATATGGTTGGAAAGGAAGGTTTCATAGTTTGCTCATTTTCCCATATTTTATGCACTTGAGCCATCATTATTTTTATTGTTTCCTAGATGTGTAGGTGTAATCACTTGCACATTCTTGTTCTTAGACAATCTTTATTTGTAATTTGTTCCTTTTATTTTACATGAACTTTTACATAATTTTGAATCACAGTTTTCCTTTTATTTTAAATGAACTTTTACATAATTTTGAATCATAGTTTTGCATTGAAATGCATGGAGGAATTTCAAATCTCTCTGGTAAAATCAAGAGCATAAATAGGAAAATGACCAATATCACTAAATTTGATAACCTTTATCACAAGATTATAAAATGGTATCTACTACACACCATTGAAACCATTAAAACCTAAAATCAAGTGATGGAGGTGGACGTTAATAAACAAATTTGGGTTACTCTCTTAGGAAACCAAGACCGAAATTACATCCAATGATGGTTGGATGGATAGCATGTGACTTTATTATTAGCAATTGCCTCTCAATTCCTATAATTAAGTTGAACAATCACAAGTAAACACACAATTACCTTTGCAATGTTGTGTAGACTTAAGGAAGCTATTATATGTTTGGAGAATTTGTGTGAGCCATTTAAACCACATCATGGTATAAATTCAAGACCACTATCAAAAGCAAATTATATATTGTTAACAATTGAAAAGAGAAACAAAATAGCATTAATAACTACATCACAAGTCAAACTAAACCATAAATTCCTACATTTAAGAATTCAATTACTATACCATTCAATATTTATGCCATTATCGGCATATCTAATTACAAAATGGACATATATAACTACAACATGACTAAGTTGAAGTCTTATCTAATTTGAACTTGCCAATGGTGTCACTTCAAAAACCCAAATATAAATAACAAAGTTAAAATCTTCTTGCCAATTCCAATTTGCTTATATTATCATTTTTATTATTACTTCAAAGTCCCAATAAGGGAACGGTTCCTCTAGCAGTTGTGTAGCCTGTGGACAACCTATGATGACCTATGAGGAGAAGCACCCTGTCATCATTCAATCAATATGACATGTCATCCATGAATGTCATAATGGGTCAGCCATAAATGTTGTGAGTTGTCATGTCCTCGGTATCGAAGCTTTGATTTAAATGATTTATAGAGTGCACTAATAATGATTCGAGGGAATGAGTCATACTATGCAACTGGTTATGCTCAACAGTACTACGAGATCTTTCGCTAAGCCTACCTCTCCATATTACAAGATGATGTGTAAGTTTTACAGAGTGTAACCGGGTTGAATATTTATGAATCATCTAGTGCACTAAGTGTGAATGCAAAATGTATACAATATTTTGAACTTTCTTGGGTAATGGAGATTTACCCAAATTCACAAGCCCACATTCCTCCACATACACTATGAAATGAAAGATTCTGAACAAAACATTAACATTAGATTTTACTTATTTGTTATAAGTATACTCTCTTTGTTGTTATTTTGTAGTATTCAATATACATATCACTCAATGTTCAATGTACATGCCAGCCATAAAAGTTGTAAGTTCCAATATATATAACAATCTATATATCTTCCAAGGGATTCAACATTGAACAACGGAATTTTATTTAACATATTGTTAAATATTTTATATTATAATTATAAATTTTATTGAACATATTTTAAATAAATTATAATTATCAAAGTGCAACTATCACGATTTGGGTTCCCTTTTCCAAGTGAACATCATTTAAACACTAGATACACGATTTGTGTTCTCTTTTCCATGTGAACATCATTTAAACACTCGATACATTGCCAAAAAGCATAAGTTAGATGATTTAAACACCACTCTCATGAATTTGAGAGCATGAACGGAAAACCTCATAAATTATGAATTGATGACTTTGACAATAAGTAATTCAAGGAGACGTAGGCGGTTGTATTGGTTGGGGAGAGTGTCGACATACTACTTCTATGAGCAAAAAGCGAGTCTAGATAATTCAATGGGTCACCGTGGATATTTACATGGGAGGGGGCAAGGATCTTCTTCTGTACAAATCAATGCACGCCAAGGAAGTTCTCAGTGTGTTTTTCAGAACTAATCACAGCAGACGAGCCTTCTCTCATTGTAAGATCACATCAATGGAAATCATGGGCCATGGATGCAAACCGTAGGACTTGACCTCATGAAGCAACCATGAGCATAATCACAATAAGTAATACATAAATAAAACATAGTTTGTAACGTTTGATATTATAAACAGCTCAGCTTAAGAATCATATTATACTTTGTGTTCTCAGCGCTTTCCATGAACTCATGACAGCCGTTGTAAGTGGGCGCATTACAACGACGGTATATCCAACGTTGTAATGATATAAAACGACAGTATATCCAACGGCGGTATAAACTCATGACGGCGATATATCCAATTCCATCAAATTAAAGTTCTTCCCGGCGTTTCATGACAGTGTTGTAAGTGGGCGCACTACAGGTTCAGACGGATTCACCACATCTATTTATTTTTCGGGCTCTCAAACCTTTGTCTACAACCCAAACTCAGCAAGAAATACCTTCTTATGTGTCGCTGCAGTGTCCATACTTCATCTTGGAGATGTCCATCGTTTCATATTCGAATACCATAGAGAGCATTTATTGGGATGGGTGATGCCCGGAGGGGCGGTATTTTTCGCCATGGCGCCGCATATTTTCCATTACGGTGTGCTGGAATTCAATAGGCTCAGGCTATCGATATCAGCCTTTACAATTCTAGTTGTAATCATACCATTGTTATTTACTCATACGAGGGATTGTTGCTCGGGTACCAGCAAGAGGGAAACTTTACACAAGAATGCACGATAGAAAATTCGGAAGTTTTCTCTTCCCAGTTGCCTCCAATTCCATCGAATTAGGGTTTTGGTATATCAGAATGGAGCCCGACGGGAATATAATGCTTCATTTGCAGACACAGTCGAGGTTGACTGTTGAGACAGATTTCTTAACAAGCCCTGTACGAAGCGCAGGGGATTTCATTTATTTACAGAGACATGTGTGGTCACATTAGTTCAATAATTCGGCTTACCAGATGCGTGGTGGTGGCTGTAATAAGTCGGCTTACCAGATGTTTGGTAGTGGCTGTAAAATCCTGCTGATAAATACTCTAGGACATGGGGAGCCTCTTCATAGGTCGTCGACAGACGACAAAGCCTCTGAGGAACAAGCCCCTTAAATAACACCTTCGGTGTAATTAAATCTTTTTATACATCTAATCAAGTGTAATTAAATCTTTTTATACATCTAATCATTGCTGCATTTAGATGCATCCATATTAGTTGTGGCATTAAAGTAGGAGGAATGTTTTTATTATGTGTAAGAATCTCAAAGGCCCTTTAGATTCTCTTAATGCCTTTGAATTCTACTAATGCATAATTTGGCCTAAGAAAGTGATAAGAACGCTTCATAGACTTTTCATTAAAGCTAATTTATATTAATAAAGATTTTGTAAATATTTATATTTATTAGCATACTCAAAACAAACACTGAATAAAACTTTAATAAGTTGCAAAATGAGAGAAAGTTATGTGTATGTATATAATATCATTTTAGGTGTTGAAAACAAGTCTAAGTAATTTATGTGGTCATAGTAGTTGATGAAATTGAAAGGAAAACTCTATTTCAAGTACCAATAAGTAATAAATAGAAACCCATGTAAATGATGGAAAGTAAAATGAAATGTACATTAATTTGTCATTATGTGACTAAAACAAGGAAAGGCTAGGTAGTGATCAAGATTGACTCTAATTATATTGGAAATCAACATTGGTATTTTCATTTGGTAGGGGGAGTGCAGGGATTGAAGGTTGCAATTTAAGTGCAAAAAGGACAAAAAACGAAGGAATGCCTCTTCCTTTATTCGAAGTGAGACATATGAAGCGTCTTTCATCTTTGCATAGCATTTGAAGGATAACGATGATGCAATTCACATTCCTTCTAATGTTGTAGTGCATGGCATTGTTGTGAAGGTCAAACATTGTTGTTCATTGTTGCCAATGTCAATGGTTGACATTGTTAATGCCAATCCTTGGGATTTATGCATTGTCAATGCCCAGGCCATCTTGAGAGGGATTTGTTTCTCGTTACTTCAATTTATGGGTGGAATTGATATGTGCTTAGGTGGATATTGTTTCCATGGAGGCCCAATGTAATTATCAAGTGTCACGACAACATAGGGTGGTAACTTAGGAGGGATAGATCCAAGTGTGTATATAATTTGCATGACCACTCCAAGTGCACCATTTACTAATCTTTATTGGATCCATAATTTGCAAGATAACATCACTTGCTTCCCTACACATAGAAGTATTCAGATAGTTATTTATCTTTGCAAGCCTGGCTGAATTCAGATAGTTACGAGAGTGCAGGGACAAATTCAAGTATTCCAGTGTAATGATATTTGCAAATGTTCCACTCAATATGGCTAAAATACGACAAAGATACAAATTGAGATATTTAAGCCGAATTAAAAGTTCTCAAAGTAATTTGTAAGCTGCTCCAAATTCGTGGCACTAAATAGATCAATGCGTTCAAGGTTACATAAATTCCCAAAGGAATCCTGCAGTGACTTAATTTTGAAGGCACCACTCAATTCAAGATATTTAAGCCGAACTAAGCTACTGAAGGAATTTGGAAGTCTCTCTAAATTATAGGCCTTTGACAGTTTGATGTGTTCGAGGTTCTTACATTCTCGAAGGCATTTGGGAGTGACTTTATTTTGTAAGCGTGTAATAACTCCAAGCTCTTCAACGACAACAAATCACAAAACTATTTTGGTAATGTCTCAATCTTCTCCGCTGATGAGATGTAAATCCGTTCAAGGTGATTCACCTTCCCTATAGAATTTGGAATCTTTGAAAGGGGAGCATTAATGTTCAACTCCCACAACTGCAAAGGAGCCTGAAAAATGTTCACACATGTTTCAATGTATATAAGAAATATACCAATACTAAATAAACACAATAATATTAAGTCTAACCAATTTCTATTTACCTGTGATTTTCCATGTCACAATATTTTCAATTATGTTTCATTCACATTTAAAACCCTTAGATTTTCCATTGGAATCCCGAAAGGCGGGAAAAAGTAAGGACACTTGAACCAACAGAATGTGTACATGGTCAAACCCTACAATCAACCAAAATGAAGAAATCTAAATATATTAAATGTTGTTTTTTAATGTAAAAATAAACTCAAATCAACTTTAATAATCAAAGTTATTTCATATCACTATTTCTCATCTTATAATCCTAATTTCTATGAACTCTCCAACTATTAGTGGTCCAGCCAAACATAAAATTACATTTCTAAGTGCAAATTTTGAGTAAGGAGTTGATAGCCATCAAATAAAAAATTGTATTAGATTGAATTGACTATGTTACATGAACATCAAACTTGCATTATACATATACTATGCAACTTGCCTCAAAATGAGTTCCAATTCACGGGAATGGTCGAAAACAAATTTCAAATCCTATCACGAGGGAAATTGTTGTTGCAGTCAGTTTCTAGCAAGAGGAAGAGCTATGCACGAATAAGCCTCTTTGAAATCTGATTTCCTTGAGGATGTGAAAATAGAAGCATATACTTCTTTCGATCCATGGGCAGGCACATGATATATTGCTCTAAGTTTCTTCAACACAGCTTTGGCTTTGTCACTCATCATTGCCATGTTCATTGTCCCCAATTTCTTTTCCCTCCCGCATGGCATGAATTCCAGGCACCTTATATACAGACTGACCATTTGCATTGTCCTTCTGCCCAATTTTATCAAGAGAAACCCTATCTGCAAATGCATCCCCATTCTTGGCCTTTTTCTGTTTCTTTTCCCTTATCTTAGCCCTTTCTTGCTCCATTTTTAGCCTTAGGGCAGCAACTTCCTCCTCATTTCAGTTAATGACAATCTTATTGGAATCAGAAAAGGCAACATGGAAGACAAGACAACATGGGGATTGCAACTCCTTCAAGGCTTTGGCACTGAGCACATGCCCACATTATTGGAGCACAAACAACTTATATTTTCCATTGAAATCAAGGATGGTGACAGGGCACTGAAACTTGGTATCATAACCATCATGGTAAACCCTACCACTCAAAATTGGATCAAGTTGAATGGTAATAATATCCTTTAGACCCCTGATATGGATAAACTAGCTAGGAAAAGTCTTTTCCAACAAATCCCTAACTAGAGACTCCTTGTAGAAAAGCACAAGTGCTCCATTTGCAAATTTTGGTCTCATTGGGATCAACTCCATCTTGTTTTTTTTCACATACATTTTTAAGTAACAATCCCTGGACTCAACACCAGTAGCTCCGCCACCCCTACAAACCCTAGGAATCAACTGTATATTGGAATTATGACTGATATTCATATCTATCAATCTATAGTTATCTGCTAACGCCTTCCCACTGAAGGAAAAATAAAACTGACCCATTTCCTTTCCTCTATTGTTGATATTGATGCCATTATTTGCATTTTCAAGCGATTGCAAGACCGATAGTTTTAACTGCCCCAGTGTTTTGCTCACCGCCATTGTGAATGCGTGGATTCCATCGCTTGGCCCTTGAACGAGGATCTGCATCGTGAATTGTTGTGATTCCTGGTCTGTAAATTCGAGGGATCTGCATCGTGAATTGATGTGATTCTTGGTCTATGAATTCGAAGGATATGCATCATGAATTGCCCCAAACGTGAATCCTTCAAGCGATGATAGATGTGTAAGAAGGATTTCAAACAAATTAATGGCCAGAATCTGCATGAAACAAAAATTAACTGTACACTTGAGACATCGTTAAAACGACTAAGATTGCGTTTAATTTTAAATATGAGAACCCAAACTCGCTATTGATAATTTATAACAAATTTTATAAAGAAAATAAACATGGGGTCCTAATATCAATAACTCTTCTATCCCAGGGAAATCCAGACCCACAAATTAGATTAAACTACAAATAGTTAACCATGACTAACATGCAGGTGAGAGGTTAGGTTAAACATCATACATAAAAGATACAATGGGGTTATAAGAAAAAGTCATTTCGCTATTAAATCAAAATACCAAAAGCAGCGATCCCTTGCTTCTCCATTGCATTTCAAAGATCATATCTACCATACAATAATTTTACCCCAAAAACCTAAAATAAACAAAATATTTGTGCCCAGAGAACACAACAGGCAGAGAAGCCAAAAGATGAGTTCTAGAATCTCTAGATGTAAAATTGTAGTGCTCATTCTCTGAAGATCCAAATGAATATGATTTTGATAAAGTGGGAAATAATTCAGATAATGGGTTGTTTTCCATTATTGGGTCTCCCTTAGCATCTATGATAGTTTCATCTCCCCCTAATTCCAATATTATACTCCTGGCATTAATCCCTTCAACATACTATGGCATTAATCCCATCAACATACTTGTTAAAGCCCTCAGTTTCCAAATATTAGCCTGTGCATTGTAGTCCTACATTCCCACACTCTTGAAAATCCAGATTATTCATGTGTTATGCACTATTTCTAGCTCCAATGGCACCTAAGTCTTTTGATCTAAAACTGTCGTGCACAATCCCAACCATCCCATGTTCCAGACTAGGATGTATTCGGGACACCATGGCAGGGACAAAGTGGTTTTCTAAAAACACAATATTGGCTCTACATAAAGGACAATTCGCATGTGACCTTAGCCAAACATCAATGCAGTTAATATGGAATGCATGGCTGCATTTGGGTATAAGCTTGAGAGCCTCGAGCTCCTGAAACTCAACCAGACAAACTGCACACTCCATGCTGTCTATGAGCTTCTTTTCTTTACTGAATCTGCACAGAGGAATGGATCCAATCACAACTTCATCTAGGCCATATGATTGAGTAATTATCTGCCATCCTTCTGGGTCTTTGTTTCATATTAGGACATGATGTGGAATGAAGGGGACTAAATATTATATCTAGTTAGTAAGATATCTAATTAGTCTGCTTGGGATGAAGGTGTCAAGCTCTTTCTATCAATGAAGATGCCGCCTCTCTTGGAATATGTGGGCTGGTGGGGATTGAACATAAAGGGGACTACTGGGTAATGCATATTGAACAAAATGAGGGAATGATGGGGATGTGAACTGAATGGGGGTATTGAGTGGATGTGGGATGTGGTAAAGGTAAAGGTAAAATGGTAATGGGTAATGCATACTGGGTCTATAGTAATGGGGGAATCCTTCCAGTGAATAAGCATCGACTTTTATATTCTCTTCAGATTCCAAACAAAAGATTTGTGCCTGGAGAATGCAACAAAATCGACTATTACTGAATGGACGTTCAAGTCAATAAAATTTTGCGAAGATCTGATACTTTGGATTTCACAAAAATCAATCAATTAAATCAAACACACAGAAATTACTCGGCCTACAGATGGATCAAGTATTGAATCCATTTACCTCCTTCTGAATGCATGTCTTTTTCAGAATTGAACTCGATCTGCATGCCTATCTTTTCCTTTGCAATCACTGTAGTGGGAATATAGTGCCAATCACGAAATATATTTGAATATTATTTGTGGTGTCAAGGTCTTGGGCTGTGAGTGAAACTTTAATGAATTAAATGTGTCTGTATAAAATTTAGTGCATGAAGTATTCAACTAAAATGTGAATAAAACCTGTTGGAGTTTTTATAAAACTCATAATATAAATTTGATTAAATCACTTAAAGTTTAAAGTTAAATGGATCTCTTTAATAATTATTTTTAGTTTTGAATAATAAGTTAAAGTTGACTTATGATCTTATAAATGGTTAAGAATCATTCTTGATGTGGATATTTTTAGTTTGAAACAAAACAATTATAAATAATTAAGAATACATGTTTATAATTAGAAATTGTAAAATTTTGAATTTAGTAAAATAGGGTATGTTTTCATAAATAAGATTCTTATGTGGAGATTTTTAGTTTGAAACAAAACAATTATAAATAATTACGAATATATGTTTATAATTAGAGATTATAAAATTTTGAATTTAGTAAAATAGGGTACGTTTTCATAAATAAATAAAAAATCAAATTGTTGTTTTTGTTTTGGAGATTTCTGGAAAGTCTCTAGTCAAAGCAAACAACAAAACAACATCGAGCAGTGAACCTCCTCACTTTATGAGCATTCCTTGGTTTATCCTCATTCATGAAGCAGTGGGCTGTGAGTGAAACTTTAATGAATTAAATGTGTCTGTATAAAATTTAGTGCGTAAAGTATTCAACTAAAATGTGAATAAAACCTGTTGGAGTTTTTATAAAACTCATAATATAAATTTGATTAAATCACTTAAAGTTTAAAGTTAAATGGATCTCTTTAATAATTATTTTTAGTTTTGAATAATAAGTTGAAGTTGATTTATGATATTATAAATGGTTAAGAATCATTCTTGATGTGGATATTTTTAGTTTGAAACAAAACAATTATAAATAATTAAGAATACATGTTTATAATTAGAAATTATAAAATTTTGAATTTAGTAAAATAGGGTACGTTTTCATAAATAAGATTCTTGATGTGGAGATTTTTAGTTTGAAACAAAACAATTATAAATAATTAAGAATATGCGTTTATAATTAGAGATTATAAAATTTTGAATTTAGTAAAATAGGGTACATTTTCATAATAAATAAAAAAATCAAATTGTTGTTTTTGTTTTGGAGATTTCTGGAAAGTCTCTAGTCAAAGCAAACAACAAAACAACACCGAGCAGTGAACCTCCTCACTTTATGGGCATTCCTTGGTTTATCCTCATTCATGAAGCAGTTGTGAAACCAAATTCAGTTATGAACTTATGCAGCATTAAGAAATAATATTGGGCGGTCATATTAGTGGCGAAAGTGATAAAACTCATACCTAGGCAGTAAGGAGCATCCGTAAATAAGCATTAAGAATCAGTTCCGAAAGTCTAGGTATTCCCCGTGCTTGGATACATCATTCAAAGAATAATGAATAGGCATTCTGGGCATGATTAGTGTCATAGCATATGCAAATAATGTAGTCTCGACACTTTTTCCACCTCAAATAGTAGTAAAGAGGAACTTCATGGGTTGTGTCAAAGGTTCTTGAACCCTATCTAGACCTCACATGCACATGGGCTATTTTTAGGTTATATGTACATGCTCAGGGATGGACTACAGTAACTTCACTATTGATTTTGTTGAAAGGGCTATATAAGGAATGATAGAATGATCTTCTCATTATGTTTTATGGAAAATTCTTTTTAAAAATCAATCCCCAAGGTTCGGCGGGGCTTAGGTGTCGGTTGTTAAAATGCATTAGCTTTCTAGTTCCTTTCATTAATTCTAGCATGCAAAAAAACATACTTGAAAATATGTTCACTTCTCTATTGATTCTATATTCTAAGACTCCCCATGCTTTGGCATGACTGAACTAGTACACAGACTTGATTTGAGTTGTTGAAATACAATGTAATAATAAAGGATTGAAGACCTCATATCAAGTCAACATTTAATGTTACATCCTTGAAAATAGGTTCAATGTACACTCAAAGAAAATATATTGACTATATGTGCTAGGACTCTTGGCATGACTGAACCAGTGCACAAACTCCATGTGAGTTGATGAAACATATTGCAATAAAAATTGGTGTAACATAAGTCAACATTTCACATTGGGAAGTGTATTACCACTCATTTTGTTCTATACATGATAGAACCAATTCTGACATACAAAACCAAATGACAAAGAAATCTCACATAGTATTGTAAATCCATTTAGAGTTTAGATATAATGTTCCTTATTTTCTGAGTTAAACCATGTTTATGTCCATAAGCATTCTAAAGAAACTAGAAACATCCACTTGACACATATGATATTTAGTATCAGAGCTCACTAAGTACTTTTTAAAAAGACAAAAACCATAACATGACTTTTGGGTGAGAGTAGGGTGATTATAATGGTGTTAATACAGACTTTCTTAATCATTGAAACAAATGACGTGCCTCTAGAAAAACTGAAAATAACTGATAGACCTAAGAATCATTAAAATTTACGATACCCAACACCATGCATACTATCTTTCATGCAAATTCTAAATTGACATATGTTGTCATTCAACTCCATAATTAGGGTGCTCATATTTAAACTAGGACTTGTCCTTAATGAAGGACTTGCATTCAAAACACATCTCATGAACAATATTGGCACTATTGGTAATTTAGAAATGAGGTTATTTTAATTTATTAATTGCATAGTAAAGATCCTACATATTGCTATATAAATTGGCAAAGAGAGTTGATGAGTAAGGCTGATCAGGAAGATGTTGACATGCATCCTAACACACAGGGCTTGGTTTATTGATGCTATTCGTAGGGACTTAGCTACCCATGTAGGCTTGTTATATTTTAACATTCAAATTTATTTCTAAATATATTATTTCCCATGGATTGTCTTTTCCACACAAGTACATGCTTTTATAAGATTAGGATTAAGTGTAAATCCTAAATAAATTTTGTGAAATAAATACTTTTTATTTACAATATTTAAATTGTAAAGTTTTATTTATAAAGTGGGAGGCATTTTTTTTACTATGAATTATATGTCTATAGAGACATATTTAGTTTATTGACTATCAAATCAATATATACTATTATTAGTATGTTATAAGAAAAAAATTGAAGATGGTAAAACAAATCATAACTTAGCTGTCAAACTAGTAGTCAAAATAACCACCATTGGTTGTTATCCACAAATGTGAATCAACTCATCACAATTATTCAAGGAAAATCATGTCACTTGAAATAACTTAATGTTGGTTTGTAAGGGGGCATACTTCCACTTTTTCCAGATGCATATGGGTCTTAGGTTGTTAACATGTTTCCTTACATCTAAGGAAGATTAACTCTAACCCAATCCTTACGTTAACATTGGTTTCTACAATTTTTGAATGTTTTCACTAATTTGTTAGGAAACTATAAGAAATGTGTGTGATTTCCATAACAAAGATAAATAGATGAAGCTACTCCAAGACTTTGTTGTGTAAAATATTGCACAAGAGTGAATCCTTCCCACTTGGATAGGGGCAAGGTTGTGTATTCTACAACAACGCCTCAATATTAGGCGCCCCTTGTTGGTAGGTGAGTGCTCCAAGTGATTATGCAAATGGTTGTTAATGAAATAGAAAAAAACCAAGAAAAAAATTTAAAAAATGCAAAGGGGGTAATAAATTCAAACTCCAATAAACGATAGATGCCAAACCACTTATTATATTGCACAATGGTCAAGCATATACAACACCTTGGAGATGTGATCTCCCAGTGGAGGAAAACAATCCCTCTAAGGGAGGTCTATTTAGTCCACACTAGATGACAAGTGTCTTGAAGAACAAATGAGGAGAACACTTGCCCCTTAGAGGAAGGAAGCAAGGGAGCTTGGTGAATGTTAGAAAAGAGGAAAAGGGTGAGTTATAAGGGAGCTCAAGCACAATTCCAGCTGCATAACTTTACTCAAAATTCTTCCTTACAATTATCATTCCCATGGCATTCTTTTTATACGCCAAGAGGTGGCCAAGAAATAACTAGATACCAATTTGAACCCAATGATCCATGATGTGGATCCAAGGTACACAAGAGAGGCCATTTAAGGCAACCAAGTGTGTGAAAAGACAAAATTTGAAATTTTGGAGGTAATGGATCTTTCATGAGCCTTTAATGCGTCGCTCGTGGGTGACACTATTTGTGTCAGTTGTGAGGATATCGAAGGGAAATTCGCATTGTCACGCTAATGTTGCATGGGTAATACATGTTTTCACGCATATAAACAAACTATTAGCCACGTAGTAGGCTATGTTGACTACTTTGGGGGAATTTCTGAACTCAGGATGCTCTTTGGGTATTATGAAGATATATGTGGTTGGATGCATGTTGTATGATGATGATGTTTTACCGTGTGAATTATGGAAATGTCGCATGTGTGTGATATTTATACAATAACATATGCCCCTTGATAACAGGTTCGGAGAGTACTATAGAGCCAATAATGCATCGTCGTTTCTTTTCATGTTCCCTTTTTTTCTCTTGAAATAATTGGAAACATAGGTGGATAAATATACCTTTCCCGAGGAGGAAGGTTAATGGTGGAGCGATAACTGAAAGTGTTATTTTTGTACAAACGAGGAGAGCATTCCCATGCTCGTGAAGATGGCCAGAATGGATAAAAAGTGAAGAGATTGATGGTTTCCTCATAAACTATTGAGACATGGGTGAAGGCGGCTTCAAACCATGTGAGAGTACATGAACCTAGCATGGATGATATTGGTGTTAGAGAAGTGGAACTATCTAGAATCTAAAGAATCCCACAAAGGTGGGTGTCTGAAAAATTGGTGAAGCCACTCAGTGAAGACTATACTATACCAGATATGTTTCTACCATGATTTTCAAAGATGAACACTACTACCATCAAGATGTATGAATCCCCCTAATGCAATAGATGTGTTTACATCGAGCATAGGGGATACCACTAACTTATGGAACATTAATGACTCTCCTTACTTAGTTTAAGGTGATTCCTTGTAGTGATTTAAGGGAATCCCAAGGTACCACTGTAACTGCTTCAACTCTCAGAATATGAGGATTTGATGTCGATGAGAATTAAAGGACCCGATAGGATGACCATCTTATCTTGTGAACCAATATCATATTGTAACCAACTATGAGACTAATTGACTTGACACAAGACTGGATGATAAGTGTGGGGATCATAAATTCCTTTGATTGATGTTAACTGGGGGAGTATTTGATGGTAGCATTCTTCAGAGTGTAATGGAGGGAGACAAACTGGAGATGAAGGGACACAATAATAAGGGTATGGTGACTAAAAAAAATGACAATGTTGGGGGAAGGTAGACTCAATGACATTGATTAAAGGTGACCAAGGGTTGATTCCAAAAGAATGGGTGGTTCCCACAGTTTTGAGAGTATTGCAGATATGTTTGTACATAAAGAATATTTGGTGGGGTCCTAGTGGTTTTGGGCATGTCGGGGGACCAATTTGACGATGGTTGGGACTCCCATAGGTTTTGGTAAATCAAGGAGTCAATTTTGATGATGGGAGGGGTTCCCACGGTTTTGAGTGGGTTAGGGAAACTTTTCCAAGATGAAGTGAGAGTTGTTTTGCAAACGTGAAGATGGGTGCCCCATGAATTAATTCCATGCAGAGTGTTCCTATGACAATGACTGAAAATAATTGGTTTCTTTGGTGGAAGGGGGTCCCATCAAGGTCTTCACGAGGGTGATGATACAAAGAATATATGTAGATGGTTGAATTCTCATGGAGATATGATAATTCCATGACAAATATTAGTTCTTGTTACGGAGAAAATATTCATATGGCTTGGGGTGAAACACAAAAGATGGGATGACATCATAAAATAACTCTAATCTCAAATATGACATATGAATGTAAAATTCTAACGACAAGGGATAGGTCCCATACCTCAATCAGACGTTTGAAGAAGACCACTGTTGAGCTTTCGATCCAATGCTTGCAACCTACAACTTGTCCTCAACAACAAATGTATCCAAGCATATAATGTATATGTAAAATGTTAGCATCTTCTCTAGCATAATCCATTTACCATGTATGAACCAAATACACCCATGGAAATAAATATACACATTTGGACATGAAATTGGATGAGATCAAAGTATTTATATTAATTCAAAACAAAATTACAAAGTGGCAACCTCTCTCAGCAACTCGTCGAAACCAAGAAACCAAGTTCCTCCAGCTGGGCCTCCACCACTTCAATCCTCCATGTAAAGGCAAGCTCACAAAGATAACGGAGAAATTGGGAGATGAACATAAATCGTTCACTCAACAAGGATAAAGGGATTCAGACTCAAGCATATGGTAATGGGACAAAGTTTTGTTATAGTTTCCTTACTCTCAAATTTAATCCTCCTCCAATGCTTCTCATTGGATCAATATATAGACCTCAAATGGGAAATGGAGGGTCAAATCAAGGCATTTTCCAACATATGGAAGGTCATGGATCATAACCCCCATGACTTAGCATGGAAAATATGAAATATTTTTAATTTTGAGTATGAAACCCAATGCACACATGATGTAATGCTGCAAGTTGTGTACACTCGAGCTGCATAGTTGTTCACCTGCATGTATCTTCAAAAATGAATTTTTTAGGGTTTCACTGAAGCATTAGGAATATATTGAGCAATAGGGATATAGTGATTCTACATAGGGACAAGGGAAGGCCATCAAGGCACGATGCATAAGGTATGGAAAAAATTGCTAAAACATATGCCCCTTAATGTGTGATTTCAGATGGATACAGTACATGATAGCCCAAATATATTATAATAAATCCAGAAGTGGAGTCATGAATACTCAGTAGAAATAACTAGCCACTCGTCAGCATAATACAATAATGACTTTAAATAGATAACTATAGGTACGAAGTATATATGGAATTCCCAAGTACATATACATACAATGGCCATGAATAGGCATAATGGGCAAATGTCATAAGTGGTCACATCCACGTACAATATACAATGGAGTCTGGTCTCCATACTAAATGAAGACATCTGGTACATAATGAAGTACACTACTCTGATATCGAAACTAAAGTCTCATAGGTACTATCATGATCAATATAGTAGCATATATGTTAAAGTCGCTTGGATTCTGAGTTCTTATACACAAACCACCAATGGTACATGTCCCATCATGTGAATAAAGGTGTTGAGGTCAAACATGATGAAACATCATCTAAATAATGGTCATTGAGGTATATCGTTAACATACATGAAAAAACCCATCGATGATGAAAATGGGTGTTAAGGTACCGAGTACATTCAACAGGTGCGAATAGAGGTGCTGAGATTGAACACTTGAAGAATCCATCAATCAAGGTACATTGATGTATTCCCAAAATGTCGATGGCAAGAGAACCTGCCACTGATGACTACAAGTCTCAAGGCACTTAACTAACTCTAGATCCCAATTCCAAAATAAATGATATAAAGTTGATGGAATGGAATTCCCTGGAAGGAGGGAATTAGGGAATCCCCCATCATCCAATATGAGGTACACAACAGGATAAGTTATTTTGAATAACTCGAATGAATAGGATGTGCATGAACCAGTAACCATGTGCGTCTCTCACACATACCAAATGTGAATAGCGTGCGAAAGAGACCCTCTAAATAGAAGCCAATGATGAAAACTACTAATTGAGGCAAGGAAACCACCAATATGGTCTAATGGAATCCAAGACACGACACAAATCCCAATGTGTGAATATATTTCTAGCTGTAGAATACAAGGGAAACCACTCAATCAGTGAGCAATGATGAGATGTCATTTGTTGAGTTCAAGGTCACCTAGCAATAATGAAAGTATGCCCAAGGTGTGAAGTAGGAAAACATCTGTGTCATATAGTAGGATGGGCAACATGCAAAGTAAAGATATATGAGGAATGGTCGAATCAGGATAAAGACTTCCTTTGAACAAGAGCATAAGGAAAATGAATATGTTTAGTCAGCATACACTCCAATGTGCATACTAGGACAAATCTGCGAAGCAGGAGGCATCAATAGATAATTCATAGAGACTGGAATCTTAACAAGTCATGGGATAAAAACCTGAATCACAAGTGCAACTTCCTAAGGCCATACTAAAAACCCAACCCATAATGGATGGACTCATAAATTGTGCTTTGTTCAAAGGCGACACAGTAGTTGCCAACACAAGATGATATCATTTCTTGTCCAACTTTTTATGTTTTTATTTTTTATTTTTTGGTATTTTTTATGTTATAAATCTTGAAAACTAATAAAATGTGCTTATAGTACAATACAGAGGAAACAAGTGTCGTGGGAAATCAACAATATAGTTGCAAGAAAAGGAACATATCTATTCTCAATGCGAGGAAACACGTTTAGGATAAGGACACTCAGGGGGGTGTTCCTCTAGGGTTAGAGGTAATCCAGTTGCAAAGGATAAACAATAGGCTCTTCTTGGCTAGGATTGGGACATGCTCAAGAAATTTGGATTATAATACTGAAGTGGGGAGCCGACGTTAGGCTCAATAAGGCAAGCAGACATATGCAATGCATTTACAACTTGATATAAAAAGGGAGTCCTTGTGGGAGATAGCTAGCATAAGATATAAGAAGGAACATGAGGTTTCTAGTCAAAGACATGGTGGTACTACAAGGAACTCCCATACCTAAGGAGGAGATTCATCATGGGAACCATAAGGAAAATTGGGTTCTAACTAAGGTACCCATGGTCGAGAAAGCACTACTACTTAAAAAACAACACTTCTAGAAGTATCTGGAAAGTTCAGTGTCATTAAGAAGTGGATTCGTACCTAATATTTATGAGACATTGTAATAGTATAATGTAAAAATGTGGGCGGAATGGAATCCTATCCTATATGCCAGTTAATATTTATACCTGCCAAAGGAACAAACATGGTTGAAAATGGTAGGAATCCACTAAGGCTCAGTGAAAATGCATGAAAGAGGACCTTGCACAAAATGGGAAGTCAAGTCCCTATCTGTGTGATCCAGAGTCTAACCCTCAAAGTGATCATCCTAGTCTTGACGAGGATATCGGGCTCGATTTCTTTACATCAGGCATTAAAACCTCTCATGTTCTATGCAGTGGTGTATGAGGGACACCATTTATGACTGAAGCACCTCATTGTTGGGAAACATGAAACATCAACTGACAAAGTGTAAACTTTTTCAGTCCAAGAAATTTGGATTTTCCAGCATATTGTGTAGCTTATTTTTCAAGAGGGTATCGATCCTTAGCATGAGAGTTGAGGTCCCTCCTCATGGTCTACTTTATCTATCCCAAAAATGTTATATTGAAGTGATATGGTGGCTAGGAGGCGGCAAAGTTCCTTCTCCATACACATGATTTTTTCCACTCATGACGAAGACAGGAAATCACCATAAATGACTACTCATACGAGGGGATAGACTTTTGGGAAGACAGGGACATGCCACTACCACTACATTTTGAATTTGGGGACATAGGTAAGATCAATTTTTTTGTTTTGCGATATTTTTTTTGTATTTTGGCTTAAGGAAATAAAAATCATATTTTTAGTATGTATGTACTAATATTATGTTTGTTTTTCGCAGACATAGATCCACGACGACCAAAGGGTTATCCATTGTACCAGTGTAGAGGTTGAGGAGAGGACATGGTCGGTGGTGATGTCGATCGAACACTATAGAATGTGTAGGGAAACTTATCCCGTTTGATCCATAGGGTTCCTATGGTACAGATCGAGGATCTTCCCAAGGCTATGCAGATACATGTGGTCAAGGTACCCCGTCCATGGGTTAGGTTATTCAGGAATCTATCCAACACAGTAGTTTGTTACCATGATACTCATTCATGCCCATGGGAATAGATTCCATGACTCTATTTTGTATCGGTTGTATATATTCTGAGGGATAAAATCCTAGTTTTGTACAATGACACCATATTTTAAGGAACTTTTATTTGGAAAATAAAAAACTTATGGTTACCTCTTTGATAAATGTGTGTGTGTATGAATGTATAAATGTGAATGTGAATGCTTCTTTCTTATTTATGTGACAAATGACAATCTAACAATGCAGTTTACATATGAATCAACAACTTGATTATAGAGTCATTCGCCTCCTGTGCATGTTGTAGGTGCGGAATTCATCTCCACTGTAGATCTAATTATCCCTTCATCTTGATCCATTGATTATGTCCACCCTTTAACTCCTTTCTTTACATATTCTGCCACTCACTTACCTTTTCTCATGTCACGCAACTTTCCCTAGTGGATTCAATACCCACGATTGATCTCTTTACCTTTTATCATGCACCATTTATCAAAACCTGATATTTAACCTTCCTCAACGATCATTTCGTAAATGTTTTACTTTTTTCTCCTTGAGCAACTTCTCCCAATAGATCCAACCTCCATCGTTGATCTATCCCCTCCTCCAATATTGACCGTCGAACCCTTTATTATATACCAAAAGTAACTTTTTCTTCTTCTTTAGTCATTTTCAAGCTTTATCCTATAGTCTTATGATAAAATGAAAACCATGGTCTCTGCTTTATCCCCAATATTATCATCCCTTGGTCACATTGCCAAAATTATCATATATAAGCTCTTGATCTTGGCTTAAACTCCTCTTCTCACATGTTAACCAAAATAGGGCTAACACAATCCATGTTCATAATTCCATTGCAATCATTAATGGAGTTTTATTGCAGGTTTTGAAGTCCATTCCAAGCCAATTCGATTTCCATTGGAGAGATTGGTAAGTCTCCCATTCGAATCTCAAATGTCTTTCTAGTCTTCTCTTCCTTTCTGAGAGTTTTGAGATGAAGTCATAGGTGAGGATTGATGGATTCCAACCATTAATGGTGGATAATTGCAGGCCCCAATATCATATCCAAATAATTACCAATCCTTTTGTAGAGCGTGGGTAGCTTGTCACTCCATTTCCCAAGTATTTCTTGTCTCTCTCATCATGTAATATTGTTTTATTCCAATGGATGTAAACTCTGAGCTTCATGTGAGATTCATTTCATCCCCCACTAGTTATATTTGATTTATTTATACATATTTGTAATTATTCCATAAATTCAAATCAATTTGGTTGTGTTTCATAAAGATTTCTGATGCCATGCCTAGATTTCAATGAGAAATTGACTATTTTTCAGTTTTGTGTGAAATAGTCAGCTTAAGTATAATGGATTTCTTTTCTTTCTATTCTAGATATTCATTAACATGATAATGAATATATTCCATACTTGAAACTGAATATCTGTGATCTCCTTCCTGTGTTTGGCAAGCCTTGAAGTTGAGCCTATTGTGTAGTCCTAGAGACTAGTCTTTCTTGTGCAACCCCCTGACCTCCACAAATCTCTTATAAACCAGCATAAAAAAAATTTTACTAATATATTACAGATTCTAATGGGTCTTCAAGTGTCTCCAATTCATTTTCCCTCACATTTGGTTTATGGGAAGTGGATAACAAAGGTTTTAGTTTGGATATGTTGGGGTGGCCAAAATATTGGAAGTAGACTTCAGAATGGATGATGTTCGAAACCTAAATGGTCCAAACACATTGTGCATAGGAACCTGAGCAATCATAACCTCATCCCTTTCCTTGGTTTTAAACTACTTCTTTGATCTTTGTCTAATTGATTAGTGCAATTTCCCCTTGTTCACATAGTTTGTTTCAAATTCTTGAAAAGAGGGATTCAATGATACAATTAGATCTTATTGGCCATTACAATCATATTAGAACTATTTATGCTGCTAGTTATGGTCTTAATTATTCTAATTGCTCCTTGTATTGAGCTGGTAAAATTGAGCCAAGTATAATGAGATTAGTTGTGAGTATAACAAAAACTAGCCTTTTTTCTTGTACACTTTGCATAGTGTGCTTGATTCCCAAGAAGACTATCTTTTATGGGGTTAGTGTGCCTAAATAATCCTTAGGTGCATTAATTATAGAAGCCACTTCACTAGAATAAAATTGTAGAATAAGATCCACATCATTTCAGGTATAACAAATCCTCAATTCAACCATCATGTATGTAACTTGCAACTATGACTGTTTGTAAGTTCTTTGGTATTTTTTGGTACTTGCTTGTGTTTTGTAAGTATCGAAACTTGAAAAGAAAAAATTTGAATTGTGTATTGTATATGGTTTTATTTTCGTCTATGACCAACACCCCTCACCTTTTAAGGTTTGAATCTGATGGGTTGTAAAGGGTGGAGTTGCAAGAAGCCCTATGTATTTTACTCTATTTATACTTCTCCTCTTGCACCTAAAATGGAGGGACATTATGTCAGGCTTCAAGTTTCGAATCCTTATTTTGATAACGAGAATCCATGGCCTTCAAGAAGCCAAAACAAGCGATCCTGATCCACATACAATTTCAAAGGCCATATTCAATGATATAACGACATAGACTGAACAAAACCATTTCAAGAGTACTCATGTGTTTTGTGTCTAGTGTCGACACCTTGAGTCTCTTCTCACTTTGAGAGTTCTCATGTGTTTTGTGTATAGTTGTGACACCTTGAGACTCTCCTCTCCTCACATTGTTCCCAACAGGGGGAAATGAATATCGTTAGTAACAAGCGAGTGGTATCAAGTGACCCAAAACAAGTGAGCATGTGAAGAGATATGGTCAACTGATCTCTAGAGTTTGTGATCATCCTAAAACCGCCGGTATCGAGAGCACATTCATGTAACATAATCAAGTGAAAGATTATAGATAAATTACTTTCGAAAATATTTTCAAAGCTATAAATTCTCAACAAGATGCAGCTGTTCACTTCCCGTTTCAACTCTCTAGATGGTTTGTGGTCAGCCTTAAAACCACCCATTCAGTGGAAGACTTCATATTCCTGCTACTTCTACTAGACAAAACCTTTGAGACTCCATGCCAAGTTTAGGAGTTGGTGGTCAGCCTCAAACCACCCACATAGTAGAAGATTTCAGCTTCTGCTAGTACCATTGGTTGGTGGTCAGCTAAAACCACCCCTTTAGAGAGATATTGTATTTAGTAGAAGATGGTGCAAGCTTCTGCTAACATGCTTGGCATAGTGGTTTGTCAAGCCTTTTATTCAACTCTATTTTTTTTCTTGGACTCTTATACACCCTTCAGATTAAGGGGGGAATTGTTGGGAATCTAATCCTTTGGGTTAACATATTCCCATATGTTGTATTATGATTCATCCTTTTCATAAGAAAAGGAAATGGTGAGTCATAGGGGAGAGCAAGAGTCACATGGGACTCCAAGAGGCAACTTGGAATATGAATTCCAAGGGTCACTTCTCATGTATATATGCACATTAGTTAATTATAAGTAAGTGTGTTTTGACACCCATATTTCTGTTTTGTGTGTGTTGGTCACCAAGGTGCACTGAGAGGAAGGGGTGAATCAGTGTACAACAATTTTAAATTTTATTCAGAGCAATTTAAGAACAATTAATTCATTTGATTCATCAATATAATATCATCACATCGTGATCATATAGAAATCACATCAAGTTTCACAGTACACATAATTTTTACATGGAAACCCAAGTCCCGAGTGAAAAAATCACAAAAGGATTTTATAGAAATATTTGATCCAACATCAACTAGAATTACAATTCTTATACAACTTTACCAGCTACAACTAGAAGGGGATCCAACCCTGAAGGATTCGAACTGTCATTGACCACATCAACCTGTATTCTCTCTTTTCGTCTGTCGTCATTCCCATCGACTGAACTTCACTATACTCCATTGGATTACAACCATCCATATGCTTCGACTGTAAGTCAATCAACTTTATGTCGTCTCTTTCCCCGTCGAATCCCCACTTGGGATAACAGTCCACTAGCCTATTTCTTCAACTATAACATGGTCGACATTATCTCTTGTGCTTGTATACCCTGTGACCATTCACATGATGGTCTCTCAGGTAACAATCATCTCAACACCAACTGTTCTACTACCATTATTCTTGTGGACTCCTCACGACTCTATGGTCCTTGTTGGATTACCCTAGTGGTCCATGAGCCTGTATTCTTGTCAATCCATCCCTCTGGTTGGCCTTCTCTTAACTTTGATTGGTCACATCTATGATTCCCAATCATTTTCGTTGATCCTTGCAACATGCTCCTTCTCGTCGCCTTCCTCTACCATTATATGGCAGCCTATCTTCATGCGTCGGTTTCCTCCTTCGATTGGTCTAGTTCTCTGATGATTTTATATTCTAACACGAATTGAATCTCTGACCCAAGTATGCTTCTGGTCATCCCCCACCATCTGGGCTTTATCTACCCCTTTCCTTCACACAGAAGGTCTCTGACTCTTCTTCTGCAACAACATCTACTCGTGTTCATTATGCTTGGAATCCAACTCGACCAGTTACCTCATCGACCCCTCCGTCAACTATTCAGTCCTCCAACTGATCCTTCCTCGACTGCAACTCCTTAAGTGCTTGCCACCACTTTTGATCTATTGCTCGACCATATTCGTCGACCGCCCTATTCCATATGATCGCATGGGCTCACACAGTACCCATTTCTTCTTCCTGAAAGGTCGTCGTCTCTGTTTCAATCAACTCCCTCATCATCTATCTTCGTCAGTCATTCTTGGGCTAGAGTCCCCTGCATCAAACTCCCCAGTTTAACAAAGGGAATGACATCATGCCAAGGTCCTTCTCTACAAGATCTTGGTACTTGCATTTCTTTCAGTGGTGGTGCCGAAACTTATACACATGCTAAGTGGCCTATTCCTTCCTTCCACTCTAGTCAGTTATGTTCTAACTTGTTTCGTTTCTTTCACTAATCCAACTCCAACTACTTCCAAATATATCGGTGAAATTATCTATCGAACCCTGACTACCCAATACAAATCCTTGATTGACCAGTCTTTCCATCAAATGTCACCATCAACTTTCCCTAACCCAATATATCCTCTGGCAGGTCTTCTACAACTCAACAATGTTCATTTCTCCCCTTAACTCTTGTGAAGCACCTAGCTCCACTTCCACAGTCTTCCTTCAATGACTATATTCTTCTCTAGGAACCTCTGACTGGTTCCACTTCTTCAGATGGTATTCCTTCAACAGTCCATCTATCACTTCTCCTTTCTTATCGGATCTCCTCCCGACTTCCCCAAGACTTTTCGGTTCCGCTCGACCCCATATACCGAATTCATCCTCCATTCTGGGTTCCTCGTCATACCCAAACTTATCAATATGTCATTGTGATGCACGTTTTCTTCCCATAGAAACACCATTGACGATATTCTGACTGCATTCGCCTTCTTCTAGGCTTCTTGACCCACTTATTCTGTCGATCTCACCTCAACGACTTGTATACCAGATGCAAGTTTATCCTCAATCTTCGACAAAGTTACTACTGCGAGTGCATACTTGGCTTCTGCTACAAGTATTCCCTCGACTCGCCTCTCGTCTTCCTTTTTCAACCATGGTCATAGAGTCTGGCCCTTGTCATTATTTTCCTCTGCAGTCCCTATGGATTCCCTTCCATCTTCCTCTACATCCTCGTACAGATGCTCCTTCGACTCGTCGATTGAACTCTCCACCTCTACTGGGTATTCAGGAAAACTTTCCTCTGTTATGCTTTCCTCTAAATCGGTAGTACCTCAGTGGTATTCTGCACACTTTTATGCTACCATCTTGTTGATATTACTGTTGACAACTCCATCAAAATTTTCTCCTCCACACTTCCTTAGGTGAAAGTTGTCACATACCTCCACTAAATCAGCCATTTACTCAACCGATTCCATCACCATGTCGATCCTATACTCGTATGATCGTGTCTTCTTCTCCTCACCAACAATCTCCTCAGACAGTGCCTCAGATATCTTGTCAACATCCACTACATCCGATGCTCTCTCCTCTGCTTTGATGGTTATCTTCCCAATCGACTTCATTCTTTCTTCGACATCATTTATGCATGAGTGCTTTCCTTTCTCGTTGGCTCTATACTTATCTGAATGCTCCTATACATCGTTGAAAATATCCTTCAACGAATGATCCTAGGAGTTTTTACTTGGATCCCTTTCCTCCTCTGGTCATTTCAACTCGACAACTTATTTGGATTCCATCTTCTCAAGATGGGTCCTTTCAGGGACATCTTCCATCATCATTCCTTCTTCTAGGAAGTATCCATTGACTTCCTCTTCCTGTGCGGCATCTCCTTCGCACCTGTCGGCTTGTCCTCTACCTAGAATCTAAAGCCTCTACCTGATCCGCTCTTGTATCTTGTCGATCTCCTTGATTGTGAGTATTCTCTTCCCCGTCATTAGGGTCTTAACCAACTCATATTGGCTAGGCAACCTATCTAACACATACGTTGTCTCCCACACTTCCAGCTTCAGCACTGTCCCCCTCAACGCATTGCAAATATTCTTCAAGGTCGTCTCCTCTCTTGACCTTGGCACTTCTGCACCTTTACATTGTGTAGTATTCTTCTAGACCCATCAACCGATTCCTTCTCTCCTCTCCTCAATGTTTCTCTCCATCTTCTCTACCGAAACTGATTCTTTCTTCACATCCTTGCAGAACTCCTATCTTCCTTCTACTCATCTAGTCTTCAACTGGGGTTTACTCCTCTTCTCTAGAAATTACCCGACTATACAATCCATCGCTAGAGTTACCCAATGCTTGCAACCTCAAGCTCAATTGTTGGCTAAATCTACCTAACGTACCAGTTGGAAGCGCCTGCTCTTCACTTCATTTTCCTGCAACTCATCCAACAACCGCAGCTGTGGAGATACATATATCCTCAAATTCTCTTTAGGATTCTCTATTTTGCAATCCTGGCTATGGAAAAATATACCCTACTTCCCATGGGAGCTATCCTTCTCTTACAGGTCTACCCAACCGTGGTTGGAGCTGTTATTGACCTTATCACAATTGAGTTCCACTTCACTCGACAACTCTATCCAACCACAGTTGGAGTCACCTTCCTCCTCCGATCACAACTAAATTCTTCATGCAGGATACTCCTTTGATACCAACTAATGAAAATGACCTATACCATTTCCATTTCAGAGTCACGCAACTCTGATACCAACTGATGCAAACGGCCTGGACCGCTTCCCTTTCAAATTCATGCATCTTTGATACCAACTAATGCAGGGCCAGGCTAACCGAATTATATAGATAGCCTCGATCACCTGCTATCAAAGTCTCCCAGCTGGAATACGACACCAGTTGATCCTATGCAAGAAACCACAACTTACTAAATCACCATGCACACAACAAAACAACATAAATGTGCGAAGGATTATGCCTTGTATTAATTAACAGAAATCATATTACATAGATGATTACAACTAAGGGTGAAGTCCATTATGGCTCAATCGACCCTGTACAATATAGCTCTCCAAATAAAGGAGGAATACCTATCAAATCCCAAGGGTCTAATCCCCTTATCATTTTCCTCAACCTCTATTTATACAGTTTTTCCACCACCATAATTTCCCGCTCAGGTGGATTCTACAAGTTTCTGTCTTCCTATGGAAATCTCCATGGCACACATTGCCATCCGACATCCTCACCTACTTCCATTACTGTTCCAACTATCCCAACTACTCTGATATTGGGTTTCTTGTTGGTCAGCTCATGACCAATACTCACCATCTTCTATCAGTCATCTGGTGTGGTGCTCTACTGCACCATCTTAGTCCACTTGTTCGTCGAAATTCCCTTTGACCGAACTTCACTCTGCTCCATTGGCTCACCCCATTGAATCCCTACTTGGACTAGCACTCCACTTAGAGCCTCTTGCTTCGACTATAGCTTGGTCAACATTAGCTCTTGGGATTCCATACCCTATGACCACTCGTAAGTTTCTCTCTTCGATAACAGTCATCTCAGCTCCAACTGTTCTCCTACCATTATTCTTGTGGAATCATTGCGACTCTATGTTCCTTGCTGGCTTACCCCAGTGGTTCATCCACCTGTATCCTTGTCAAGCCATCCCTCTGGCTTACCCCAATGGTTCATCCACCTGTATCCTTTGTCGTCTCCCTTTTAATCGACTCTCTTGTCACTTATCTTTGTCAGTCGATATTGGTATGGATGCCCCTTCATTAAACAAAAGGATGGTGGTTGTGGATGGCTCTCAAGAGTCCAAGAACACCACATCATTGGCTCTCTACCATCTTCACAACATCGTCAATATGCTCGCATTGCTCCATGTTTTTGACTCCTATAAATCCACTTCCAAATGCAAGCCAAGCCCCAATAGGCACCGCTATGCCTAGGGATGCGATCTTGTCAACTCAATCTAGGCACTCTGCAGAGCAAACATGCCTGAGGTAACAATAATAATGATCTTGAATCTTGATCTGGGTCTTGTTAGTTTAGTTTTTGTCTCATGGGAGTTTGATTTTCAGCATAGGATTCTCTTTCATATTATCTTAGTGAATTAGAAAAAAAAATAGTTGCTTATATTTTAGTTGGCCATGCGAATGGCTTTGTAATTTCAAATATGGTTTTGTAAAATTTGCAGGTTAAGGTGGAAGCGGTGGTAATGCAAGGAGAAAATGGAAATATGATTGTGTCCCAAGCCAAGAAATTTCAAGCTTCGATCCTTATAATGGGTCAAAGAAAACCCTCCTTATTGTGAAGGTAGGTATGTTACTGTGGAGAAAATTTATGAATCCATGTGATGATATTTTTGGACCAATGGTTACTACATTAAATAGTTTTGAAGGTTTTTGTAGAACAAGGAGGAGGAGCTGATAGAGTATTGCATTGAGAATGCAGAATGTATGGAATTGGCCATGAGGATCAGAGCAATGGCATCAACGACTACATGATCAACAACAAGTGGAATTTGGCTTCTATTATGAGCTCGTAATCCTTTATTTGTATGGCCTCTCTCATGCGCTTCGATCATCACCCTCCATTCTACATAGCACATTACTTATGGCATTAGAAGACACTAAGTCAAACCAAGTTTTAGTTAGTTCAAAAATGAATTTTACACAAGAGAATGTATTAAATATCGAACACATGCTCTAGAATGAAAGCAAGTCGAGTCTATGTTTGTATGGTCCCATCCTTTTTAGCATCTTCAGTTCTTGAGGTTTGATTACCATTTGCCAATAATTTGAGGACTCGCTTGACATGGGGTCCAAGGATCTAATCCAGCTATCACTATACTCCTAGGTGCACCCACACGACCCAAACTCATGAGGCATGGGTAAGACGAGGTGATTTGTACTCGTAACCTCTATTTACATCATGTCCTTCATATCAAGTAAATTGCGGCTTGAGCTACACCCTTATGGACCACTCACCTTGAAGGACAAAGTATCTAGAGAGGGTGGATGATAGTTTGAAGCAACATCATTGATATTTTCATTGGTAATGATAGCCACATGTCAACATTGGAGCACAACAACTTTGTGTTTATCTCCAACATCGTTGAGCCTTATCCCTTTGTGCTCCGACGCTCATGTCCAACACCGTTGAACACTTCCCTCCCATCGTGTGTCATTTAAACTTATACATGTTAAGTAAAAAACTATAGCTCTTCTGCCATGTGTCAACATCGTGGAGGGTTATGGATTTGTGTTGCAATGCTAATCTCCAACACTGCCTAGCGCCATCTCCTGCATATAACTTTTTGTTCATATGAAATGATTATGTTAATGGTTTGGAGTATGGAAGGATAAGACTCAGGTCACAACCAGACAGTCTTCTCTGGTCTTACAAGAACTACTCAGGATCTTTAACTGCGGCTATGGCATATGAATGCATTGCGGACCACTATTTGGACCCGCATCCTAATACTTCTTTTGTTTACCAGATCCTTTGGAAATTCAACATTCCTGAAAAAATACGATGCTTTATCTGGCTTCTCTTAAAAAACAAAGTTTTAACGTGGGATCAGCTCAATATACACGGTATCCAGGGTCCTAGTTACTGTTTTCTCTGCAAGAAAGATGAGGAAACGGCCCAGCATTTGTTTATGGACTGTTTATTTACCAAGAGCACCTTTGAAGTTGTATCCGAGCACTTTGGCACTCGTTCTTTATATAAAGCATCTCCTCGTTTGTATCTTGAGCACTGGTTTCGTTCTCATTCTTTCGACTACCCCAAGCTCTACCTGCCCCTCTTCATCTTTTGGTCAATCTGGAAACACAGGAATGGATGTATATTTGAGGGAAATACACCATCTGTCTATGCGTTCTTTCTCCAAATTGATATGCTCTTTCATACATTTACAGTGCCTGGAAAGAAGATTAAATATAGAATCATTGGTTTTCCTCCAACGATTACCTATCCTTGTGGTTATTTTGATGGTGCAGCCACCAAGAACATTGGGGGGGAAGGTTTCGTGTTACTTTTGACCAGCTCTCACTGCATACACTTCTCTATGGGCTATGGCAGAAGTACTAACACAAGATCTGAGTTGATGGCATTATGGGCCCTTCTCTCTGTTTCAAAGATTATAGGAATTCCTTTACACTCTATATATGGTGACTCCCTTGTCATCATTTCATGGGCTACAGGAAATGGCACACTGAACTTACCTCATCTGAGTCATTGGTGTGATGATATTAGAGAACTACTGCATATCTTTCCGGAAGTGATCATGAAACACATATATCGTGAGCATAACCAGATAGCTGACAGTCTCTCTAAAAAAGCACTCTCTCTTGATTCAGGATTTGGAATTTACAAGGAATCACTGAATGATATGATCATTGATCATTGTAATTTTCAACTATATTAGCTAGTGCTGGGCATTAGTCCTCTTTATTCCGCACATAACTTTGTTGACATTAAATGGGATCTTAGCAATCTCATGAAGAGACCCTCAGTCTTCTTCTTATGCTCATTATTTATGTTTCTTCTGTTCATTTCTGAATAATTGAACAAATCTGACATGTCTATACATGAGTGATGATATAAGCCTGAATCACAACAGGCTTGTGACCATATTGCCCATGTTATGATGGCGGGGTCTCGCCATTGAGCTGAGAGGATACCCCATTGCTCCGAATCCATTCTTGATGAATGCCTCTATGGCTGATTGTATATGATGATCTTTGATTCAATAGAATAACAGGATCTGGTATTTTGTCGATGTTCTAGAGAAATATTGCTTTCTTTTGCAAATGATTCAAATGTTTTCCTCACAAATTATAATATGATGTTTATTATATTAAATATTGAAACGACTCGAATTTATCACCGGGTATTGTTAATTGTGTAATTTTCCAAATCCCCATTTAGTATAGTAATTTGCATTATTTTTTTTTATTTTTTTAAAAAAATAGATTAACAATTAAATTAGTTTAATTTTTTATCTTTTAAAATAAATTAACAATTAAATAAGTTTAATCTTTTATTTTTTAAATTAAATAGGAATTTGGTTAAAAATTATAAAATAGGAAATTTATTATAATTTTGTTTAAACACTTTATGTATATTTTAAAAAATTTAATTTTAAAAATAAATAAGTCAAACTTTATCTTATTATAAAATATTAAATACATTTAAAAATAAACTTTCTCAACTAGCTTTTTAGTATTTTTTTTAGTTTTAAAAAACTATATATATATATTGGTGGTTTATAATGAATGTGTAATCTTTATATTTAAGAGCCAAAAGAAAAAATGATAACATTTCTTTTTATTAAAATTAGTTATTGCGTAGAGAGGTGCTCTACAGCCAAGTATGGGGTGATCTTGTAACGTTATGCAACGTTACTCATGTAAACATCGCTCATAAAAACAAAAATTTTAATTATCCTCCAAAGTAAATGTGAGCCACAAAAACAACTTAATATAGGGTAGATGTTGTAATGTTACTACCTAACAAAAACAATAAAAAAAATTATCCGCAAAAAAAAATTGGGTCAGAAAAAACAACACAATGTGGGGGAGATGTTGTAATGTTCCTACTTAACAAAATAATAAAAAATAAAAAATTGAATTATCGGCAAAAAAATTGTTGGTGGTGCACATGGTTTTAAAACCATGTGTAAGGCCTCCTAAACAACCCATGGTTTTATTGTACATCGTTTAGGAGGGCCTTGCAAATTGTTTTAAAACCATGTGCAAAGCATCCTAAACAACCTGTGGTTTTATTGTACATGGTTTAGGAGGTTGTTGCAAATTGTTTTAAGACCATGTGCAAGGCCTCCTAAACAACCCATGGTTTTAGGAGGGCCTTGCACATGGTTTTAAAACCATATATGGAGGAGATCTTGTAATGTTCTTTGATAACAAAATAAAAAATATTATATGTCTATCATAAATGGTATTAAATATTAATAATAAAAATATTACATGTCCACCTTAAATAAAAAGATGTGTCTTTGGGTCTAAATCACACCAAAGTTGATAGTTGAGTGCCATACTTAAGAAGTTTGCATTTATAAAGATTTGATCCCTCTGAACCCTTGATAGAGCTTAGGATTTGAATCTATGCTCATATAAACTAAATACAAACCTCAGGTAAATTATAACATCTATTTTTATTGAAATTAGTTATATGAACCAAATACAAACCTCAAATCTCATAGTCAATTATAGTGCATTAAAATTTCATACATTAACAAATTAATAAGTATATTTATGTAACACCTTTGTGCTCTAGGGCCATGTAAAAGTCATTCTTTAAAAACTAATTTATACAATTACTGAAGTTAATCTATTTTAAAATTTCATATTTTAAACTTCCGGGAATTAATAAGTATGTTTATGTAGGATATTTGTGCTATAGGGCGAAGTAAAAACCACTATTTAAAATTAATTTATAAAATTAATGGAGTTAATGAATTGTTGGGTTGGCTATTCACTAAGCAAAAAGCCACTTTTTAAAATCTTATTTAAAAATAGTGGAAGTGGTCAATTTTGGGTCGGTTGTGGTCTCTTTTCAATGTAACATCAATAATACTATTTTGATAAGAATCTTGATATCTTGGTATTTATATTATTATAATGTGAAGTATTACCCACTTTCTTAAAAATCTTATTTAAAAAATAGTGGAAGTGGTCAATTTTTGGGTTGGTTGTTGTCTCTTTGCAATGCAACGTCAATGATTACTATTTATTTGATAAGAATCTTGATGTCTTTAATATTTATATTATTATAATGTGTAATATTAGGTTGGTTATTTTCTTTTTATAAGGTAATATTATTGTTGAAAAGTGGTGGTGAGGGTGTACTTATACCAATTTTAATCTATCAAATTTTAAGAAAAATAATAATTAGTTTGTTTGTTTGAGTTTTATTTTTATGTTTAAAAGTTTAGAGATGAGCATTTTTAAATTAAATTATAATTAGATAGAAGGTTGGGCACATTCGTATTGTAAATCAACAATTTTGAAATTGGTCTTAGTACGTGGGGAAATCTAAGAGGAAGTGTTTCTCATCCTTAACAGTTATAGTCTCACAATTAAAAAGATGGCACATCCTTTCATCACACAGAGTTTTAGGAAAGGTCCAACTCCTTGTTTCACTATGCATCACATGTGAATTCGTTCTTATTTTAGCTATGTCGGTCTTATCTATGCTAGTCAAAACAAAGAAATAACTTTGATCTGTGAAAATCTAATTCTCAACAATATCTAGGAGTTAAGGGAATCCTCACAACTCAAGGAATTCACAAACTATGCAAACAAATAGTGAAAAGAGAAAAATTAACACATAGGAAGAGTGCCAATAAATGAAGCTTCTATTACTGTCCAACATGTAAATATGTCTAGAACATCATTATAATACAATAGGTGAAAATCGTTATCCTTTGGAGGCAAATTGGAGGCATACATGTGGCAGGCTTATATTGGACCTCAAATCCCCCTAGGTGGACCAATGAGCTCCCAAATGACCTCAAACGGTCACAAATGACCATGTGAACATGAGTGAAGCATGCTAGGACATAAACGAGGGTAGGATAGGCATGCTAGAGTGCATGTGTGAGTGGGAGTGGCTCTCGGAAGTAATAAATGGTCAAAAAGAGAAAAAAAAACACTCAAATACAATGCATGGACGCCTCTAGTCAAACCGGTTCCCTATTTTAAGGAATGGGAGCACACCAAGGAATGAACTGTCATAAATGAGGGCACATGTGTCTCCTGAATGATCAAATATGGGCGCTTGGGTGCATTAATGAGTCCAAAACCCCCAAATACCATGCTAGACCAACATAATTACCAAGGTTTGGACCATATGACATAAGTAAAAAACAAATGAAAATGTGTCCTAGGTGTATGTGACCATGGTACTAGGTGGTATGATGCTCTAACACCCCCCCTTAAGCATGACTTAGTGTAACCACATCAAAAATTGAGGCCTTGGAAACTAAGGCTCAAGTCACCTCTTAAAAAAAAATTATTTGTCCATATAACCAAGGTAAGGAGGAAAACCTCATGGGAACAAACCCCCCCTCAAAAATGGACATGGATCAAAATATGAAAGTGAATATCAGTCATCACCATGTGTCACCCACTCCAAGGAGTGACCTCATATAGGTGTATGTCTTCTCTATGAATCTCTTGGTGAAGATGTCAATAGTTTGCTCTGCATATGGGAAATACTACAATGATATCACTTACTCATACACCAAGATTCGGATGTAGTGCATGTGTATCTCAATGTGCATGGTCCTCTGTCTCTGTTCTAGATCGGTATAAATCTTTATTTCACTTTGATTGTCACACCAAATGACAATGGGTGAATCAAATGCAAAACCGAGTTCTCCAAGAATGCCTTGCAACCACACACATTGTGTACCTGCATTCACTGCTCCTTTGCACTCGACCTTAGCCGATGAAAGATATATATTGTGTTGTTTATTACTTGACCAACACATGGGACCATGTGTAAGCATGAAGTGGACTTCCTGTCAATGAAATTTCCAACCCAATTAGAATTAGTAAATCCAACTAATTCTAGTGGAGAATTAGAAGCATAGTGTATCCCGAAGTGTTTGGTTCCTTACACATAATGAAAGGTCCTATTATCAACCTTCCAATGGATATCATGAGGCTCCTACATATACCTTGAAACAACACCTAATGCATAATCCAAATCAGGTCGAGAGTTTGTGAGATACAACAAGCTCCCAACTAGTTGCCGATACAGTGAGTTGTCCACCAATGGAGATGGACCCAAGTCACCTAGTTTCACTCCTAAAATGAAGGGACACTTG
Source organism: Pseudotsuga menziesii (assembly GCA_001517045.1). NCBI lineage: Eukaryota > Viridiplantae > Streptophyta > Pinopsida > Pinales > Pinaceae > Pseudotsuga > Pseudotsuga menziesii. Next base: position 74,517 of record LPNX010954282.1, read on the forward strand.
GATTCCTTACCGTCAACCATTTTAAACTTCAATAACAAGTCTACAACATACTTTGATTGGCTTACCTTGATACCTGCATTAGATTGCTCAATCTCCAAGCCAAGAAATTGTTTCAACAATCCAAGGCAAGTCATTGAAAACACACTATGCAATGAAGACTTAATTGAACTTATATCAGCAATGAAACTTATAGTGATAAAAATATCATCAACATACATTACTATGACTTGCAATGAATCACCTAAATTTTGCAAATATACATTAGGATCAGATTTGCATCTTTCAAGGCCTAGAGATAGAAGAAAGTTGTCCATCTTGGCATACCAAGCCCCAGGGGCTTGCTTGAGGCCATAAAGAGACTTATTCAACCTAAAAAAAGTGAAGTATCATGAATGAAACCTTCAATCTGGTGCATATAAATATCCTCATGAAGGTCACCATGAATAAAAACACTCTTCACATCCATGTGGTGCACCTCCCATCACTTAGATGCAACAATGGCCAAAACTAGCATGATAGAGTCCATCTTTGCAATCAGTGCAAATGTGTCTGTATAGTAAACTCCTTGGACTTGAGAGAAGCCCTTCGAAACCAACCTAGCCTTGTACTTGATATCAGAACCATCAATAGCCACTTTGGTCCTATAGACCCACTTACATTACACTAGTTTCCTCTTGGAAGGTAGCAGAATAGAATCCCAAGTTTCATTGTTCTAGAAAGAATTGAACTCTTATTGCATGGTTGTTTTCCATATTGGGTCATGCTATTCTTCCTCATATGACTTATGATCATATCCAACCATCATGAAGAACCTCTCCTAAATATTCAATTCACAAGTGGAGAAAGCATTGTGAAATTGAGATCTAGTCTTCCTAGAGTCTAGTGGATCTCCAACAAGATCACCAGCTGCTTGTATGGTTTTCTCAACCCACTTTGTCCTTATGGGTGAGACATGATCTACATGCATTTCATCATCTTAATCCTCAATATCAGAATCATAAAAATCAGATAAATAATCATCACTTACATCATCATTGAGTGGAGGGTGTGAGCATTCCCCCTTGACTAGTTCGATCTCTTGCATGGGATCTTCTTCGAACTCTACACTTGTTTCAATGAATGTTTTCTGAGATGAGGGATCAAAGAGCTTGTATCCCTTTGCATATTCATCATATCCAAGCATAATGGACTCCTTTACTTGAGGTTTCAAGGCCTTTCTCTTCTAGGGAGGAATTCTAGCCCAAGCCTTTGAGCCAAAAACCCTAAAATGAGAAACTTTGGGATTGTGACCACTCCAAGCCTCAAATGGAGTTTTCTCTTCCAATGATTTTTGTGGAAATATGTTCTAAATATATGCAACACAAATTATGGATTAATCCCATATCTTAGGAGACAAATCCTTAGCCTTCGTCATGGATGTGGCCATCTCCTTTAGTGCTCTATTCTCGCGCTCTGTAATACCATTTTGTTGTGGTGTGTAGGGCACAGAATGTTGCATATGAATGCAAATTTCATGACATAGATGTTGTAGCTTATTGTTGACATAAAAATTTCCATCATCATTCCTAAGTACCTTGATTTTATTCCCACTCAATTTTTCTACCAAATCCTTGAATACTTTGAAAGTCTCAAAAACATCATATTTTAACTTGAGAAAATACACCCAAAAACACCTTGAAAAATCATCTATGAAAGCAAAAAAAATAACTGGAGTTTTCATAGGAGGGTGTGGGAAGTGGCCCTATCATATCTAAATGTATCAAATCAAGCACTTGGATTTCCCTCCTTTCCTTTCCCTTCTCATATTTGTGCTCAACTTGTTCCCAACTATGCACCCTTTGCATGTGCCTTTAGAAAACTTGATACTTGGAAGCCATTCAACCATGTTTTATTTGCTTAGTGCTTGAATATACATGTAGTTGAGGTGTCCAAACCTCTCATGCCATAATTTTCTGGTCTCATTGGCATGTGACAAGAGTGCATTCCCTTGGGATTAAGGAAGGAAGTGAGAGAACTTATACATCATTGAATCATGGTCATCAATACCCATTGCAACAACTTGGCATGTAGAAATTTCTGAAATCTCCACATCATTTTGAGTAAATGTTACTCTCTTGGTTGTACCTGTGTATGTCATTTTATAGACATAGAGTAGGTTTCTTGTAACATCAGGCACATACAACACATTGTTGAAGTACCCATTGTCGAGGTCGATCCTGTCAATCCCTTTGGCTGGTATCTCAGAGTCATCACCCATGAGAATGGATGGAAAACTGTAAGGATGTAGGGCCAAGAAGGATTCTTGTATGGAAGACATGTTCCTTGAGGAACCTGAATCTATGATGAAGAAAGAAGAGCCTTAAGATCCAACAACCAGTTCATGGCATCTATCCTTGTTTTCTGAGCTTGAGCCTCCCTATTTCTTCCTTTCGCCTTCTAAAAGGGGGATACTATTCTTATCAAGGAGTTGCACCATCATGTCAATGATTTTCTTTAGGCATGCACTCTCTGTATTCCAACCTTTGTGACAATAAGTGCATTTTGTATTCTCTTGCTTATTCTTTTCTTTTCCCTTCCTAGGATTCAAACCCCCATCTAAAGATTTAGTATCATCATGCTTTTCTTCTCTTGTTGCTTCATATATTTGGCTTTCTTCTTACCTTTGGATTGATTCAAAACACCTACAGCAAGGGATTGATCCTTTTTGGATTTGATGGTACCCATTTGCACCAATTTGTCTTGTTCCTCAGTCAAAGAATCCATGAAGTCTGCCAGTGAAGGAATTCTCGAATTTCAAACTGTCAGCTTTCTCGAGTGGAATGTGGAGACAAACACTGAATACTTAGGCCTAGCTTCAAAAGAATGGACACCATCAATTGTTCCTCTTTCTTATCGATGTCACACTTTTTCAGCTAAAGTACCAAGGATTTGGACTTTGTGAAGAAATCTTAGATTGTATCAAAGTGAGTTGGGCTCAATGTGATCAACTCATTTTCGAGTTGGTGTCCTCTCATCTCATCATTATTCCCAAATAGTGACTCAAGCTTGAGCCATACTTCATTGGGTGTAGTAAGATTGTTTATATGGAATAGAAGATCCCTCAAAATACTAAGACAAAGCATCTTGAATTCCTCATCCAACTTGATGAAGTACTTCTATTTGTCCACATCAGAGTTGGGCTCATTCTCAGTCCCCATGGTTACTTTGTGGAGGCATTTATACCTCCGCTGGATCACCATTTCAGCCTTCTATTCAAAATAATTGAATGGGTTAAGCAAGACATGACTTTGCTCCATTTTTGCTTGCGCACTGAGTGACAAAGACACTAGAACTACCTACAATGCAAACACTTGAATTTTTCTTGAGGAGGCCCTAGATTGTAACTCAAACTCTCTGAATTCGACTTGCATCTCCAAAGAGCACTAGTACCATGTGAAAATATGATTCATAACAAGATATAGGAGCTAAAGGAATCCTCACAACTCAAGAGTAAATTGAACTAAAACCATAAAAACAAGATTGTCCCTTACAAAGTAGACCAAACCAAAACATAGAATTAAAATGCATAGAAAGGGAGGGATTACTTTGAAATCAATATATGATATTGACACTCTTCAAATGATATCAAACCATCTGGCTGAGACAAGCCTTTTTTGGATAAAATACACATCGTTGAATTAAATTCCCTGAAATTATAGTGAAAACATAAGGAGATAAAGGAGTCTTGAAGCTAATGGACACGCGAAAGCCACTAATCCAACAAAACAACCTGAAACTGAGACTTGTGAAGATCCCAATCAATAATGATATTGGATTCACTAATCACCAGTATAGAGAGACCATTCTAATTCCAAGAAAAATATAGGAGACTAGTTAGAGCAAGAAGTCCATAATGGGTGTTTGACCCCCCATCCTCCCCCCACATCTCTTCCAAATATTGATAAAGTGGGAATTCGAGAGGGACAACACCATACCAACTCCCAAAACCAAACCAGAATTCTGAGAAGATTCATCAAAATGACTTGCTGCAGACTGGATTCAAAAGAAGTATTTTTTGACATTTAATTAAAAGAGGTTTATCAACCCGTAAAGCACAAGGGATCTATATAATTGACTGGATCAAATATTGGATATTCATAGGTTTGTTTTCAAAAGTGACAATGTTCCTGTGGCATGAAACAACCCACCTGACAAAAATCGAGAGAAGAAGCCAAGGAGAACCTATGGAGAACCATTCGAAAAAACTTTTACCAAAGAGATAGAACCCGTGCTTAATGATAAATCCAGCATCTGCCTCATCTCTTTCCATACCATCTCGGTAAATCAGAGAGAGCAAAAAAGATGATCCAGAGTTGCTTCAGATTACTGACAAATACAACATAAAATAATTCCATCCCAGCCTCTTTTCATCTAGTTTTCCCAAGATAGACATTTATTTTCCAAAACCAGCCAACAAAAACACATGACTTTGAGAGGACACTTCTAGGTCCATAATTTTGAGTGCCACCAAGAGCTCTAAAATGGCCACCTACCATAAACCAAATCCTCATAAGCACCTTTTATCATAAGAGTACCAGAAGCCACATCCAAGACCATAATAAAATATCATGTTTGTTGTTCAGGAAGGTTCCAATCATGCATAGACCAAAAACTGAACTTCTCCATTCCTCTCGGAACCAAGCATGAAGATTTAGAGATTCTACATTTTTCCAAGTGTGAAACCCATAGAAAAGAGAGTTTCCATCATAATTTAGGCCAGGGAAAAATGCCTCTTGATCTGAGTCCATAAATGATCTAACAAGAAATAATACAAAAAGAGGACCCCCCAAAGAGTGGTTCTTCTCCTATTTTTATAAGCGGTCCATTCCCTAGTTTCCAAGCAAGCTAGTCTTTTAACAAATTCAAACAACCAAGAATACAGATCCAACAATTTGAGTCGCCAATGGGGGTAAAGAGGCCTATCTAAACCACTCAACCAAAGATCCATTCTAAAGATATTTTTCCCTCATAACATAACTCCACAAAGCATCACCAAAAAGACATTGCCACAACATTTTTGCAGCGAGGGATTTTCCAAAATCAAAAATATTTTTTAGGCCCTAACTACCAAGATATTTTGGGCGATCCAGGGAATCCCAATTTTTCAAATGATATTAATTTTCTTTTTTCTAGACCAAAGAAACCCAAAACATTGTTGTATATTTTTTTCCAGAATATACTTCAGAACATTAGCTAAAATCATCCAATAAACCAGAGTATTCTCCACCACATACTTTATAACGATAAGTATACCTCCCAAAGAAAGCCATCATAAGTGTAATGTACCTTTATGATTTTAGGCACACTAACTCAAGCAGTAGATCAACTTAATGCGCAATTCATAAAATAAGCAAAACTAGTTACTAGAAATGAGACTAGAATTGCCCGAATCAACCTTGATGCACAAAGGAGTTTTTTCTCAATTAACATAGGATCAATGATTGGTTCTATAAGGAAAGTGGAAGGTCTACAAATATATATCAAAGGTGAACAAATTCAGAATTTCAGATTAAGGCAATTTGGGAAATACTTAATCTCAAGAATCCTATGCACAATGTGTTGGGACCATTTATGTTTCACGAATCAACCAGGATGAAGTATACTTATAGGATCATGGGAACCAAAAAATATGTAAAATATATCCATTATATAATCAAGGTTAAAAATCATAGGCATAGGAAATATTAGAATTGACTTGGGTGTCAAACTAGCAAAATTAGTTTTTGGGACAACTCAACTAGTTAAGAAACAAAGATTTCCAAAAAATGGAAGAGGGTTTCTAATTATGGTTTTTATGCTTGGATGGGATTAAGGGAGGTTTAATGACCTGAAATATTTGTCATAATAGAAATTGGATGTACTTATAGCTTTTGTAATAGTTATAGTAAAACTAGTCAAATTTTCATGAAAATCTAGGCAAGGGAAGAAAGCTTCATATGAAACTAACTTGAAATATCATATAATTTTTAGAGAGGAAACATTACATAAAATATAACTCATAGAGGTCGAAATTAACCTCACATGACAATCAATGGTAGCCTCCTTTACCAAAAAACAACATTACAAGGGGAATGGAGACCATAATTCATTTTGGATTGAAAAGGATAGCTCTGAAACTCTTAAATGAAGCTGATAAACCTCTTTATATGGTCAAAAAACCCACAAATATCTAAAATTAATGGTTTAAATCCATTAACCCATCATCATATCTTGTCTTCTTCAAAGAATTAGAGAGAAACACGAGAAGGAGGGGAAGAATTCGAATAGGAAGCCTTCATTCACTAAGAAGAGATATTGAACATGGATGAAATGGATATCCAAACCTGTAATTACACCTCCATCATTGGCTGCATATTATACTCTTAGAATTAATGAGGAAAAACTAGGTTAGTACCATGGGGCACATCTCCGAAAATTGGCTTGGGAACATCTTCAAGTAGTAGAGAAGCTCAAAGCTCATTCACTCACAAACTCAAAATGCCAAAATCTGTGAAAGGGGTCAAATATCATTATTTTATGGGAAACATTGCTCCTTGATAATGAGATAATGGTAGTGTAAAATAGGGAAACTTGACATCCCAAAGAATTTCAGGATACCAATGTCTAGTGTGCATCCTCCCAAGTATCATCAAAACAATGAAGAATCCATCACCATGAAAGGTACTATGAAGGATAGAAATAACATCATAAAGAATGACTGGATCATGCAAGTGACATAGAAGCATGTCATCCTCCAAGTTAGGCCAAAACATAGAGATAATCTACATCTTAAAATACATGTTCCCAAGGTGAAGCCGAATCCAAACAAATCTCTCCAAATACATAGGAAGGTTCTTATGTGCCCAATGCACACAAGAATAACATATGAAATCAATGAAGCTCAAGTGACAAGGGTGAAAATCCCATGTCCAAACACAATAAGGGTAGGAATCATCCAACAAACAATGATACCTAGGATGCTCACAAGAAAATTATGCATTACAAATATATCTAATAATGCAAGCAAGAAATACAAACACATGCCTCCCAATCCAACAAGGGAATGAAAAAACCAAAAGATCAATGTGAACACATACAATGGCTCAACTCTCCGCCACTGGTCAAAGGGTGAAAACATCCATCATATGATTTGCTCAATGAATTCAAGTCGAAATCCTCACCACTATACATGGAGACACCAAAGATATGCATATGATGCCTTAGCTGCTGTTGAGAATGGAAAGATGCAATCAAATCAATTGGAGCGAATGTAGGAGCCTCTTGCTCCTACTCAGGTGCCAACAAGAAGAAACCCTCGAATGTGTAGGATGAGAAAGGATGAACCAACTCTTTGCAACAAGTATCTACCAAATATGTGGATGCATCAACTCCATCAAGGGATGGTCCAACACTAAGGAGCTCTTCTGACTATTCAATGGAGGGAGGACTCATTCCATGAGAGAGTTCTGTTTTTCTCTGGAAATTCCCATGTGCTTAGAACTCATCATATGCATCCCAAAATTACTCAATCACATGCATGTCATAATGCATTTCACGAAACACCATCTCTTAAGGTTCCTCCAAAACTATGCAAATTTCACCAAGAGGAAGTTCCCAATCTCTCTAAAATAGTGCAAGTGCTTAATCTTCATTTCGTTTTCTTGTAGTCTTCTCAAACACCTGCAACTAGAAACATACTTCATGATCCACCATCACATGAGGCTCCTCCTCAGAAAATTGAATGCATTTAACCATTGAATGACTGATTGAAAGAGAGGAAGTTGGAAGTGATATTTGCAACCTCTTATGAAGCTGCTCATTCTACATATAAGACTCTTGAAGGCCTTTTGGAAACTATCCAAAGAATATTGGGTGGACTTCAATTCTTTTGTGAGCTTATCATTTTCTTCTGCATCCATGGCAAGTGTTTGGTATTGAACTTCCTCATATTTCAACTCTTTAAGAGCCTACAAACTAGTTTGAATCTCATGGTCCAACATACCATGAGGGATCTCCATGCTATCACCCATACAAAAATAAACAACATAGGAAGGATACCGTGAACTTTACAACTCCTCAATAAATTGCTCATTTTTTACCTTAAATTCTTGAAGTGCTTCTTGAGCATCTTTCAAACAATATTGGGTGGAATTCAATTCATGTTGGAGCTTGAAAAATTCTTCATTATCGCTTATGGAAGCTTCATGTAAAATATCAACAATCCCAATCAAATAACTTCTATAAGAAATTAAAGACATGAGATTAAATTTAGTTGTTGATGTTTCTTTATGTATCTTCTCTATGACTCCTCATCAGTAAGGATTGGATCTCCAACTTTTTCCAAGCCACCTTGGAGTGACTTACACTCTTCCTTATGGAACTCATCTTCTTCTTGACCACTTGAAGAACTAAGTGGATCATGGTCCTCTTATAAAATTGAGGCACAAAAATCTTAGAACCAAGACAAAAGTTACTACATATTGATACAGATCAATTAACTCAATGAATGCCAGTAAATTTGCAAAAGGTTTGCAACAGTAAAATTATAATCATTAATTCAAAAGAAGAATTACAATGCTCTACAATGTCATGAAAAAACAAGCAATTCAAATCCTATAGAGGTCATTCGAATTCAATGCATGAGAGGGGATTACTTATCAGTTAATACCACTCGACACATCAATTAACCACTTAACTACACCATAATTGACTCTAACATACTCAGAGGCAGTTCAAACTGAGTCTAACTGAGCCAGAACTCAACTGCATGCCAACAAGTAGGTGGGAGTGCCTTTCTGACTTCAATTAGCTGAGAAGAAATGAACTCAATGACCAAAAATAGGTGAGGGCGCCTTTAAGTCTTCAATTAACTAAATTTGGTGCCAAAAGTTAGGTGGAGGTGCCTTTATCACTTTAGTTAACTAATTTGAGTGATAAAATTTAGGTGGAGTTGCCTTTATCAATTTAGTTAACCCAAAATTAGGTGTGGATGCACTTAATTGACTAGGTGGGGTGCATTAATCATGTATATCAACCCAAATTAGCTCCTCGACTGAAGGAGGAGGCCCATATAACTGATACTGATGAGATTTTGATGATGCAAGCACATGTTTGAGTTAAATACTTACGATAAGTGGTAAATTAACTTGTTAAGACAAAATAACGATGTGGAGTTGGAAAATGACTCCAACCCCCCGCCTCCCTTACGCTAATATCACGTGGAGGAGTAAAAAAATAGGGCTCCGAAAATAAAGGCCATAGGTCACCCTACACAGAAATAATCCTAAAATGCTCAAAAAATCTAAGTGAGGAAAGAGGGATCTAATCAATTGGAGTGAATTCTAGCCCATGCAGTGGACTCGAAAACCTTGATATTGGACACATCATGATTGTGACCAGTGTAGGCTTTGAAAGGAGTTTTACCTTTGAGGGATAAGTGTGGGAATCTATTATGAATGTATGTAGAAACATTCGTGGCCTCATCCCAGATATTTGTATCCAAACCTTTCGACTCGGGCATACATGTTTTCATCTCTTTTAGTGCTCGGTTTTCCCTCTCCGCTGCACCATTCCGTTGAGGTGTGTAGGGGACTCTGTGCTGGATCTGGATTCCATTATTCACATAAAATTGAAGCATATATAATTTGATATATTCCCCGCCATTATCATATCTAATATCTTTGATCTTTCTCCCAGTATTAGTCTCAATAGAAGCCTTGAAAATCTTGAAATTTACAAATAATTCCGATTTGTTTTTGAGAAAGTAGACCCATGTGAATCTTGAAAGGTCATCAACGAAAGTGAGAACATACCTCAATCCATTCATGGAGGTAGTTGGTAATGTACCACTGATATCATTGTGAATCAGCCCCAAAGTACTAGAAGTTCTGTTAGCTTATTCTCAATTGAACTTGTGCTTAGTATGCTTGCCAACTATGCACCCATTGCAGATCCCTTTTGAGTATTTGATGTCCGGAAGGCCTTCCACCATGGAATAATTTTGTAGCAACTGCAAATAATTATATTTTATGTGTGCAAACCTCTCATGTCATATCTGTATAACCTCATTTCCATGATTCAAAAGGGTACTATGCTTTGAATATGGCACAAAGTTGGAAAACTCATATTGTTTTGTTGCATTATTTGCTTTTCCTACTGCAATGAGTTTTTCGGTGGTTATCTTAGAAATATAAACATCATTGGGGATGGATACAAATCTCTCAGGAAAACCAGTATGTGTCATTTGATACACAGAAAGTAGGTTTGAGACTAGAGACATAACATATAGAACATTATGAAAGCTTCCATGTTCTAAGTGAATTGTAACTTTTCCTTTTGATGAGATCTGTGAATCATCTCCTATGTGGATGGAGATGCAGATGTCATAATCCAGTGATGTGAAAGAATATTTTCTTGTAACCATATGATTCGAAGCTCCAAATTCTATGAGAAGAGATTTTGCATTCGAAACACTTTCCATGAGTGCATGACTTCTTTCAAGACGATCAGTCTGATATCCATTATCCTTTTTCCTTGCACCATCTGGAAGAGTGATGTTGTTTTTCTCCAAGACAAGGTCCATCTGATCAATAGTCCTCTTCATGCACGAGATTTCTAAATGAAATCCTATACCACAATAAGATCAGTGTGTCTTATCTTTTCCCTTTTGTTGGTCTTTCCTCGAGCCTGGGGGCTCATATGAGTGCTTGGGTTTCTCCTTTTTCTTAGGAGGATCAAACTTGGTATTCTCTTTCTTTTGATTTCCTTTAGTATTTGTAGCATTAGGTAATTTAACAAACAAATCATTGATCCTTGGAGGATCTCATGGATCCCATCTGAACAATTTTATCATGCTCATTGGTTAAGGAATCAATGAATGTATTCAAGGTTGGCATATTCCAATTCGAAATTGTGAGTTTTCCCATATGGAAGGCAGAGACAAACACATAGTAGTTCGCTCCTAGCCTCTAAAGAATAGAATTAATTAGCTCGTCATCTTTCTTCTCTTCTTTGCATTGCTTCAATTGAAGAACCAAATGTTTGAACTTAGTGAAGAATTAATTTATGGTCTCGAAATTTGTAGGAATGAGAGAGATCAGTTCATTCTCTAACTAATAAACTTTCATATCATCCTGCTTGCCAAATATTTTGTAAGTTGTTCCCACACTTTTTTTGGAGTCTTCAATCCGCTAAGATGAAAAAGAATATCCTTTGAAATGGAGAGGCATAAGGAACCATAAGCTTCATCAAGATTATTCTAGTATTTGGACTTCTATATGATTGCATTGGGCTCTGGCTCTATGCCCATGGTGAATCTGTAGAGTCCCTTGGAGCGCAATATTATATCTATGTCCTCTTTCCATTGATTATAGTTGAAAGGAGTAAGAATATTGCACAAGGAAGAGTCCATTTTCTAGTTGTAGTGAATGCAAATGGAGATTTTGAGATACCTGCAGTCACACAAAACAATCAAAATAAGGTCAAACAATATGCACTTTTGAAGTTGCTTCACACCTGGATTAGTTAATCAAGCAAGCTTGATCAACCAGATGCAAGATTATCCAGGCTTTATGTGGAAAAATTTCTGGTTATGGTGTAGTGTTGGAATATTTTGAGCAATTTTGCTCATCTTCATCAAATATCCATAAAAACTCTATAGAAGAGTTTCCTTGTCATTCCATGGCTCCAATACCATATAAAATTGAGTAACAATAATCTTAGAACCAAGACAAAATTTACTACAGATTGTTACAGATCAATTAACTCAATGAATGCCAGAAACGATGCAAAAGGTTTGCAACAGTAAAATTATAATCATCAATTCATAAGAAGAATTACACTGCTCTACAATGGCATGAATAGACAAACAATTCGAATCCTAGAGAGTTCATTCGAATTGAATGCATGAGGGTGGATTACTTGTTAGTTAACACCACTCGACGCATCAGTTAACCACTTAACTACAACATAATTGACTCTAACAGACTCGAAGGCAGTTTAAACTAAGTCTAATTGATTTAGAACTCAACTGCATGCCAACAAGTAGGGGGGGCACCTTTTTGACTTCAGTTGGCTGAGAAGAACTGAATTGAATGACCAAAAATAGGTGAGGGCGCCTTTAAGTCTTCAGTTAACTGAATCTGGTGCCAAACGTTAGGTGGAGGAACATTTATCACTTCAGTTAACTGATTTGAGTGCCAAAATTTAGGTAGAGGCGTCGTTATCACTTCAATTAACCCAAAATTAGGTGTGTATGCTCCTGGTTGACTGAGTGGGGTGCATTAATCATGCATAGCAACCCATATTAGATCCTTGAATGAAGGAGGAGGCCCAGATAACTGAAACTGATGAGATGTTGATGATGAAAACACATGTTTGAGTGAAATACTTAGGATAAGTGGTAAATTAGGTTGTTAATCCAAAATAATGATGTGGATTTGGAAAATGACTCAATTATTGAGAATGGATTTAGGGTCTCATCCTCCTCCTTCTTACTTTTTCTAGCACCAAAATATATTTGGATCTCTTCTTGCCATAACATCGTCTTCACCTCTTTGCACACCTCATTAGCCATATGTGAAACCATCTATTTATTAGCTCTGCTGTAGGGGTATTTTAATAAACTTGAAATATGAAGTTTAAAATACTCTCTGAAGGATAGGAGCTTCTTAACCTTTTCACTCAATCTCCAGTAATCAAATAGATACTGAAGGGATTCTTTTGGCCTTACTTGCTCCATTTTAGATCTCGGGGAATAAGGCCTAATGTATTCTATATAAATATGTCTATAAGAATAAACATCATCTTTTCTTCCAAATGTGATATGACGAGAGATACTTGCAAAGGGTACCTCACGAACATTTCTTCCTCATAGTGTCTGCATTACTACTCTTCATACTGTTCATCAAAGTCATCATCATACTTCTCATAGGAATCATCATCAGAGTAGGACATGGATGAAATTTTCTTCACTGAGAGATTAATTTCCATAGGGTTAGAGGAAAGGGATATGATACCATTGTAATTTACCTTTCTGATTTTAGGCATACTAACTCAAGCAGTAGATCACTTAATGTGTAATTCATAAAACAAGCAAAACTAGGTACTAGAAATTAGGCTAGAATGTCCTCAATCAACCTTGATGCACAGAGGAGTTTGTATAACTTCACATAGGATCAATTATTGGTTCTGTAAGGCAAGTTGCAAGTCTATAAATATATATTAGAGGTGCACAAATTCATATTTTCAAATTAAGGAAATCTGGGAAATACTTGATCTCAAGAATCCTATGCACGATGTGTTGGGACCATTTAAGTTTCGAGCATCGGCCAGGATGAAGTATAATTCCAGGATTATGGGCACCCCAACATATTCAAACTATATCCCTTATATTATAAGGGTTCAAAAACATATTCTTATTGAATATTAGAATTGATTTGGGTCTCAAACTAGCAAAACTAGTTTATGGGACATCTCAACAAGTTAAGAAACATAGCTTTCCAAACAGTGGAAGAGGATTTCAAATTCTAGTTTTTATTCTTGTATTGGATTAAGGTAGGTGTTAATGACCTGAAACATCTAACATAATCTAAATTGGACCTACTGATAGCTTTTGGCTGTAAAACTAGTCAAATTTTCTTGAAAATCTTGGCAAGGTAAGAAAACATCATATGAAACTTCATCGGTTGAACACTTCCCTCCCATCGTGTGTGATTTAAACTTATACATGTTAAGTTAAAAACTATAGCTCTGCTGCCACGTGTCAACATCGTGGAGGGCCATGGATTTGTGCTGCAATGCTAATCTCCAACACTGCCTAGCGCCATCTCCTGCGTGTAACTTTTTGTTGTCGATGTTCTAGAGAAATATTGCTTTCTTTTGCAAATGGTTCAAATGTTTTCCTCACAAGTTATAATATGATGTTTATTATATTAAATATTGAAACGACTTGAATTTATCACCGGGTATTGTTAATGGTGTAATTTTCCAAATCCCCATATTGTATAGTAATTTGCATTTTTTTTTAATTTCTTTTAAAAATAGATTAACAATTAAATTAGTGTTATTTTTTATCTTTTAAAATAAATTACAATTAAATAAGTTTAATCTTATATTTTTTAAATTAAATAGGAATTTGGTTAAAAATTATAAAATAGGAAATTGATTATAATTTTGTTTAAACAATTTATGTATATTTTAAAAATTTAAATTTTAAAAATAAATAAGTCAAATTTTATCTTATTATAAAATATTAAATACATTTAAAAATAAACTTTCTCAACTAGCTTTTTAGTATTTTTTTTAATTTTAAAAAATTATATATCTATTAGTGGTTTATAAAGAATGTGTAAACTTTATATTTAAGAGCCAAAAGAAAAAATGATAACATTTCTTTTTATTAAAATTAGTTATTGCGTAGAGAGGTGCTCTACAGCCAAGTATGGGGGCGGCCTTATGCAACGTTACTCATGTAAACGTCGCTCATAAAAACAAAATTTTTAATTATCCTCCAAAGTAAATGTGGGCCACAAAAACAACTTAATATGGGGTAGATGTTGTAATGTTACTACCTAACAAAAACAATAAAAAAAAATTTATTAGCAAAAAAAATTTGGGTCAGAAAAAACAATACAATATGGGGGAGATGTTGTAATGTTCCTACTTAACAAAATAATAAAAAATAATAAAAATTGAATTATCAGCAAAAAAAAATGTTGGTAGTGCACATGGTTTTAAAACCATGTGTAAGGAAACCATGTGTAAGGCCTCCTAAACTACTCATGGTTTTATTGTACATGGTTTAGGAGGGCCTTCCAAATTGTTTTAAAACCGTGTGCAAAGCATCCTAAACAACCCGTGGTTTTATTGTACATGGTTTAGGAGGTCGTTGCAAATTGTTTTAAGACCATGTGCAAGGCCTCCTAAACAACCCATGGTTTTAGGAGGGCCTTGCACATGGTTTTAAAACCATATATGGAGGAGATGTTGTAATGTTTTTTGATAACAAAATAAAAAATAATAAAAAATATTATGTCTATCATAAATGGTATTAAATATTAATAATAAAAATATTATATGTCTACCTTAAATAAAAATATGTGTCTTTGGGTCTAAATCACACCAAAATTGATAGTTGAGTGCCATACTTAAGAAGTTTGCATTTCTAAAGATTTGATCTTTCTAGACGTTTGATAGAGCCTAGGATTTGAATCTATGCTCATATAAACTAAATACAAACCTCAAATGAATTATAACATCTATTTTTATTGAAATTAGTTATATAAACCAAATACAAACCTCAAATCTCATAGTCAATTATAGTGCATTAAAATTTCATACATTAACAAATTAATAAGTATATTTATGTAACACCTTTGTGCTCTAGGGCTATGTAAAAGTCATTCTTTAAAAACTAATTTATACAATTGCTGAAGTTAATCAATTTTAAAATTTCATATTTTAAACTTCGGGGAATTAATAAGTATGTTTATGTAGGATATTTGTGCTATAGGGCGAAGTAAAAACCATTATTTAAAATTAATTTATAAAATTAATGGAGTTAATGAATTTTTGGGTTGGCTATTCACTAAGCAAAAAGCCACTTTTTAAAATCTTATTTAAAAATAGTGGAAGTGGTCAATTTTGGGTCGGTTGTGGTCTCTTTTCAATGTAACATCAATAATACTATTTTGATAAGAATCTTGATATCTTGGTATTTATATTATTATAATGTGAAGTATTAGCCACTTTCTTAAAAATCTTATTTAAAAAGTAGTGGAAGTGGTCAATTTTTGGGTTGGTTGTTGTCTCTTTGCAATGCAACGTCAATGAATACTATTTATTTGATAAGAATCTTGATGTCTTTAATATTTATATTATTATAATGTGTAATATTAGGTTGGTTATTTTCTTTTTATAAGGTAATATTATTGTTGAAAAGTGGTGGCGAGGGTTTACTTATACCAATTTTAATCTATCAAATTTTAAGAAAAATAATAATTAGTTTGTTTGTTTGAGTTTTATTTTTATGTTTAAAAGTTTAGAGATGAGCATTTTTAAATTAAATTATAATTAGATAGAAGGTTGGGCACATTCGTATTGTAAATCAACAATTTTGAAATTGGTCTTATATGGGTGTACGTGGGGAAATCTAAGAGGAAGTGTTTTTCATCCTTAACAGTTATAGTCTCACAATTAAAAAGATGGCACATCCTTTCATCACATAGAGTTTTAGGAAAGGTCCAACTCCTTGTTTCACTATGCATCACATGTGAATTCGTTCTTATTTTAGCTATGTCGGTCTTATCTATGCTAGTCAAAACAAAGAAATAACTTTGATCTGTGAAAATCTAATTCTCAACAATATCTAGGAGTTAAGGGAATCCTCACAACTCAAGGAATTCACAAACTATGCAAACAAATAGTGAAAAGAGAAAAATTAACACATAGGAAGAGTGCCAATAAATGAAGCTTCTATTACTATCCAACATGTAAATATGTCTAGAACATCATTATAATACAATAGGTGAAAATCGTTATCCTTTGGAGGCAAATTGGAGGCATACATGTGGCAGGCTTATATTGGACCTCAAATCCCCCTAGGTGGACCAATGAGCTCCCAAACGACCTCAAACGGTCATGAATGACCATGTGAACGTGGGTGAAGCATGCTAGGACATAAACGAGGGTAGGCTAGGCATGCTAGAGTGCATGTGTGAGTGGGAGTGGCTCTCGGAAGCAATAAATTGTCAAAAAGAGAAAAAAACACTCAAATACAATGCATGGACGCCTCTGGTAAAACCAGTTCCTTGTTTTAAGGAATGGGAGCACACCAAGGAATGAACTGTCATAAATGAGGGCACATGTATCTTCTGAATGATCAAATATGGGCACTTGGGTGCATTAATGAGTCCAAAACCCCCAAATACCATGCTAGACCAACATAACCAAGGTTTGGACCATATGACATAAGTACAAAACAAATGAAAATGTGTCCTAGGTGTATGTGACCATGGTACTAAATGGTATGATGCTCTAACACCCCCCCTTAAGCATGACTTAGTGTAACCACATCAAAAATTGAGGCCTTGGAAACTAAGGCTCAAGTCACCTCTTAAAAAAAATTATTTGTCCATATAACCAAGGTAAGGAGGAAAACCTCATGGGAACAAACCCCCCCTCAAAAATGGACATGGATCAAAATATGAAAGTGAATATCAGTCATCACCATGTGTCACCCACTCCAAGGAGTGACCTCATATAGGTGAATGTCTTCTTAGTGAATCTCTTGGTGAAGATGTCAATAGTTTGCTTTGCAGATGGGCAATACTACAATGATATCACCTACTCTTACACCAATATTCGAATGTAGTGCATGTGTATCTCAATGTTCTTGGTCCTCTGTCTCTGTACTGGATCAGTATAAATCTTTATTTCACTTTGATTGTCACACCAAATGACAGTGGGTGAATCAAATGCAAAACCAAGTTCTCCAAGAATGCCTTGCAACCACACACATTGTGTACCTGCATTCACTGCTCCTCTGCACTCGACCTTAGCCAATGAAAGATATATATTGTGTTGTTTATTACTTTACCAACACATGGGACCATGTGCAAGCATGAAGAAATAACATGAAGTGGACTTCCTATCAATGAAATTTCCAGCCCAATCAAAATTAGTAAATCCAACTAATTCTAGTGGAGAATTAGAAACATAGTGTATCCTGAACTGTTTGGTTCCTTGCACATAATGAAAGGACCTATTAGCAACCTTCCAATGGATATCATGAGGCTCCTGCATATACCTTGAAACAACACCTACAACATAATCCAAATCAGGTCGGGAGTTTGTGAGATACAACAAGCTCCCAACTAGTTGTTGATATAGTGAGTTGTCCACCAATGGAGATGAACCCAAATCACCTAGTTTCACTCCTGAAAGGAAGGGACACTTGGATTGCTTACCGTCAACCATTTTAAACTTCAATAACAGGTCTACAACATACTTTGATTGGCTTACCTTGATACCTGCATTAGATTTCTCAATCTCCAAGCTAAGAAATTGTTTCAACAATCCAAGGCAAGTCATTGAAAACACACTATGCAATGAAGAATTAATTGATCTTATATTAGCAATGAAACTTCTAGTGATCAAAATATCATCAAAATACATTACTATGACCTGCAATGAATCACCTAAAATTTTCAAATATACATTAGGATCAAATATGCATCTTTCAACGCCTAGAGATAGAAGAAAGTTGTCCATCTTGGCATACCAAGCCCCAGGGGCTTGCTTGAGGCCATAAAGAGACTTATTGAACCTAAAAAAAAGTGAAGTATCATGAATGAAACCTTCAAGCTGGTGCATATAAATATCTGTTACGGAGAGAAATTCCTATGGCTTGGGGTACCACAACAGATAGCTAGACTCCAGAAATCAATCTTTCCCAATATGCAATAGAAATAAAATGTCTAACACTTAAGGATCGAACCTCGTACCTTATTCTAGACGGTTGAAGTAGATCCTCGTTGACCTTTCCAATCTTCAGCTTGAATTGTTATAACACGTCCTCAACAACAAGTAAACAATACAAGCATACTATATTTCATGGTGTTAGATCTATTCTAGCATATATAATCAATAATGTAAAAGCATTTGACATATTCCAATGGATACGATATTCATTCAAATACACATTACTGGATAGTTTAAGATATTTCTATTAATATGAATAAGAGATTACAAGTGACAACCTCTGACGGCACGTCTGCGAACCAGAGAAACTGAATCCCCCACTTGGGCCTCCACCACCTCAATCCTCCATCACTTCGATAGCAAGCTTACTGGCAAAAGGCAAGCTTGGGAAGAACACAACAGTGCTCCAAGGGACAAAGGGATGTAGACTCAAGCATAAGTTCTGGCAACAATGGACTATAGTTTCATTACTTTCAATTCTCTCGTATGCTTTCAATGTCTCAATGGGTTCCTTATATAGCTTTTCAAAGGGATACTGAAAGGTCGAATCCGTGCGATCTCAAGGCATATGGAAGGCCAGGAGTCATATGAGTCGGATCCAAGTCAAGGAACGCTCCAAAAGGTTTTGGATTATGTACACATCCCAACGTACGCGACTATAGAGGGAATATCCACGTATGTAGCGGTTATCGGGGAAAAAGCCGCGTATATCACTTTTCTTATGTTTTTAGGGATGCGCTAACTAGGGTACCCATGTAAGGTGAGGCTCTACCACTCATATCATGCCACTTCTATAGCAGCAAGAAGGTTCCGTGACATAATAGAGTGGGTTCGTACCTAAGGATATAGTGACATGGTCATAAGGTTATGCAAAATGCAAACGGTGGTGAACCTAACCTATATGCCAGTGTAGACGTTATACCTGAGACTAGTATGAACGGGTCAATCCAAAGGCTAAAACGGCACTGAAAACGGTCTTCTACATCACAGATTAGGTCAGAAACGGTCCAAAATGGTTAGAAATGGTCAAAACTATATAGGAAAGGGGGTAAAGTTTTTCAAATATTTGAAATTTTTTCTATAAATAGTAAAAAATAGAAATCATTTGAAACTTTTACCCATTGGAGCTCTGATTTTCAACTGCAAATTCCAGGAGATCTAGCCGGCAGAATTCACAACCGTTTCTTCCAGGTATTTACCCATGTTCTCAGCTTGCATTTCAATACAATTTTTACAAGTTTTCATGGTCAAATGAGTTTTTAAAGGCCAATCTTACATGAGCGCTGCGGCCCACGCGGGTATCGAGGCTTTTTCCGCATATAGGGATGGCTATACACGGAAAAGGGGCTGGAAACCGCGTACATACGCGGCTGTTTGCAAAACATCTGCGTATGACGCCGTGCAAAAGGATTTACATGAATCTAATGGACATTTTGGTCAATTTCTCATGCAGGATGGTGCTAGAGTGGCGAGAACACGAGCATGGTGACGTAGAGGAAGCAGTAAGGGCTGACAGAATGGCTCAAGAAGCTCTAAGAAGATGCAGACTCTACAAGTTTTGGTGCCTAGGTGGCTTGAGGGCCAAACCAGGACTACTACAGATGCTGGTAGACTATTGGGATCCGGACTCAGAGACCTTTCGGATAGACGGCATGTCCCTCACCATTGAGGTGGAGGATATCTACTTTATCACAGGTTTATCTCGACGAGGTGAGATGGTGAACCTTCGTGCCCGAGGAGGGCCAAGTCATGGGCTTACTATCGATGAGTACATAGCTGTGTACTGCTACCCAGAGACTGAGAAGGTGGGGAGCCAAGTTCCCACCAACGCTATACAGGTGCTGGTCCTAAAGGCCATACTACTGACGCTGGGAAGGATAGCAGGCTTAGCATCACTCCATCAGGCCTCTCGGCCACTGATGTTCTATGCGGTGGAGTGTATGACACCGACCATCTATGACTGGAGCACTTCACTACTGAGCAACATGAAACATCAGCTCAGTGAGTGCAAGGTAGGTAGGACACGAAACTTCGGGTTCAGCAGCATCTTGAGCACGTTTTTCTTCGAGCGTGTTCCAGGATTGAGCCCTAGAGTGGATGTTCCTCTCCACGAGGTTCAAGATCCGGCCCAACGACGTTGGGCAGACGCGATGCACAGACTGGGGGGTGGTAGGGTGGCCAACCCTTATCCAACAGACTTTTTTCCATGGTGGCGACGACATATTTTTGCCATAGAGGACTACCCTTATGCAAGGATAGATTTTTGGGGAGATCCGGACATGCCATTACCACCAGGATCAACATATGGAGACATAGGTAACAAATCTCGACCCTTACTCTTTTTAAAATTTTTGAAGTATTTAATTTTTTTGTGTTTTCTTGATTAATGGAATCAAAAAGACATGGTTTTGGGTGACAATACATAATGACATCTACCATTCATGTGCAGATGTGGGACCATGGCGACCAGAGGGCTTCCCACGTCATAGACGGAGGGGAAGAGGAGACGATATCACCGGTGTGGATGCGGAGCGAACGCTCCAAAGCATCCATACCAACTTCGTGCGACTGACTCACGGGATTCCCATGGTGCAAGTCGAGGACTTGCCTGAGGCTATGCAGAGACAGGTGGTGGGTGTACCACTCACATGGGTGCGATTATTCCGGCAGCTAGCTAGAGCCATGGTGACATATCATGATCACAACCCTCTTCCACTCCCATAGGACTAGACACCTGGGAGTGTATCTATTTTTTACTACCGTGTATATGATGGTGGCTTTCAAAGCCCCAATTTTGTATTATGACACTATGTATTACCACATTTTTTATGTATTTAAAAAGTTTTATGGTGATCGGTTTATTTATTTACATGTGTAAAAATTGTGTTTATGATTAATTTATGATGAATGAAACAAATGCCAATCTAACACGTAGTTAGCATATGAGTCAACAACTTGATTATAATTTCTTGGAATGTGTATATATGTTATATTCTCAAATTGTCGTTCTAACAATCTCACCCGTAAGAATCTCCTCAATAACGTCGGATATCTATCATGGTACAAACCATTTAGCTGTGACACTACTAACTCTGAATCAAGATGTACCTCAAGAGAGAGAACACCATGCGAAATGGCATCCCGTAGAAGCTCAATAACGACGCTATATTCAGCAACATTGTTGGAAGATGGCCGTAGACATACACCTCCTGAAGACAGTACTTGACCCATAGGAGTATAAATCACCCAAGCAGCTGAGGCTGAGTGTTGAGTGTGACGGCTTGCACCATCTGCGAATCCTATGTAGGTGGAAGATTCCATTGACATCTGCCACAAGAAACGGAAACTAATCACAAACCCAATCACGATAAACAACACCTAACTATGCAAAAAAGTTGTACAATAATATACAACAAGCAGCCTTGGCTAAAGATCATGCATAGTATTTTTTGAGATAGAGCCCATTTCTAGGCTCCGCCAAGGCTATCCCTTCGTAATCCACTAACTCGTAGGCACCCTTCTCTAACACACGCTTGACCACGTACGGACCATGCCACATAGGATTGAACTTCCCTGCCCCCAAGGGTTCTTTCGATTGATCCCACAAAAGGACCAAGTCTCCCTCACTAAACACTCTTGGACGGACAGACTTATCGTATTGGGCCTTTACGCGACGCTTATTAACCTCTAGAGTCACCAAGGCATCTCTACGCTGCTCATCGAGTTGCTCAAGGTGAACCAAACGCTCCTCCAAAGGTGAAGTGTCTGGTAAGAGTTCCATGGCTAACTTCAACGAAGGAATCTCCTCACTCTCCAAGTGGTCAAGCTCTGGAAGAAAGTCCGATCTATGATGGAATTCCTCCCATGGTGGCTCAACTCCCAACCTAGCCTTGATAATCACTTCATTTGAAGGGAAAACTGTATCAAGGCAGTCGTGGGCATGAGAAGACTGTACTGCCCATGCCGGCAGCACATAGGGGTCTTCCTCCTCCGTCCGCGAAGAGGAAGAACAAGGCTCTGCAGCAGACTGGAGATTAGCTTGGTAAGCTATCATGACTGCAGGCAATGGCACGCTCGTCTCAATGGCTTCACTCGAAGGACTCGATGAAGGAAGAATCCAAGGATCTCCCATATGACTTGTGCGAAAAGGCACCGATCTCGTAGACGTCGAAGCACCATCGAAACTAGATCCTATCATGAGGACGGGTGCAGGACAACTAAAGGTTCCCATAAGGGATGGATACATGCCTACACCCACACTCCCAGTTGCCGGCTGGGAATGTTCAACTTTCGGAACCGAAGCTTCCGAAGATGCAGTAACAGGCGGATTCTTGAATGCCATTTGATCAATCGTTACAATCTTCCCATTATGTGGAAAGCATACAACGCGAAACACAAAAGATGCAACGGCTTGCATACTATACATCCAGTTCCTTCCCAGTAAGAGATTGTAGTCGAGGGGTGCATCAACCACCTCAACCTCTATCGCAACGGTCTTCCCTCCCAAGCGGACTTTAAGGGAAGGGAGGATACCGTGCGGCCTAAATGATCTCCCATCAAAAGCAGTTAACATGGTCATAGATTTTGACGACTCAGGAGAACCAAGACCCTTCCAACAAGACAAAGACATCACAGAAGCAGCAGCGCCCTCGTCAATCACAGTGCGCTTGACGATCATATTAAGACATTCTACATGCACCAAAAGGGACACATAGTAGGGAAAGCGAGGCTGATGTCCTGCGGTTTCAAATTTGAACACTGAGGAAGAATCATCACCATTCACACCAAGAGCGGAAAGCAAAGCCTTCCTTTGCGACGGACAACTCTGAAGCACTTCCAATGCAGACATCGCACAAGGAGTATGACCCAAGTCCTCGACAACTGAATAGTTCTGGGCGGCTCGGGCATTTGGGTTATGACCTGAACGCTTAAGTACCCCCTTAGGAATGCGAGGTGCAGCCTCAGGTTTATCCGCAGGTTTCTCAATGCACAAAGGGGTTCCTAGTGGATCAGGTTCTTTGCCTGGGTTGGGTTGTGACGAAGTATAATCTTTCACACGCGTCACAAATTTTGTGGCACGGACCATATTAATGCACCCACGACCACTAGTTTCAGCTGGATCTTCATCACTAGATTGATCATGGGACTTCGAGTTCATATTCTGGTTATGCGGTAAAGGGTTCGTTAACACAGCTGGGCCCTGTGCTATGAACTTCGAAGCTTCATCCATCCTAGGGCACAAGTAAGTGAGGTGATCGTCCTTACATAGCTTGCAAGGAAACTTAACCTTACATTTATTCTGCTTGTCCCCCCCCGCATTTTTACCATTCTTGTCATTATTATTGGCATTTTCGTTCTTATTCCCACCCTTTTTATTATTATTGTTTTTACCCTTTTTTCTATTTCGTCTGGGTTGCTGGTTATCCTTCTGGTCGGACGATTGCACAGCAAGTACATTCGCTGGTTGGGCAGGCTGAGACGAAGCTGTAGCTTGTCCCGAGGCAGATTGGTTGATTGAAAACTGAGCAAATTGTTTCACAACCGAACCTGCAGGTTTCTTACTTGCACTACCCACAATGCCATTGGCATGTGGTCCAGGTTTGACCTTGGGATCGAAACTAGAATGAGGAGCGTTGGGTATAATCTCATATAACAAACCAGACTGAGCATAGATCAAGTCTAGTTCCTGCGCCTAAAGATTGCTTATTCCTCATTCTGCACTCCGGGTGTGGAGACATCCTTCGCGATATATGGCAATAAATATTTGAGGAACCATTCAAGGAGGAACTCTGGCGGTATAAAGGCTTTAATTAATCTCTTCCATCTACGCCACTCCTGAATATGATCAGAAATATGGGTGGCTTTATCTTGTTGAAATGTCGACAAGAGTTCAGTACCAACATCATAGCGCACTGGTAGCTAGAAGTGATTAAGGAAATTCATTGCAAGGTCATCGAACAAAGTAAAGGCACCCCTAGGTAACTCTATATACCATTTCGCCGCAGGCCCTGTGAGGGTGAGTTGAAATAGTCTCAAACGGACTGAGTCCTGATGCAATGAATTAGAAGAGCACCATAGGTGGAATGTCGTAACGTGTTCACTCAGATCCTCTCTTGGTTTGCCTTCGAACTTAGGTATGTCCGAAGGAAGCTTGGTAGAGACAGCCGGCCAAGCCGGGTCATGAGCCATAGGATCGTTCGTAAGTCTCGATAAGTCAGGTAGATTGAGTGTCGCGAGGAAAGGGATCCTAGGATGATGAGGCCTATGGACCGCTCCCTGGTTCATATAGGATTGATTACCACCATGACCTTGGCCATAGTGACCTCCTCCTGTATGACCCGTATAGGGTGGCGTGGAAGTAGCATAATGAGGTGGACCTTGACTAGTAGGAGCTACAAAGCCATAATTAGGAGAGTAAGCAGGTTGTGAATACCCACCTCCATAAGGTGGAGAGACTTGTCCATACTGCGTCCCATAATAGGGTCCATAGGTCATCGCTTGCGATGCCCCATGAGACACTCCATAGGTAGGGAGATACGTTTCGGAAGTAGGAATATACATACCGGAAGTAGGGATATATGTCGTGGAAGTAGCAATCTGACCTCTAGAAACATGAACATAACCTCCCGAAACCACGGGTGGTATGTAGGCTTGAGACACAATTGGTCTAGTAATCGCAGTACGGATCTGACTCGTAGCTACGTGCCGACTCGAAGGACCACGAGAGTAAGGTGGAGGGTTTACATTTGAAGAACTCGGAAGTGAGGACGAAGGAATCTCTGTAAGAAGATATGTACTAGTGCCTATCGCCACTCATCTGGAACCTGGTATCCCTATAGGATCACTAACTCTAGACCTAGTAGGTATATAAGATGGAGCTTCCACCACTGGGATGGAAGGTGCAATGTGACTAGTACTCCCAAACCTCTCCGTAAGGTAAGGCATGGGATTTCCCCCAGGCATAATGCTAGGCTCAAAGTCGGATTCAACATGAAATGTCAAATCGTGCATAGGAAAACCAGTCGTAACATAACTACCGTAGCTAGTGCTAGGAGGGTCAAAGTGAGTCTCGGCGTCATCCGACATTCCATACCGGTAACGTGTCAATGGGGAATCAGCCCTAGAGTGAGTAGGTCTATCATGCAAAGATCCTATCTGGGAAATCACAGGACCGAACTCAGCTAGGTCAAGTGAAGGATCGTACGTAAGAGTAAGTTCCCCATCGTCAATACGAATGGGAGGAGGTGGCTCAGGAATAGTCTCTGAATGATCCTCCATGGTGTGTGAATCAGTGTGTGACATAGTCTGCCTGGACAGTCTAGGCCCCTCTCCCAAAGGAGGAGGAGAAGTGGAAGGCGAAAGTCCTGCTAACCGACGAGAATGGCGCGGAACCGCACCCGACTCCACAATGACTCAACAAAAAATCAAAGACTCTCTATTTACGTCAACCCTAGGCCAACTAGTGTGCATAGAGCAATCACTATAAAATCTAAAGCCAAAAGCAAGCAAACAAGGGCTGGATAAGTGAGCTCCCGAATGTGGCCGGTATGTCTCACCTAGGAGAGGCTTGAGAGGCCCTTGTCACCACAAGCAGAGGTTCGAAACCAATTATTGTGGCCCTCAGCTTCAACGCGTAAAGAAACTGTGCTGTCCGACCCCAACCTGGCCGGGACACATGCAGAATAACCTCTACACGTACCCCCTCGATATCCTAGGTAAGGTCACTAAGGTCACCTCAATATAATCAATGCTCAAGCGGACAGTCGCAGGTGGGATTGACCGTATGGGAAGTGTAGAAAAGCCCAAAACTCCTGAAAGAGCCCCCAGATACGAATACAATCCTGGCTATATCGCCGATGCTACACAGTTACCGACCGGGGGTTATCCCAATCAACAACCGCTCACACTGCCTAGTGCTTGACTCCCTTTTGAGAGGAGCTTCCTGAGAACACTGGTTATATCAAGGATTTCACACACTCCCTGGACAGACACCTAGTTGTTGTCGTTTAGTGATCTTGGAGAATTAACTTACAATGAACTATTCCAAGATCCTAAAACCTAAGCTTGTTGGTGCACCCTAGAAAAGAAAAGAGTGTAATTCATTTTAATTAGCGTTGATTTTAGTTGGCTTTATTACTCAAAAATAGGATATGGTCGTGCAACTAATGGTGTTATGACGCAACAAGAAGCAAAATGCACACCTAACAATCAATGCAAATGCATTGTGTCCATGAAAACAGGGTATGCGTACTGCGTGTAATGCACAATTTCTTCTTCAAATGATGAATGCAAATTTCCCTATATGAAGTCCTAACTATTACTCCAAAGCAAATCTAGATCTAATGCAAGTACAATGCAAAGTGCAAAATGCAATGCATGATGATAAGCAAATGTTTTTGGATTTTTTGAAAATAAAGAGATACAAAAAGCAAAAGAATGATTCTACCCACCCCAGAATCTGCAAGCACACATAAACAACATTCCAGCAAAGCACTAAGGCAAAAGGGACTCTAATGCACTAATCTCAAACAAAAAATCAAATATGCCATGACAAGAACTTTCCTAAAAGAAAAAAATTAGGCTAAAAAAACGTTTCTGGTCAGAAACAGAGGTACTAATAGACTCAGGCAGTGCCAAAGGAGACTCAGCAACTAACAGAATTCACCCAGCAATCCACTATCTTCCACAAAAAGGTAAAAACCAGAGTATACGCGACTGTGCGCAATAAACCCGCGTGTATATGCGGAAATCCCAGGGGAAACCGCGTGTATACGCGACTGTCAGTGACAAACCCGCGTATAGGAAGAAAAAGATGCACAAATTCGAGGTAAACAGATAGGTTGAGACTAAATTCACACCAATTAGGCTCTACCAGGCATACATGCCCCCATACCCGACACAGAAACAAGAGAGAGAGAGCAATTCAAATACATTGAATGCCAAGAAATCAACCCCCAAAGGACAATTACTAGGAACTCCCCAGCAGAGTCACCATTTCTGTTACGGAGAGAAATTCCTATGGCTTGGGGTACCACAACAGACAACTAGACTCCAGAAATCAATCTTTCCCAATATGCAATAGAAATAAAATGTCCAACACTAAAGGATCGAACCTCGTACCTTATTCCGGACGGTTGAAGTAGATCCCCGTTGAGATTTCCAATCTTCAGCTTGAATTGTTATAACACGTCCTCAACAACAAGTAAACAATACAAGCATACTATATTTCATGGTGTTAGATCTATTCTAGCATATATAATCAATAATGTAAAAGCATTTGACATATTCCAATGGATATGATATTCATTCAAATACACATTACTGGACAGGAAAAGATATTTCTATTAATATGAATCAGAGATTACAATTGACAACCTCTGACGGCACGTCTGCGAACCGAAGAAACTGAATCCCCCACTTGGGCCTCCACCACCTCAATCCTCCATCACTTCGATAGCAAGCTTACTGGCAAAAGGCAAGCTTGGGAAGAACACAACAGTGCTCCAAGGGACAAAGGGATGCAGACTCAAGCATAAGTTTTGGCAACAATGGACTATAGTTTCGTTACTCTCAATTCTCTCTTATGCTTTCAATGTCTCAATGGGTTCCTTATATAGCTTTTCAAAGGGATACTAAAAGGTCGAATCCGTGCGATCTCAAGGCATATGGAAGGCCAGGAGTCATATGAGTCGGATCCAAGTCAAGGAACGCTCCAAAAGGTTTTGGATTATGTACACATCTCGATGTACGTGACTATAGAGGGAATATCCGCATATGTACGCGGTTATCGGGGAAAAATCCGCGTATATCACTTTTCTTATGTTTTTAGGGATGGTCCAGGATACATCAAAAGACAAAAAGTGGTCCATAGGGACTAATGAGTCTGCAGCGGGACAAGGGAAGGCCATACAATGTGTGATTCACCTAGTGTGGTGAAATCCGCTATAACAATATCCTCATGAAGGTCACCATGAAGAAAAATACTCTTCACATCCATGTGGTGGACCTCCCATCACTTAGATGCAGCGATGGCCAAAATTAGCATGATAGAGTCCATCTTTGCAATCGATGCAAATGTGTCTATATAGTACACTCCTTGGACTTGAGAGAAGAATTTGGAAACCAACCTAGCCTTGTACTTTATATCAGAACCATCAATAGCCACTTTGGTCCTATAGACCCACTTACATTGCACTAGTTTCCTCTTGGAAGGCAGCGGAATAGAATCCCAAGTTTCATTGTTCTGCAAAGAATTGAACTCTTATTGCATGGTTGTTTTCCATATTGGGTCATGTTATTATTCCTCATATGACTTATGATCATATCCAACCATCATGAATAACCTCTCCTAAATATTCAATTCACAAGTGGAGAAAGCATTTTGAAATTTAGATCTAGTCTTCCTAGAGTCTAGTGGATCTCCAACAAGATCACCAGCTGCTTGTATGGTTTTCTCAACCCACTTTGTCCTTATGGGTGAGACATGATCTTCATGCATTTCATCATCTTAATCCTCAATATCAGAATCATAAAAATCAGAGAAAGAATAACACTTACATCATCACTGAGTGGAGGGTGTGAGCATTCCCCCTTGACTAGTTCGATCTCTTGCATGGGATCTTCTTCAAACTCTACACTTGTTTCAATGGATGTTTTATGAGATGAGGGATCAAATAGATTGTATCCCTTTGCATATTCAACATATCCAAGCATAATTGACTCCTTTATTTGAGGTTTCAAGGCCTTTCTCTTCTAGGGAGGAATTCTAGCCCAAGCCTTTGAGCCAAAAACCCTAAAATGAGAAACTTTGGGCTTGTGACCACTCCAAGCCTCAAATGGAGTTTTCTCTTCCAATGATTTTTGTGGAAATATGTTCTAAATATATGCAACAAAAATTATGGATTAATCCCATATCTCAGGAGGAAAATCCTTAGCCTTCGTCATGGATGTGGCCATCTCCTTTAGTGCTCTATTCTTGTGCTCTGCAACACCATTTTGTTGTGGTATGTAGGGCACAGAATGTTGCATATGAATGCAAATTTCATGACATATATGTTGTAGGTTCTTGTTGACATAAACCTTTCCATTATCATTCCCACTCAATTTTTCTACCAAATCCTTGAATACTTTGAAAGTCTCAAAAACATCATATTTTTGCTTGAGAAAATACACCCAACAACACCTTCAAAAATCATCTATGAAAGTAAAAAAATACCTTGAGTTTTCATAGGAGGGTGTGGGAAGTGGCCCTATCATATCTAAATGTATCAAATCAAGCACTTGGATTTCCCTCCTTTCCTTTCCCTTGTCATATTTGCGCTAAACTTGTTTCCCAACTGTGCACCCTTTGCATGTGCCTTCAAAAATCTTGATACTTGGAAGCCATTCAACCATGTTTTATTTGCTTAGTGCTTGAAGATACATGTAGTTGAGGTGTCCAAACCTCTCATGCCATAGTTTTTTGGTCTCATTGGCATGCGACAAGAGTGCATTCCCTTGGGATTAAGGAAGGAAGTGAGAGAACTTATACATCATCGAATCATGGTCATCAATACCCATTGCAACAAATTGGCATGTAGAAATTTCTGAAATCTCCACATCATTTTGAGTAAATCTTACTCTCTTGGTTGTACCTATGTGCGTCATTTTATAGACATAGAGTAGGTTTCTTGTAACATCAGGCACATACAACACATTGTTGAAGTACCTGTTAACCCAAAAATCCCCCACATAGCTCTCTATGGCCTACACCACCCAAGGACACCATCTCATGACCCTCATATCACTCCATTTGACCCTCCATTAAACCCCCACACCCTCAAAATTTCCTAAGGATGAAGAAAAGGGGCTAAAACCCCCAAAAAGAGCCCAAAATAGCCTCCTAGGAGCTAAAGCCCTAAAAAAGGGGCTAAAACCCTAAAAGGAGCTAAAGTTAGGGTGGAAGGGGCTAAAGGCCCAGAAAAGGGGCTAAAGCCCTGACCAAGGGCTTAAAACCCTAAAACCCCTTGGAAAAGCTATAAAAGGAGGGTGGGGGGTCACTCTCAAAATACTTCTCCCTTGCATATTGTTATGCTGCCCGTGGATGCCTTGAGACACATGTGCCTCTCAAGCCACCCACACTCCGTCTCCTCTATTTCCATTGAGCCAAATATCCCCAACCAAGAGAGGTGCTTCCACAAGCTTGGGTATGGTGGCCCATTTCCACCCAAGAGAAGGTATACCCATGTTTATTGTTGTTTCTTAGTTGTTTAGTTTGCTTTGATTTCTAACCCTTATTTCATTTGCAGGTTTTGTTGTTAACATTGTTTTGCAGGTTATTGTAGCTTAGGATTTGTTTGCAGGTTTTGGAGGCAGAACCCTACCCATTGTGTGCAGAGGGGTTCAACCTTGCTCCATTTTTCTTCTTTCTGTCATTAGTTTTAGTTTATTGTTCTGTTATTTACATTTACGTTTTATTCTCTGCATTTACCCACTAGCAAGAACCTACCCTTCTGTCCTATAGACAGAAGGGATCCATTCCTACCCCTGTAGTAGGGAGAAATCCTTACTACATAACTGGCGACCATACCAGGTCGATCCCACAGGATCCCTGGGTTTATTTTTCAAAGTTTTAGTTTTTAGTTCTGTTTTTGGCCCTATTTTAGTTTTCCGTTAAATATAGCTTAGATTCTTGTTTATTTACATTTCTAGTTATTGCTAAGCCTCCTCAAGACCAATCCAAGCCCATTTGGCCACAGTACCAGTTACTGTTGGCCATTATGTGGTTTGCAAATCACTCAATTATGCAAAAACGACCGAACCGAATTTCTGAAAATTCATCTGTGTTCGGGCTCATTTTCTGCCCAAACAGTTGAGCCATTTGCGAATCTACCCGCAACTAGGGGTAAAAGGGCCTGTTTTCGAAGTGGGTTTTCAACCATTTGAGGTAATTCCTCATGTTTTGATCAGAATCCACTTCGCAAAAACATGAATTTTTCAGGTGCGCGACCCATTTTTGAGCTTCACTGTTTGCTTTCATAGGGACTGTCAGTGTGGCTCAGCTGCCTCTGTCCAACACACCATTTCAATTTCAGTTTCTATTTCTGTTTTCAGCAATTTATTTCATAAACAATGTGTAAATTCCAAGTAAACATTAATGGCTTAATAAAATGAACCTAGTCTAACTAAAATCAACTTAAAAACATACTGTCTTGCTTCCCCTTCCTCCTCTACCCAGTCATCACCCTCTGGGGTATTCTATGATACGACGAAGGGAAAGCTCATATAGATATAGGCACTCCACTATATTGTTCCAAACCATTAACCGGGCGACCTAGAAGGTAGAGGGGGTAGAGAAGGAGGGCTTCTCACGGCACTAAGCGTCCTCCCTGTTGACCAACCTAGCATCTGGGAGGTGACCTGAGGATCTACGAATGGGCTTAGTCCCATTATGTTGAGATCCCAACACCTTCTCTTGGTTGAAGAGGAATATCAGTGTTAGGTAGACATCTAGTTAGGCCAGCAAACATTCAGGGTTAATCATTTTATTTGTTAACATTTTATTATTATTTATGCTTGCATACAGAACCACAATGACATGAACTCTACCATTATGAAGTCATAAACCATTTGCAGCAACCAAATACCGAAAAAGCAAACACACAAATACACCATACCAACTAATTAACACAACTCAGTTCATGATACTGAGTGAGCCTTAAAATTTACTAATTTACACTAAGTACAAACAACTCTGCAGTCTTTGAGGACATAAGTCCCTGACTGCTTCAAATGTGGGAAGTACTTGGGCTCTGCCCAAAAACTCATTGTGAGGAGTACCACAGGAACCCCAAAGTAGCTGGTCGCTGAGAGGAATTTCCAAGCGAAATGGGCAACGACCCCTTCCGATTGAGTAGAAACACCTGCGAGGAACACGCCAAGATCTGTCTTCTGGCAGTCTTGGTGGCTGAGTGACCACCTACAGCCAATAGGAAGCCACTGAAACCAGGGTCCAAACATCATTTCCACCAGTTTCATACATAAAATCAAACACAATTGATCCTCCATGCTCTTCCTCGCCCCTAAGAGGCAAACCACCACCATTCGGAACACTCGATCAGCACCATCGAAGCCGTTCTCAGTGATCTCCTACACCATCAGAGGGCCACACAGCCTCTGATTCTGATTCAGACCCATATCAATCTGAACTAGACCTCCACACCGCACCATCAAGCTCCATGGCTAGTGCGAACCAGGATCCATTTTCCAGACTAACCTTAGCAAGTGGACCCATGTCCACATCACAACCTGGCAAGTGGCCCAAGAATAGTCATGCAGACTGTCATTAGTCAGTTGCCACCACCTATAGTGACCATCCAAGCTGGCCCACTTACAACACTTGAGGGCATTGGCCCATCCGCAATGGTGCCACCGCAAGCACCCCCATCTGTGCAGATGCATTATGCACTTGCAAACCCCACCCCCATCGCAGCCCCATCCCCATTATTGTTCTCTACTGTAAATAGAATTTATACTCATAAACAAGTCATTGAATTAAAAGCACCGATTGAAAATGCATCTGAAAAAAAATCAAAACTTTGAGATCTGCTAATGGTAGGGAATATTTCAGTAATTATTTTCTGCATATATGTTCTGAAATTAGTATCCAAATCCAACATTTAGTCCCCTACACTCCCTAGCAGAACGGTATTACGGAGAGAAAGAATCGGTCTCTCAAGGAGATGACCACTTGCATGCTAGAAGCCAAGAAGTTGGTTGCAAATTTATGGGTTGAGGCCATGAATGATGATGTATACATTCAGAACAGAGTGCCTCACTCATCCATGAAATGGAATACCCATTTTGAAGCCTACTTTGGACACAAGCCGGATGTGTCGAATCTAAGAGTGTTTGGGTCCACTGCATGGGCCATAATTTCGCATGATAAGAGGAAAGCTTTGCAACCGCAAAGTGTTAAATGTTTTTTTATTGGATATCCTGATGAATCTAAAGGTTTCAGGTTGCTGTATATCAGAACAAAACAAATCATCATTGAAATAAGTGTCCGATTCGATGAGCCTCTTCAACAGGTAGAACTAGTGAAGGAGAAAACTGCTGAATTTCCTTCCTATTCTATTGAATATCTGGATGATGAAATTGGGGGTGATGACCCTGATTTGGAACCTATGATATATGATATTAGTGACCAGAAAGTATCAAATTCAAGTTCAGAACCTGAAGTGCAAACACATCTCCCAACTTGCGCCAGACAGACACTTTCTTTCGCCGGTGACAACATTGGAAATCCTGATTATCCAAGAAGAACCCGGTCTGATTTCCAAAGAGCAGGTATTGCACTATCTTGTCATGAATATTTGTTGTCCAAAACTTGTTATTTAATGATGATTTCAGATCCTAATTCTTACTACCATGCTTGGAAAGATCCAAGATGGCAAGCTGCCATGGACGAAGAGATGAATTCTCTTCAAAAGAATGCTACTTGGGAGCTAGTTTCTCTTCCTCCAAGGAGGAAATTAGTTCAATGCAAGTGGTTGTTTCAGACAAAGGTTTCTGCTGATGCAAACACATGCAAATATAATGCAAGGCTGGTAGAAAAAGGGTTCTCCCAGGTACAAGGTGTGGACTATCATGGGACCTTTGCACCAGTTGCAAAAATGGACTCCATCCGCCTAGTTTTGGCAATTGCGGCATCCAAGCACTAGGAAGTGCATCATATGGATGTTAATTCTACCTTTATACATGGATATATTCATGAGGAGATATACATGAAGTATCCCGAGGACTACATTTCAGATTCATCTTTGGTTTGCAAATTAAAGAAGTCACTATACGGGTTAAAACAGGCCCCAAGAGAATGGTATTCCAAGACGGATGCCTTCCTTCTCTCGCAAAACTTCCAAAGGTGTAAATCAGATATGAATGTGTCTCTATAGAATTATAATGGTAATTTTCTTATTATTGTTTTATATTTTGATGATCTCTTGATTACCGACAGCACTGTTGCTTCCATTTCAATCATAAAAATGGCCCTCCATGATGCATTTGAGATGAGCGATTTGGGGCTCTTGAAATTGCACAAAATTCTGATGGGATAATGGTCACTCAGTACAAATACATATCCTACCTATTATTTAATTTTAACATTGTTGAATGTAAGGCTGCTCCATTTCCTTTCCTTTCAAGGATCATCCTTGACGAAGGAAAAAGCACTCCACCCATGGATTGCACAATCTATGACCAACTCATTGGTAGATTGCTTTACTTGACACATTCTCAACCTAATATCTGTTATCCCATGAATACATGCAGAATCCTCATGATATTCATTGGAAGGCAGCCAAGAGGATCCTCTAGTATATTCAGGGCACCAGGACCTACGGCATTCACTATGTTGTAGACTCTGAGCTAGAGTTGGTTGGTTACACAGATTCAGATTGGGCGGGAGATTCTATTGATCAGAAGTATACTTCCAGATATGTATTCATGTTTGGTGGTGGTCCCATTTTTTGGTCTAGCAAAAAGCAGGCCGCCATTGCATTGTCTTCAGCAGAGGCCGAGTACTGAGGAGAGTGAATGCTTGCATCCAAGCTGTTTGGTTGCAAGGAATTCTTTCAGAGTTTGATTTTGGTAGTACTTTGTCCACTGCCCTCTTTTGTGACAATCAAAGTGCTATTAAGATCTCCACATATCCAGTTACCAGGAATAGGACCAAGCATGTAGAGATACACATGCACTATATCAGGGAATTGGTGCATGACAGGACCATCATTCTGCAATATTGCCCTACTAATGAGCAGATTGCAAACATCTTCAACAAGAGATTTTCAGAGAAGTAGTTCACTTACCTCCGTTCACTGTTGGGGATGAGTTCATTTGGGTGATCATATTACTTTCCGATATTCATCTTGAGCGAGGGGGGGGGGGGGGTTTCCCACTAGGTTTTCCCTCTTTTCTCACTTAGATTATTTTTTAGCATTGTTTGGGTTACATTATTGTACAAGGTGACCTATGGCCTTTGTTGTCAGGGCCCTAGCATTTCATGAATTTTATTTTTAATCCTCCTAAGTATAGCTTAAGGGGGGGTGTTGGAGTCATTTACCCAACATGCACACTTATTTGGTCAATTTTGGCCTATTTACCCACTATCCTAAGTTTAATTGACTTTCTTGGCATCAGATGAGCACACTATGACATCAGAATGAGCTCACCCACGCCCTCCTTCAGTCAAGGAGGCCAACTAAGTCTTCTCCTTCATTCGGGGAGGCTACCTGGGCTTCCTCCTTCAAATGGGGAGCAATTCTGGGGTGATGTTAGTATCATAAATGCACCTAATTTCTAACTAATTGTTGTTTCACCTAACAATCAGTTAAGCTGAGTTGTGAAGGAGCCTCCATTCATTATTTGATTATTTTTTGTCATTATTTATGAACTAGAGCTAACACTGGCACCTACAACCACTTCTGATGACATGTGTCACTTCAGTTAACTCCATCGGAGCTACTTGGAGTTATGGATGCACTACCTCCTTCAGTTGGACATGCAGTTACATGTGATGAGTCACTTTTAGTTAGAATTAGTCATCTATTGCACTTTGATTCAGTTAGGACTTGGTGTGAGAGTCAGTTATTGATTAGCTCAGTGGTTAACTATGTATGTCAATTGTGGCTGACATTCAGTTAAGCTACATCCATTCATTCAATTTGAATGACCTCCTTGGGAATTTGAATTGTCTTGGTATTCATGCATTCTGCATGACCATTGGATTGTACTATCATTATTTTATTGATTATACAGAGCTGCAAAATTCTATTGTAGCACCATTATGCCATTTTCATGATTAATTGTCTGAAATCTCTTATGAGACAGTGTTTTAGTCCCTAGATTACTGTGACAGATTAATACATAGATACCATGTGCATCCAATGGGACCATGAGGTGACCAAATTTATCACTTGAGGCTGACCAAAATTCATCATGATCAATTAGTTCGAGCTCCATGAGGAAGTAAGATCGATGGTGCATATCCTCCCATGGTCATTCCATACCATACATGGCCTCAATAATAATTTCGTCTGAAGGTAAATTGTTGCCAATGAAATCATGTGAGCATGATTAATTGACTGTCCACCCAGATGGTATAAGGATATATTCCTCTTTCATCCACGAATAGGACGAATTAGAGTCTATAGTAACATCAAGTATAGCTTTGTAAGAAATATTGGATGTATAAAATGGCATATCCACTCCGACAAGTAAACATCCTTTACACGAATTGAATGGAGAAGGAAGAGTCCAAGGATCATTCAAATACGATGTATTAAATGGGATCGGACTCAATAATGGTAAAGCACCACAGAAATGGAATCGATAGCTAAGATGTGCATCGAAAAGTTAAATCATCCCATAAGTGAAGGATACATCCCAATGCTAATGTTCTCAGTTGTTGGCTAGTAATTCTCGATAATTGGGACTGTAGGTCCCAACGCCGTAGAGGAACTACAGTTAGTAAATGACAATTAATCGATTGTCACAATTATTCCTTCATGAGGAAAGCATATGACGCGAAACACAGACGAGATGATATCCTTCATAAAATAATTTAGGTCCAACCCAATAAAATATTATAGTCAAGGGGTGCATCAACCGCTCCGAACTTGATCAGCACAAACTTCCCCTCCAACTGGACTTGAAGGAAAGGAATAATGTCATGTGTTCTAAACGAGCATCCATCAAATTTCATCAACATAGTCATGGCATGTGACAACTAGGGAGAGATAAGGTCATTCCAACAAGATAAATACATCATTGATGTCAAAGAACCTTGATTACTATTGTGTGTATGATGGTTTTTTTTCAGAAACTCCACATGGAATTGAAAATCCACATGGTAAAGAAAGCGACACTAGACATCGTTCATCTCAAACTTGATCACAATCTGGATACTTAATCACGAGCTCCCAAGGAATCCAACAAGGCATCGTTGGTCAAATATACTAATATAAATTAGAGTACTTAATTTAATTGTTAACCTAGGGGTTTGTAGAACTTAGAAGCACATCCAATGTATATGGACTTAGATCTAACCTTGGCCTACAAGAAGTTGATTTGGAAGTGATATGAATATTGTGAATATCAAGAAATACTAAATCTTCCTTACAAAAGGTCTACTCATCAGATCTCTTAACATCCTACCAACATTCTTATCATCAATTACTCTAAGTTTGAGATATCACAAAGCATGAAATACTATAAAAACCTAGTTTGTTGATAGAAAAACATTCATTGAATTCTCTTACGAGAAATTTACTCACAATGCATTCTAATAATGCTCCAACAGTTAGGAATTTATCTCAAAATTCATTCAATTGCTAAATATTGGAATCAAAACTCATATCAAGCATAAATATGATAAACATGAATTAAAAAGTAAGCTACAACAATTAAATGTGAAATTACACTCGTACCATACATGAAATAGAAGGAAAGAAAGTGAATGTGCAAGCTTGGCAAAGGGGGGGCTCCAATTCTTTGCTTGCACACATGAAAGCGATCATATCAATAACACATGAATTACTCCAACAACATGAATTGATTGATAAAAACTCAAAGGTCTGCAAATCTAATTCAAGTTCTCAATTACAAATTCCAAAATCCAAGTTATCAAGCCATCCAAGTCTTGAAGTATTTATACAAAGAGTTTATAACCAAATTGCTAAAAATACTCTTGATTTGAGGTTGAGATCCCATATTCTCTCTTAGAGAGTTGAATTCGACCTTTAGATCCACAAAAATGGGTAAAATCCTACGAAATCCCAAAATTGCCCAGATTTATGCTTAAAGAAAGGAAATTTCTGCATAAGTGGCCTAGTTTGACCAGCATTGACCGAACACCTGGGAAGCTATTTTTATGAAGATGATAGATATTTATCCATCCTTGGACATAAAGGATCACACTGCATGTCACATATTTCACCCAGCTATCCTTCAAACATACAAACCTTGGAGCAATTGCGGGAAGTTTCGAAATCCTGTAACTCTTGTTAACAATTTAATTTTAAAGTCTAAAACTTGCAAAATTCAATTCATAAAAAGTAATAACAATTGTACCTTATATGGTCACATTTAAAGAAAATGTGGATGAAATATGATATATATCGAGGTATTTTGAAGGAAAAATATGGATTATATGACAAAAGTAAGCATAAAAAATGGTGTCCAGCATCTCTCCCAAGAGGAAGATCTTGCATGTCCTCATGAACAAAAAGTGTCTTTGAATTGTTGTCAATGGCCCTCTTCCACCTTTGTTTCCTGCAATAATGTATCCACATTGGTTTGAGTTGAATGAAGAACCTTTAACCTCTGGTATTTTTCCTTGAATGTTTTCTTTTGTTGAAACCATCTCCATGCTTGTTTGGAGATCAAAATATTTGGAATTTGAAGCTTCTTATTATTCTTCTTCATTTTTTCATTTTCCTCCAGAGTTTTTGTAAAATCCCCAAATTCACACACCTCAATATCCATATAGAAATATATTTTTTGACATATCATATATATATAAGAAACATCGCACATCATTAAAATCATTACATGCTATTAAAGACATCTATCATAGTTTTTCATTAATCCTTACATACTAGTAAAGGCATATGTCATATTTTTTCATTTTGTTACTGAAACCATACTTTACTACTACCTGATCGGTTATGCAATGCAAATGTTTACTAAGGAAACAATAACTTCAAGTTTTCTTCAACCTATAGGTGATGTTTTGTAATAATTATCTTATTCTTCCAAGTTTGAACTCAACTCTGAAAATTAGGCTCCAAAACATCTATTTCCTCAGTTCATAACTTCTAACTTTATTAGTCTTTCCACAATGATATTTTTGCAGTAGCCATTCTACAATATAGCCTTCTGCGTAGATATTTCCACAAAAAGGCTTCCACAATGATCCTTTTGCAATGATCTTTCTGAAATGTCTCTTTCTGCAATGATCATTCTGCAATTCATCCTTCCGCAACTAGTCTTCCACAATGCACTTTTCGTAAATGCAGATTGCGGATTACGGGTTTCCCTTTTTAAAATTAATCATCCACTATTACCCTTCCACAATTATGGATTGCGGGTTTCTTTTAAACTTTCTTTCAAATGAACCTTCCACAATTATCGTTCCGCAGTTATCCTTCCACAATTTGCGGACTGCAAGTTGCAGGTTGACTTTAAATTTTCCTCAAATAATTTTCCGCAAATACCCTTACGCAATTGCAGATGGCGAGTTGACCTTAAATTTCCCCAAAAATAGTTTAATGCAATTAACCTTCCACAATTGCTAATTGCGGATTGTGGGTGACCTTAAATTTTCTCCAAAATAGGTTTCTACAATTAACCTTCTGCAATTGTGGATTGCATATTGTGGGTTTCGTTCAAACTTTTCTCGAATTTGTCTTTCGCAAACTGTTTTCCCGCAATTATATTTTTTATGGTTAAGAGCTTGTAATTGGTTTTAATATTTGATAAGGTATTATAGATGTGATTATTGCTACACCCATAGGGTATTTTGAGATCTCTGAGAATAAATATTTAGTCCTCTGTTCATCATTCGTGATTACAAGATTTAGTATAGAATTTATTTTTATGGTTTTGCTAAATCACTAGGAAAATGTGATTTACTTTTTCTAGATCTTCCTTAATGAACTGAAAATGTGAACTAGGGTTGAAATATCTTAACCCTACAATCTTGAAGTAGATAAATCTACAATACACAATTTCCCTTACATAGGTTTGTGTTAACAACTAAATTGTTTAAGAAATTAAGATCCTAATTAAATCCATTTGTCTTAAATTTGGAACTATAATAACCCAATCATCCTATAAGAAATAATTTCCAGTGATCTATGCCATGATTGAACCTGCTAGTTATAAAATATGGTCGTGATCTCAGTTTTCATTAACAGAGCACAAGTAGCAGTCTCAAATAAAGTTGCAACAGAGGGAAAAATATCGTTAATCCATTAAATCTATTGTAGGTGCTTCTAGATCTAGATAAACCATTTGCCGCATTCACATATATTGTACAAAAATATATTTCCTTTTAATCAATTATGCAAGGAGGGTATGAGAATTAGATTATCAAATCATTTCATATACCCAAAATTGTAATTATAAATCAAAACAATGCTTGGAATAAAGCATAACAAGGTATATTATTCATACAAAGTATTTACGGTTTTCATCCAGACAAACCTAAGATCCTACATAGATAAATTCCTGACATTGGCATAAAAATATATATAAATAAATAACAGTATGTGTAATTTGAAGCTTTAATGGAACCTAGAAATATAGCAATG
The DNA here is from genome assembly GCA_001517045.1 of Pseudotsuga menziesii. Lineage (NCBI taxonomy): Eukaryota > Viridiplantae > Streptophyta > Pinopsida > Pinales > Pinaceae > Pseudotsuga > Pseudotsuga menziesii. The sequence goes on from LPNX010954282.1 coordinate 115,364, forward strand.
TCGAATGTGGTAGGAACATCCACATTCCACCCAACTGTAGATTAGGAACAACTTGCTCTTTGTCGTTAATCACCCCTGAGCTAAATTATGCATTCCAAGAATGGTAATAGTCAACCTCATATTCAGATCTCCATTAATCAGTGGGAAATAACTTTCCTAACACCAGAGTGCTCACACATCAAGGATTAAATAGCTTGCCTAACATAGAGTTCTCACACAACAAGGATTCCTTTCCAACATACTAAGCAGCGTCTTTCCTCCCTCGTATGCTTCCTTCTTATAGTTTATTTTTCCTAAGTATTTTCTGCAAGCAGCCAATTCCTCATGGAATTTATGCATCTAACAAAATCCTTTATTTCTAGGGCATGTCTAGTGCCATAATTTCACTTTTGACACTTGTTTCAACATCCATGAGGTTAACTCTTACTTGTCCTCCACTCTTGCATGCATAACTTCCTCATTCAATGTGGTTTTCCTCCTTCATTCATGATTTTATTTAATCATATTGTTTTGTTACATCTGCCTTCCAAGGACCTATTAGCATATTTCATATCCAACCAATTTTATTTAATTAAAACAATAGCTCAAAATAAAATCATAATTACTAAAAAATGTTTATTTCTTGGGGGAAGTTACAATTTTTTTTTTATCAGTAAGAAGTGATCTTTTCTATTACTTAAATAAACAAAACAAAATACATTGTCGATTCTGATTCCTGAAACATGGAGTTAGAGAGTGGCCATGGAACCAAAAAAGGAAGATATGCAAAAGAGACCAAACTGAGTGTCTAAACATAGTGATAGCTTCCCAACCTTTATACAATGGAAAATTCACGCACCTATAGAGTTTAAAGGAGAAAAAGGTGTTGAGATAAACCATGAACCGAGAAAGAAAGATCAGAGCATGTAACACTGAGACAAGCCTCTAGGCCTTCCTGATGGATTCAACTTCATCCTCATTAGCATTGCTAGTTCTAGCCTCATTTGCATCCTTGTGTGCACATTGACAACCTCTTATCCGTGTTAGGCTTGGACTAGAGGTTGTCGAGATAACAACCTATGGTCCAAGCCTAAGCAAGAATTCCCCAAAGATTTATGTCTCCATGGCTGCGATAGAGTTGCAGATATCCTCCAAGGTTTCTTTACGAAAAAGAGCCTCCTAGTTGATGTTGTCCACATTGCTCCCCTTAGAAGCCATGACCAACAGAATGTGGATGATTCAAGATAGGCTGCATCGCTCCTAAAATAAAGGATGTTGGGAAGTGAGAACCTCTTTCCTAGCCTCCCCTGTGATAATTTCCCAATGCTCCAGACCCACGTGATGATGTCAGCGATGGAGATCAGTGAACGGGATTAACCACCATATATATCTCCTTCCCGACAGGTGAAGAGTCCTATGATATCCAAACCAGGTATAAAACGACATGTTCGGGGGTTCTTGATGGACTTTTTGGTACCTAAGCCATGTGAAGTTCACCAATGCATAGCGGTTCATATCCAGGAATGCAGAATCAAATCTGGTATGTATGCATAAGATGTATTTCATTGCAGCTGCGAGGACCTTCATAATGAGTTTAAACTTACTATGACGTGGGGGAGGGGATACCATCTTCCCTAGAACGTGCCCTACCTCTTGTGTTCCCTCTGTCTTCAACACATTGCACAACCGCATCCGGGAGGGGGATGCTACATTTTTATTGCTTTGAATTCTAAGCAATTCATTTTCCTTCTTAAGATACCCTTCAAGCAATTCTAATTCCTTCATGTTTCTTTTTAACTTCTTCATATTCTTATCTTTCTTTGAAAACTCCTTATTTTTCATCTCCCTTGTAGCCTTTGTAGTTTGTTGCTCATGAGTAGGAAAAGTAATATCGATTTATTCATTATTTTTCTCTTTTTCACCTATTGATTTTTATTTTTCTTTCTCTTCTGAAGTTTGAATGTATGCACACTGAATTTGTTATGAGTCATCATCGTTTTATGCTATCTTTCCTTTTTGAATTTGTTGGCATTTTCTTAATTTTTCTCATATGTGGTGAAAATTTTGTCTTTTCCTTGGAATCATTTTTCTATTTTTACCATGCTTCTTGTTCATATTCTCCCCATAAGTTGTTTTGAGCATGTTGCCTTGGATCTTTGTATGTTCTCTTTATTATTTGTTATCATCAATATTTCTTTCTCCTTTAATTCTTCTTTTATTGTTTCAAAACCATTATCAACCACAAACTGCAGCCATGACAAGTCATGCTTTTGTAATTCATGTGTGATGATCATTTTGGTAAATCCATAATGGTATGAACTTTTCTCCTTATTCCTTCTTTGTTTTTGAACAAACTTGGACTTTAGAAAGGATTTGCAACAAGAAGTAAGGCATATTGATTTCACAGTCATTCTTCAAATGTTGCATCAACTTGATGTGATATAAATACACAATTTTGGATCTTCCTTCACAAGTAACAAATTTCTGAATAATGTAAGTTATTACATCCCATGGATGAATCAACCAACTTCTTGGAATTCCTTTTTTCCAATTTACTGATGCTTCCCTGGATCTATATATGAAGGGTGTCCATGATTTATCTTTAAATTGTGTTGTTTTGAAGTATATTTCTCCTTGTTAAGGTAACCTAGTGATTTGTGTAATCACATCTTCATATAGTCTGATGGTGAGGTTACCCACTGTAGCCCTCTCACCATTGAATGAACAAGAAAACTCTAAACCAATTTTTTCACTATGTCCATCAAATTTTTCAAAGAAAGGAATACTTTGATTTTTTTCAAAAATTTCCAAGCAATCTCTATGAACACTAGATGAATCAAATCTTTTTGGTTCAAAAATAGAGACCATTTTTTCAGTTTCAAAAAGAAAAATCTTCTTACTATCAATGCAAAAAGAGGTCTACCATGACCTCGTATGTTATTTTCCAACAAAAAAATTTCCTTTCCTATCTGGAAATGTGGTTTTGATACTCTATCTTTGTTTTAAATTGCAACTTTGGTTTTTAGCAATAGTTCTATTCAAAATATTTCATTCTTTCTTCAAATCAAAAATTCTCTTTGCAACCAACATGATTTTTATGAAAATGCATACCGGTCAAACCCATTATGCAAATTTTTAAATCTCTTATTGAATTCCAACTCTATTTTTTGTTCTTCTTTACAATCATTCTTCTCTTCTAGAAGATTCCTACTTGCACATGTATTCTTATCCTCGATTTGTGCACTTACTCTCCACACATTTCCTTAATTATGGTGATTTCAATATTGGTTTACCACAAATACGTAATTTGTATGTTGACAGATGGAATTGTCTACATACAACTCATTTTTTTTAATTGTGTTATGGTGGATTCGAGCTGGAATGGTTCAGGAAGGAATGAGTGAAGATAAAATAGGGGTTCACAATGTTGCTATAGTGCTGGAGTGGAGGTGAAATGATTTGGATCAGTATGTAAATGAGGAGCGCTAGAGAAGAATACGTTGGATTCATTCTGGTGATGTGAAAATGAAAATATAGCGTAGGAGGTAAAATGTTGGAGAAGGATTACAATTGTACCTTTATGAATGTATTTTTATGATTTTGCACTTGTACAACCTTTATCACATCACATTATGGTTGAAGATGGTGTATAATTTTTATTTTATCACGCCCCTTCCATTCATGAAAATTTCACTTCACCTTTATAATCATTATGGCTTATGAATCCCAATGCTTTCCTTAAGCAAATAAAACAAAGCACTTTGCTTCATGTAGTTAGTTCAAACAATGTTTATCACAAACAACCTCAGAGAACCTATTTTGAAAATGTTTTTGCAGAATTGTTTAGGTTAAAAACCATAAAATTTTTCAAAAAGAGCCTTCTCAGTGTCAATTCCTTTGTTGATCCTTAAAAACAAAACCTCTCCTTATGACTCCTTATAAATAAAAACAAAGTTTGTTTCTTTATTTGTATTGAATACTTACTTTTGATGCTTAAGGGTAACGAAATGAATGAGTTTATCATGGAGGAATATGGAGGTAACAGAAACGAATTGAAATCTAATAGGGACTTTGTCACTACTAAAAATGAGGAATATGCAAATTTAAAAACATTAAAAAGAAATTTTTCTTACAAACTTTTTGTTGCTCTTTCCATTATGCTTGGCATGCTGCTCTTATTGTAGCTGTGCTAGGTTGGTGATGTTACTGCAAGTTTGGAATGTTGTCTTTAAATTTCTTCACTGAATTTATGGTCTTTTAAGATCTTCAAATTGTTGAAGCTATGATTTGGAAATTTACTCTTAATGAAGTTCTTTCCAAGTCCCTCTGCTTAATGTGCTCTTTAGGTCCCTCTGCTAGAAATTGTGATAAACTTGATATGCTTTTCAGGTCCCACTGCTTGATGTGCTTTTCAAGCCCCTCTACTAGAAATTATGATGAGATTTATATGATTTTTGAATAAATTGCTAATATTTCTTCCCTCTCAACCTTATTAATTGACTTGTCCTCAAGTCTTTTTCCCAGAAAAATCCTTTTAATTACTGCGAAGAAATTGCTATGTACAAAAATATTTTAAAAGAAACTCACGAAATTGAAGCTAGAAATTCACCATTATTTTTTTTTGAGAATTCTCATTAGCCAATATTACTTGGTTTTCCAATGAGAATTTTGGTTTATATTGTGACAATTTCTTGGGTTTTCACAACTAAACCGCTTTCTTCTTCTTCTTCTTCTTCTTTTCCTTTTTTTTAAGTGTGATGGAAGAGAGAGTGGGTGGATTAATGGAGTATGGTAATACTGTGAAATAAAATAGATGGAAAGTGAAATGGATGAATAGAAGTTCAGACTTCATCATGTACTATTATGGAGCTTGAAAGAATGAAAATGGCATAGAGCAGGGTTGATGAAAGACATTATGAATGGTAGAGGCTTTGAGAGGATTCTCTGATGTGACTTTGACATGATACGGAACTTGAATTCTTCTTTTGACGATTGATTTCATATATTTTTCCTTGATGTAAATTCATCTTCAAGTATTTATCAGTTATCCAATGGAAGGTTAGTGTACTAAGCTCCAAGGATTTTGAGCTTCTTTGATGTACTCAAACTCAGATGATATCCCAGATTGCTTAACTTGAATATCTCATACTCTCATGTGTGCATTTCCAAAATTTTGACTTTGAAATTCACGCATTCATAGATTTCACCTTCTGAACTGCTTGGGACCTACAAAAACTAAGCATTTGTCTGCAATAAAATGTGAAATAATGGGGTAATAAAGGTGATTGGTCTTTCTCCTTACATAATATAAATGCAACAATTCCTAAAAAAAAATCCAAAGAAGATAGACGAAGAAAAATGATTTTTTTACCTACAAAGAAATGGTGGCCATCTTGGACCTCTCGGCAATATCTTATTCACAAAATGTTCAATTTATATCTGATTGAAGTTATTGTAAAGAAAAAATAAAGTGTATTCATAGGGATATTTCGGGTAGAAACATGTTTTTAAAAATGAGTTTAAACTACGTGCCAAACCTATTGAAGAATAACCTGCTTGATGGAGTTGTTTGTGAATTGCTTTCTAGACCAACAATCACTAATTTGAGCATAATTTTATTATTGAAGGATGGATTGGTGTGATTCCACTTGGAGATTAACTTAGACTCTTGTAGCTACCTCAAGTAGAAACCGTTTTTTAATATAGTTTTATTTGATATCTAAAATTCACTAATGAACATACCTAGGAGGCAAAGTTTCATCATGCTGGTTTTAAGACATACTGTTACTAAATGTGGCATAAAATTTTCATCTAACCTCCAAATGGGACGATTCAAATTTTGGATTAAAGTATAATTGAAAGTGTATCTCCCTTATCAATGGGTTTTGAAAAGAATATTATTTTATATGTGAAATATTGCGAATGGACAATCAATATGTAGAATTGTCACAATGCAAATTGTATGACAAGCAGTTAGCAATGAGCATAAAATTTTCGTATGATGTCAGATTGAGGTGATTCAAATTGGATTGAAAACTATATTCTATGTTATATCTCTACTAGAAACAACTTGTAAAAATATTCCCATTAAATCTCTCAAATCATAGTTGTACTAACTATGTTCCTCAAATTTTTGCTTGAGACCTAATAATTATTTTGGCCATATTTTTTTTCGTTTGAGATCCAAATTGAAAACTTCAAAATGGGTTGGAAACTAGATTTCAAGGGATACTTTGAGTAGAAATAGTTTTAAATAATAATCACATAGAGTCCTCCAAAATAATATTGTTTCGGCTGTATTTTGTCATAAAACCCTCTCAAAATGAGTTTTTTGCATGCAATACTAAACTAACTTTATTATGCACATTTTTTTATTCATTCATTCCTCTATATTATCCTATTTTATTTGGAAAAAGAAAGCATTCCCTCAAGTATAAGAGAATTTTCAATGCATCCATTTGTGTAACAATATCATAAGTAAACTCTTATCCAAGTTTGAAGAATATACAGTAATGAATGATAGGAAATGAGAGATCAATTGCTCATAAAAATTTGATGCCAATAAATGTTGAAAAATGGAGTGGTATTGTGGCCTAATGACTATTTGGAACCAAATTTCAATGTGATATTTATCTCCTTCGCTCTCCTTTGTTGTCATACCATAGATTTCTAATATTTGTCCATTACATTCATGAATGTACAAGGGATCTTGTGATAGACAGGAAAGGAATTCTTCAATCTCTGGCTCTAATGTTTGATATTCATTAGATGTGACCAATGAATATTTGTCCTCCTTACAATGATAACTATACAAAGCATATAGGATCCCCTGTTTTGGATCCTCTTCATAGATACCTTTCCCGTCTTCTATCTTTTGAAATGAAAAATTATCCCTAGCAACAATTATAAATTGTGGACAATGATTTAAGAAGATCCTTGTGGTGGAATACCCTCCTTCACTGAATAAACTATTTAGCATCATTGTTTTTGAAGTTTGATAGATCTTGTATTGCAAATGAATTAGTAGTTGAGGTTTTGTTTTTTTAGTGGTTAGGGGGGTTGTTTTAAACTTCTAAACTAGCTCTATCTAAATGTGTCTCCTCGAAAATGACGCCAAAAATATTGGTCCAATATACTAATGTAAATCAGAGTACTTAATTTAATTGTCAACCTAGGGGTTCATAGAACTTAGAAGCACATCCAATGTATATGGACTTAGATCTAACCTTACCCTACAATAATTTGATTTGGAAGTGATATGAATATTGTGAATCTCAAGAAATACTAAAGCTTCCTTACAGAAGGTCTACTCATCAGATCTCTTAACATTCTTATCATCAATTACTCTAATTCTGAGATATAAAAAAGAATGGAATACTATAAAAACATAGTTTGTTGATAGAAAAACATATATTGAATTCTCTTACAAGAAATTTACTCACAGTGCATGCTAATGCTCCAACAAGTAGGCATTTATCTCAAAATTCATTCAATTGCTAAATACTGGAATCAAAACTCATATAAAGCGTAAATCTGATAAACATGAATTAAAAAGTAAGCTACAACAATTAAATGTGAAATGTGACTCATACCATACATGAAATAGAAGGAAAGAAAGTGAATGTGCAGGCTTGGGAAAGGGGGGCCTCTAATGAATTGCTTGCACACTTGAGAAATATCAGATCGCTAACACATGAATTACTCTAGCAACAACAATTGATTGATAAAAAATCAAAGGTTTGCAAATCTAATTCAAGTTCTCAATTACAAATACCAAAATCCAAGTTATCAAGCTATCTAAGTCTTGAAGTATTCATACAAAGAGTTTATAACCAAATTGATAAAACTACTCCTCATCTGAGGTTGAGATCCTATATTCTCTCTTAGAGGGTCGAATTCAACCTTCAGATCCACAAAAATGGGTAAAATCCCATGAAATCCCAAAACTACCCAGATTTTATGCTTAAAGAAAGGTATTTTCTGCACAAGTGGCCTAGTTTGACTAGCATTGACCAGACACCTGCAAACATATTTTTGTGAAGATGATAGATATTTATCCATCCTTGTACATAAAGGATCACACCACATGTCTCATATTTCACCCAGCTATCCTGCAAGCATACAAACCTTAGAGCAATTACGAGAAGTTTTGAAATCCTATAATTTATGTTAAAAAATTACTTTTAATGTTTAAAATTTGCAAAATTCAATTCATAAGAAGTAATGACAATTCTACCTTATATAGTCATATTTAAATCAAATGTGGATGAAATATGATAGATATGGAGGGATTTTGAAGGCAAAACATAGATTATATGACAAAACTAAGCATAAAAAATGGTGTCCAGCAGGCGTTCCTCTCTGTAGGACACATATGAAGCACCTCCAAAGTTGACATCGCACACAGTGTTTGGCTCGGATCCTCCAAAATAGAATAGTTATAGGTGGCTTAGGAATTAGTATTGCATGTCAATCGCTTAAAGACTCCTTTCGACACACATGGTGTAGACTGGGGCATATCAATCTACAAAGGGATCTCTAAAGGTGGAGGATCTTTCCACAGATTTGGTTGTGAGGAACCATAATGATACAAATGGGTAGAAACATGAATAGACAACGAATTTTGGTGGTCGAAGCACTCAATTTCATGGTTTGGTTATGAGGAAGGGGATTTGTTAACACCGATGGGCTATGTGCGATGAACTTCGAGGCCTCATCAATCCTAGGGAACTTGTGTAAGGTGGTCTTGACCATAAAGTTTACAAGGGAACTTGACCTTGCGTTTAGGCTTCTTTTCCCCATGAGCATTTTCTTTGTTATTGTCATGATTAGCATTTTCCTTCTTATTCCCACCCTTCTGATTATTCTTCCCTTTCTTTATATTTTGTCCAGGTTGTTGTTTATTGTTCTGGTTCGATGACTACGTAGAATACACATCCATTGATTGGGTGGGGGTGGGAAAAATTGTAGATTGTACCACTATAGACTAGTTAAGAGACAAATTTTGAATTTGGGCTGTAACCTGGTCCATAAATTTCTCACTCGTAGAACCCATAATCTGATCGGCGTACGGCCTGGGTTTCAGCTTGGGGTCATGATTTGATATCAATGAGTCATGAATGATCTCATAAAGGAGCCCATATTGTGCAAAAATTAGGTCTAATTGCTGGTCTCAGAAAATGGCTTGTTCCTCAATGGCCACTTCAGATGTCAAAACATCCTTCGTGATGTGTGGAAATAACAACTTAAGGAATCACTTCAATAATAATTTAGGCATAATGTTGGCCTTAATTAACCTCTTCCATCTATGCTACTCTTGAATATGGTCAGATATGTGAGTAGCCTTATCTTGCCGAAAAGTCAACAAAATATCAGTGCCACCATCGTAACAGATTGACAACTAAAAGTGATTAAGAAATACCAATTCCAAATCGTTAAAACTTCGGTATGTGCCCCCAGGAAGCTCAACTTACATTTCACGGTTGGACTCATGAGGGTGTGTTGAAATAGTCTTAGTTGAATATAATAATGGTTCAGTGGATACGAAGTGTATTCGAGATGAAAATTATTGACTTAATCACCAGAATCCTTGCCCTTCTTGCATACAAAATTTGGGATGTCTGAAGGAAGCTTAACGTGGAATAGGGACCATGTTAGGTCATGACATATTAGATCATTTGTAAGTCTAGAAAAATTGGGTAAATTTAATGTGGCTAGAAATGGGAGCCTAGACAGTGACATATGATTCCATGCTCCCTAGAAAGGTTGATTCTAGCAAGGTAGGTTTGAGTAAAGGCCATGACCTTGAATAGTTAGATAGTAACCTCCTCCAATATGACTCATATAAGGATGTATTGACTTTTTCATGTTTGACATTCCTTGGGAAGGGAATACAACATTACCAAAATTAGTTATTTGATGGGTCATATTTCCCCCAGACACTTAACGAAGCATGTATACCCCCGACAAAGGGACATCAAATGAGGGGGGACCCATACCAAAAGAAACATTCCCTCCTGAAGGACCACACGACGTATGAGGAGGATTCATCATAAGGAACACATTTTAAGGAATAGGAGTCGTAGACGATGGGGAAAAGGATGGAATATAAGTTGTAGACCCAATGTTTAAATTTCCAATTCCACCCGTAAAAGGATTGACACTAGTGTTAGAGGCTGATGAAGGGCGTGTCCACCCCCCAAAAAATGGAGCAGAAGAAGGGATATGAACACCCCTAAACTGATATGCAGTAAAAGGGGTTGAGGTGCCCCCTAGTCCAATACTAGGGTTACAATTAAGAACTGGATGGATGATGGAATACTCACTGATCCATTTTACATGCCAAAAGTGAATGGGTTTGAGGCAAAGAGAAAGGACTAAGTGTTAAAGTATTGTAAATTCCGAAGATATTTTATTTTACTTTTGTTGTATTCTCCTTTGGAGATGTTATTCCTCCATTCAAAGAAGTCCTTGATGTAATTGGTCATGTAAAATTCATGAGGCAAACCCTCCATTGTAAGTCATGGAAATAATACCCACAAAAGTAATATATAAAATTTATTTTGATTCTCCCTAAGTAGGTCGGCCCTAATTAGAGAACTTGGCTGACCTAGTTAGTTATTTGAGTCACTGACCTAATGAATATAAATAGGTGAGGCACCTCTCTGATTCTTACATACCTTACACTTAAGCATTGTGCTAGAGAGAGAATTCATCCTTAAACAGGTGACCTGGGGAGAATTTGTATATCTCATGCTAGGAAGGTCCAAATGAAATTTCTCAAGATGTTGTAGATAGGGTATGGAATTTAGTTTCCATGGTCCTAGTTTCAGACCCCTAAGGTGAAACAATGATGTGGTAGTTCATACAAGTTCACTATGTTGAACCGTCCTGAAATAAGTTAGCTTGGGAAACTTCGCATAAATTCCACTCGATGAATCCAAATATTCTCTAACATGTGAGGTTGGAAATAAGACAGATTGGGATACCTCGAGATGAATTTTCAGAGCTTGAGGACCATAAAATTTGGATCTATAGAAGAAACAATATTAGTTAATTTTGTAAAAGAAACTGGAGAAAAACTAGGGCTTCCTGTTCCGGCCACTTCTCTCCACCGATCAGTTGAAAAAGGAGTATTGTCAAACTTGCCCTAGGAGGGAGCATATTTCTATGTAATAAGTTTCTCATTGTGTGGATTTTCAATTTTTGGCCTAACACTATTGCCAGGGAAAACTAGGGCATCAGATATTTTGCAGTTATGTCCAGAATTTTGGGAAAATAAGTATGTTGCTTATATCTCCTTGAGGAGGTGAATATTTCTATCCAAACAGATTTGAAAGATACCTAAGTTGAAAAATTAGGGTTTCTCTATCAAACCCTAGGTCCACCAGAAGCAATATTCCAGAAGAGCCTTCAAGCAAGAATCAAGTTGAAGCAATCTCACTGGTAAGTTCTATACTCTCTATTTCCATTTGAGGTTTCTCATTTTTATCACTATGTCAAACAATACCAATATTGAGGACAAGCTTGGAAGAGTCGATAACTTCTAATCATGGAAGTATAGAGTGCTTCTCATACTTGAAGAAGCATTACATGAAGAACTATGTCAAAGAAGAATATGCAGATCCAAAAGGAGATGAAGTCGAAGCAAAGCAAAAGAAGGACCTAGTCAAAACAAAGATGATTATTTTCGTCTCCATTGGATATCATGTATCATACTTAAAGACTTCCAAGGATATGTTCGATGCAATGAACAACTTGTACGAATATGACCTTGATAACTCAACTCAAGGATGTGAAGGTGCAAATGTCAAAAAACTTTCAATGTTACTTCACAAGGAGATCTCAGCTCAAGGAGCAATTAGAAGCCATTGGAGACAATGCCAAATAAGAAGAAGCATAGATTACAACTTTAAATGTTCTTCCAAGTTCAGTCAAGGGATTTGTTATAGAAGGAAGATCACCTATGGAGGAATGCATGTAAGAAGAAGATTGATTGATGGAAAAAGAAGAACAGATTGATGAATATGAAAATCAATCCCTAAAAACTCATACCAATAAGAGAAAGAACAAGAAGGAAGAACATTGCCGCAAATAATAAAAGGACTTCATAAGAAGGACGTATCACAACTCAATTGTTCAGTTGTGATGAGAAAGGACACTTTGCAAAAGAATGTATAGAAGTATTAGTCGATCATACATAATTATGTTTAGATATGAGTACAAGACATGAAGGGAATTTTTGTAAAGTCTTCCAAGTAGATCGACAAGATCAAGTATACAACAGATGGGAGTATCAAAAGATACAAAGAAAGGTTCATGGTTTCTATAAAAAAGGAGATAGACGGTTATGGCAAGACACTGCTATAGGGGCTACACACACCTCTTCAGTGGAGGATATTACACCAGACAGTTGGTGTAATCAAAGTAGAAGAACGAATCAAGAAACCTATATGGTTTAAGAGAACCACCTATGCACAAAAGGATTTGTACAAGCTCAGTAGACACCCATGGGATAGCACATATAATTACATGAGGAGCTTGAGGATCAACTAGAGTGATGGAGATCCCAACCTTTACTACAAGGTTGAATATAGAATCCTACAAAAGACAAGAATCTCATAGATGGGTGCAAGATAAAACTTGAAACAAAGTTTGATATGGGGGATCTTGATATCCAGTGACCTTGATAGGTTACATATATGGATACCAAGAACATTAGTAGCAAAGGAGGCTACCTATCACTCCAATGTCCTGATGCAGAGAGTATAAGATGTAGAGGGACGATGGTGCTCCACCTCATAGGGAGTGACTATGGTAGATCTCAAAGTTCGAGAATCTTGACATGATTCTTGGGATTAGAGTGTTACAAACAGAATGTTCACTCCAACATGTTGCAGAAAGTGGACCAGTGTTTCTCTCAGTGCAACCAAGTATGAATATATTGCAGCTAAGAAGAAAACAAGGGATGATTCCTCAAGTGATGAGGAATATGATCCAGAATAATTCTACCAATGAATATTAATATCATACTCTTATCCATTTCAACATTGGATAAGAAGGGATGCATTGGTAGGACACACAGTTCTATGTGATATGTGGTGTAATAAGACTTGCTTAATATTTTCTATCATGAGAAAGATAGGAACATGTCCTCGGAATCAGACAATGAAGTTGAACACATTGGCAGAGAGTCCAATAATTCAAGAAGACATATATCAAGATGGAGTCTACCAAACAAAAAAAGATCAGTATTTGAATTTTCATTTCCTATATATCTAGTTGTTCAGTTATGTATATAGATATGTTCCTAGATTTAGGAAGTGTATTATACATGTTAGAGTGTTTTGCATTTACGAATAGTTTATTGCTAATATGCATATGATGGGTAAGTGGCTTATGGTGTTGTACAACATTCCATTTCTACTTATCTAGAATGAAACCTCTATGTTGCCATAATGTCTTGGTAGAGATGGAAGGCACCTAGAAAGTTACAGTATGTATACGATATATGGATGAATGTTGTAGAGATGGAAGGCACCTAGAAAGTTACAGTATGTATACGAGATATGGATAAATGTTGTATTAGCTGAAATAGTTGCATAATTATATAACACATATCTTTATGCATAAGAATTTGTCATTATGAATCTGTTATGAAATGGTTCTAATCATACAATTGTATTTGACTTGTAGGAAGGATTGTATGCAATCACCTACAAGAGAAGAAATGATAAAGTTGTGGATGTACAGAAGAATACTGATGCAGTTGCAAATGTACAAAAGAAGAATTATACAGGTTGTGGATGTATGATGTAGTTGCATATGTACAAGAGAAGAATGATGTAGTTGCATATGCACAAAACAAGAATGATGCAAGTTGTGGATGTACAATGCATTAGTGGATGTACAAGAGAATAATGATAAAGAACAAGTTACAGAAGGGAGCTGTAAATCTCAATTATGTTCCTATAGAGGAACATGTGGTAGATGTGTTGACTAAGCCTTTGTCTCATGTCAAGTTTGAACACTTTCGATACAAGCTTCGTGTAGTCTGAAAGGACCTCCTTCAAAAGAAGGAGTGAAGAAGATGGTAGAAGGTTGCAGTGGTGTGGTAGCTCATCCTAGGGTAGGGTAAGTCTAGCTAGTCTTGTTGACCCGAAAGGGTTAGTAAATCAGATGAGGCATATTTATCCTTGGGGGGATTAGTATGTCTCGATAGGCCTATTTATATTGAAAGGGTTAGTAATACAGATAAGGCTTGTTGGTCCCCAAGGAGATCCATCTGTCTAACTATGATTGTTGACTCGAAAGGGTTAGTAAGTTAGACAAAATGCCCAGATGGATCTACCAAAGAACCCAGCGAGGTGTTGGTCCAAGATGGTTAGAGGGAAACAAGTGGTTTCAGTATGTCTGGATAGGATTGTTGATCCTGAAGGGTTAGTAAGCTAGACAAAGCTTGTTTGGTCCCCAAGGAGATCAATCTGTCTGACTAGGCTTGTCAGCCCAAAAGGGTTAGTAAGTCAGAAAAGATGTTGTTGTAGTGGTTTCAGTATTTTCATACTAATGTTGATGTGGCAAGTTCAATATTTTCATACTGATGTTGATGTGGCAAGTTCAGTATTTTCATACGGATTTTGATGTTGCAAGTTTAGTCTTTTCATACTGATGTTGATGTGGCAAGTTCGGTATTTTCATGCTGATGTTGATGTGGCAAGTTCAGTATTTTCATACGGATTTTGATGTGAAAAGTTTAGTCTTTTCATACTGATGTTGATGTGGCAAGTTCGGTATTTTCATACCGATGTTGATGTGGCAAGTTCAGTATTTTCATATTGATGTTGATGTGAAAAGTTTAGTATTTTCATACTAATGTTGATCTGGAAGGTTCAGTATTTTCATACTGATGATATGGAAGGTTCAGTATTTTCATACTGATGATATGGAAGGTTCAGTATTTTTATACTGATGATGATTAGGTAGCTTCAGTATTTCTATACTGATATTGATGATGATGTTGCTTCTACATTTGTATGTTGATGTTGATGATGTGGCTATGGTCCCAACACCTTGTGTTGATAATGTTGATATGGTTGTGGTCCCAGCACCATGTGTTGATAATTTTGATGTGTTTGAAGTCACAACACTTTGTGTTGATGATGATGATGTTGTTTCATTTTTTGTGTTGTTGATGATGATGATGTTCCAACATCTCTATGTTGATAATGCAAATGATGATATAGCATTTATTGATGATGTTTCTTTAGCACTAACATGTTAATGATGTTGTTGTTGTTTTAGTATTTACATAATGATGATGTTTCAGTATTTACATACTGATGTTGCAGATTATGTTTCAGTATTCTCATATTGATGTTACAGAAGAAGGTTCAGTATTCAGAAGATGATTCAGAATTCACATACTGATATGGCAGAAGATTATTTGGTATCCACATATTGATATTGCAGAAGATGATCTAGTACACACAAAAGATGATTCAATATCCACATACTGATGTTGCAGAAGATGATACAGTACTCATAGAATATGATTCAATATCCACATACTGATGTTGCAGAAGATGGTCTAGTACATGATTACTATGAGCAAATAGTTCAGTTTTTAGCAACAGGAACAACACTAGAAGAGCTTACTACAAATCAGGAGAAGCAGTTAGTTGTTAAGGCCATGGATTTCTAGCTGATTGCTGGACAACTCTATAAGCTAGGACCAGATGAGATCTTACGGCGATGTGTCCTACCGCATGAACAAAGGAAAATATTGGCATAGGCACATGCAAGAGTCGCAAGTGGACACTATGGTAGTCGCGCTACTTTGAGGAAGGTGCTCCATGCAGGGCTTTGATGGCCCACTCTCCATGGTGATGCGAAAGACTATGCATGGACTTGCAATGTCTGTCAAAGAACTGGGAAATTGTCAAGGAGGGATGAGATGCTGCTAGTACCTCAGGTGACATTGCATCCATTTGATAAATGGGTTGTGGAATTTGTGGGACCAATCAACCCACTTGGAAAGAGAACTGGTGTGTGGTACATCATTATAGCGACAGACTATTTTACAAGATGGGTGGAGGTCGCACCCGTTATAGATTGCACCGTTACGATAGCAGGGAGGTTCCTATTTGACAACATTGTTACTCAATTTGGGTGCCCAAGGATATTGATGGGTGACCAAGGGAGTCAATTCATTAATCGCATAGTCATCACATTGACAGAAGAGATCCAAATACAGCACATGAAGAGTACCCTGTATCATCCACAAGCAAATGGGACAATGGAAGCGTTCAACAAGGTGTTGGAGCATGCTCTCACAAAGGTATGTAACGTGAACCGTGATGACTGGGATTTGAAGATTCCAGCAACCTTGTGGGAATAACGCACCACTTGCAAAATATTGATAGGACAGACACCATTCAAATTAGTGTATGGTCAAGAGGCAGTCATGCCGATGGAGTACATTGTTCCAAGTTTGCGCATAACAGCAACGATGGGCATGAACGATGAAGCAGCATTAGAAGAATGCCTAGCTCAGTTTCGCATGTTGTTGTCTAGGTCATGGGCTTCAAAGTTGAAAGGAACCTTGCAGATGGATATGTCATATGCAACAATCTCACTCTTTGGAGAACACATGAAATTTTATAGAAAAAATAGGGTTGCCTATGTGGTCAGTAGCCAAGGAAAACCTGAAAATCATCCCATATATGCAGTAAACAATGACTTGGGATATTCAATTTTTATAATGATTTCCATTTTAAAGAAGAGAAACCAGTGTCATAAAAATAGATAGAGAATGAATGTTTTGCCAAAAAACAAGAAGACCTTGAACAAAAACATAAAGTTGAAGGAGTATGGACGATGCATTTTGATGGCTCAATAAGTAAAGAAGGGATAGTGTAGGTGCCTGGATCATTTATCCCGATAAAGAATTTATGGTGTATTCTTCTAAGTTAAATTTTGAATGTACAAATAATGTAGTTGAATATGAAGCTTTAATTTTAGGATTGAATGCATTAACATATTTAAAAGAAAATAGGATTGACATATATAGAGATTCTGAGTTGGTGATTGGTCAAGTAAATGGAATCTATAATACCAAGCACCCCAGGATGAGAGCATATAGAAATGAAGTCTAGGATATGCTTGGACATTTTTCAATGAGCATATAGTTATGGTGATCCCTAGGATACAAAATAAGATCATTGATTCAATGGATTCTATTACTGGAGATTTTAAAATCCATGTTTATTCAAACAGGAAATATGAAATTGAAGTTGTGAATACACCTTTTATTTCTTATAATTCCAAATATTGGCAAGTTTTTGAAGATGATTTGCAATTTAAAACATTTTTAGAAATGTCAAAAGAATTTGTTAATACAGTCATTGATAAAGAAAATCAAAATCTGGAAGATGTTGAAGGAGATGAAGAATCTACAGGTGGAAATGAAGAACAAAGGAAATTAAAAGGTATGATTGATGGAAAGGATATTATTCAACACAAAAGTAATTTTATTCCAAAGGGACCCATACCTTCAGAAAAAAATATTTTATATAAATGATGAAGAAAAAAAATCCCAAGGGAAAGCCCCATGAGATGAAATTTAGGTCATGATATTGGAACAGAGGATCAACCTAAGATAGTAAAGCTTTCAAAATATCTGTCAGAAGTGGAAAAGAATAAGTACATTGAGTTGATGAAAAAAAATCTGATGTGTTTGCATGGATTTATGAAGATTTAAAAGAATATGATACATCCATCATAGAACATACAATTCCAATAAAACCAAGTGAAAAAACTTTTAGGCATAAACTCAGGAGGATAAATCCCATGTTACTTCCATTTATTGAAAAAGAAGTCAAAAAGTTGTTAAATGCCAAAATCATTGTCACACTCAATTTTTCTAAGTGGGTAGAAAACTTATTTCCTATAAAAAAAAAGAATGGTGAAATAAGACTGGGTGTTGATTTCAGAAGTTTGAATAAAGTTTCTATGAAAGCTAATTATCCTTTGCCTAAGATGGATCATATTTTACCAGAATGTTGTGTGTGCAGAGAGAATATCTATAATGGATGGTTTTTATGGATACAATCAAATAAAGGTACACCGAGAAGATCAGGAGAAAACAACATGTACCACAGCCTGGGGAACTTTTATGCATGCAAAGATGCCATTTGGGTTGATGAATGCAGGAGCAACATTTCAAAGGGAAATGGGTATTGAATATGTTGAAGAAAAGGACAAGTTTGTAGTAGTATACATGGGTGACATCACAGTTTACTCAAAGTCTGACAAAGATCATATCAAATATCTGTAAAAAGTATTTGATTTCTTTGAATCCCAAGAAATCAAATTTTTCCATGCTGGAAGGAAAGTTGTTGGGCCACATCATATAAAAGTATGGGATTAAAATTGATCCTGATATGGTGAAGGCTATTCTGAAAGTGGAAATACTAAGGAAAAAAAAGGAGATTCAATCTTTCGTTGGGAGGGTAAATTTTCTGAGAAGATTTATTCCAAGTTTTGCAGAAATCCCGAGAAATGTGAATAATATGTTGAGAAAAAATAGTGATATTAAATGGACTTTAGAGGCTAATAAATCCTTCAATGATATCAAGAAAGCATTCACTGGGGCACCTGTTTTGATTAGCCGAGATATCTCAAACGATTTCATTATCTTCTCTTTTGCTTTAGAGCATACCATGGCTGGATTGTTTTTACAGAAAAATCAACAGAATGCATAACAACCAATTTTTTTCTTTAGTAATATTTTGAGAGATGTGGAATTGAAATATGTTATTATGGAAAAACAAGCTTATGCATTGATCAAGTCACTAAAGGATTTCAGGGTTTACATTTTACATTCACGCATTCTTGCTTATGTGCCAAATAATGTTATAAAGAATATTCTTACTCAGCTAGATCCCGAAGGCAAGAGAGCTAAGTTGATTGTAGTACTATTGGAATATGACTTCGACATTAATCCCACTAAATTGGTGAAAGGTCCAGGATTGGACAAATTAATGATTGATGCAAATTGTGAAGCTCTGAAGATAAATTTTATTTCTGATGTTTCAAGTGGACTAAGCTCAAATTTGCAGGTGATCGTATATTTTTCTCCATCTCCTTGGTATAGTGATGTTGTTTATGTTCTATAGAATCTGCAAGCACCTCCAGAATTAAGCAAGACCAGATTCAGATCTATGAAATTGAAAGTACACTTTTTATGATTTTAATACAGTATTTGTATTGGAAGGATCCACGAGGCATTTTGCTAAATTGTCTACTTGAAAATAAATCCCAACAAACCATGAAATAATTTCATAAGGGAGTGTGGGGGGTCCACCATTCATGGAAAGTAACAACTAATAAGATCCTAAGAGCATGTTTTTATTGACCTACTATTTTTTTTATGTTTACAAAGAAGTTATTGTCTGTCATGAATGACATATTTTTAATGGAAAGAGGAAATTCATTCCCTTACATTTGAATCCAATCTCAGTAGAGACACCATTCCAGCAATGGGGATTATAATTTATTGGAGAAATGAATCCTAAATCTTATGGACAACATAAGTAGATTTTGACTGCTACATATTACTTTACAAAATGGATTGAAGCTATACCTACTAGAAGAGCTACATATACTCTCATAATTGAATTTCTTGAAAATAATATTCACTATAGGTTTGGGTGTCCTAAGAGGATAGTAATAGATAACGCACATGCCTTCAAGTCTAAGAAATTAATTTGTTTCTGTCATAAGTACCATATAAAGCTAAATCATTCGACATCGTATTACCCTCAGGGAAATGGGTTGGTTGAGTCCTCAAATAAGAGCTTGGTAATAATCATAAAGAAAATGATGGAGGAAACTAAGAGAGCATGGCATACCAAGCTTAAATATGCTTTATGGACATACATAATAAGTACCAAAAGGGCTATTGGAATGTCATCATTTCAATTGGTGTATGGAGCAAAAGTAATTTTTCCTATTTCTTTAAGTCTTCCAGTTATGAAGTTGTTGTAGGAATAGGAAGAAGAGACAAACCACATGCAAAGAAGCATTGATTAGTTAATAGAGCTCCATCAAATGAGAGAGAAAGCATATGACAAAGTATAGGTGCATCAAGAGAAAATGAAGAAAAGTTTTGGCAGGAAGGTGAAAGAAGGAAATTTCCAGATAAATGATTTAGTTCTGAAGTGGGATGTCAAGAAGGAAGATCAACATGGCAAGTTTGATCACTTATGGAAGGGTCCTTATATCATTGGTTCACATAAGGGAGACAAAGTTTTGTTTTTAAAAATCAAAATGGAGTTGACTTGAAAGGAGGTCCTATTAATGGGAGGTTCCTAAACCACTATCTTTCTTGAACACGGAAGTAATTTGTATATTATTTGGATATATTTACCATTTGAAGTTGAGCATGAATGGTAGGTTGAAAGATTCGAATGCTGAGCTTGAAGGCCCTAAGATCTGGAGGTTTGGAATTTTTAATTTTATGTACAGAAAAAGAAAAAGAAAAACAAGTTTACAATTTTTTATTTGAAATTCATGGTATGTATAGAGTATATAATGGTATTGGAACTGGTATGTGGGTTCTTTGCTACCTCGCTGGGAGGTTAGCATCCCCGGTTGGAGCCAATTGTTAGAAAAGTTTGTTTCACATGGTTAAGAGGAGCTTAGGGTGAAGAAAGAGAGTTTATATTTTGAAGCTTGTTGATATGACTGCAAGACTAACAGGTTGGGTTCCTAAAAGAAGACCAAAATTATTCATGGAACCGTATACTGGAGTGAAAAGTGACTAAAATGAACGTGTGAAGCACCCGTAACACCTTGTGGAGGAATTGTCATCCTAGATTAGAAGGGTGAAAAGATCAACGACGGACTGGGAATACGTTGGGTGAAGTTTCTTGATGAATAATATGGGGAAAGGATGGTGAAATAATCATTGGAAAAGGTTAAAGCTCATATTTTATCGACGAAATATGATCGAAGGGGAAATAAATCAATGGTTGAAGTGCATTCTACACCTGCAATATGCATGGAGGACAGAAAAGGAAAGTGGTAGGGAAATTTTTACCGCCTTCCACGTGTTGGGCAAAGAATCATTCTCCTCGATGAAAGGTGGTAGGGAGAAATCGCCTCCCTCGGTCCCAAAACCGCCTCCCTCGGTCCCAAAACCGCCTTTGGGGCTATTATAAAAAAAGAAAAGTCACATGGATATGTATCATTCGTCTTTTGCATGCAAAGTAGAATGTGCCTACGCCTGTGGAAGCCGAGTCAGATTCACTTCTTCTAGCTATCATTTTCCAGTTAGGCCATGTATATCAACCCTCCAAGTTATTTTTAAAAATGGATAGGGAAGGTGAAGTTGAAACACGGGTCCGAGAGTTTAGTAAACTAGATGAGATTTTTTAAGACAAGGATGAAGATGTGTTTGACACAGTACTCTCTTTTGGTCCAGTACATGAGCTAAAGAGTATATTAAAAACATTAGAAGTACAGGGAATTGACTTACATAAAGTATAGAGGTCTCATTTTCACTATTTTTGTCCATACCAAACCCTTAACTTTCTGGATTTCATTGCCTGGTGTGCGTCCAAATACTCCCAGTCCGAACATGTTATAATGGACTCAAACAAGTCTAAAATTATTTGTCCCATCATTTCGCTAGTTGTTAGGGATGCGTTCGAAGTATCACAATCATTTTTCCAAAACTTGGAATATTTTTTCGAGGAAAATGTAATTGAACAATTCAGACATGCTGCAGCCAAAGAAAAACAAACATTTTTATCTAAAAGTATTAAACCTGAGATTTCTATTGAAAATGAACCCTTTCCCCTTGACATTGACCTATTTAATTAGAAATCCCAATGGGTCTTATCCTTGTTGAGTCAGTTTTTAGGGTTGGATAGTGATAGGTTTGTCTCTGCATTCTTATTGGGTTTGCTATTTTGATTGAGTATGTATCATCCTGAGTCAAAGTCGAGTTAGTATTGTTGCCTTAAGTTTGATGAATTCCTAGCTGAGAATATTCATTCACAACTAGTGAATTTCCACCTGATTATACATTACAGGTTCCAGTATTACTTGGTGACGATGTTTTTGTTCTTCAATGAAGAAAATTAGAAGTTTCCAAAGATAGTGTTCACCTCTGAGATCAGAGATAATACCTTCAGCTCTTTGAATCTCATAACGTCAAAAGTGTACAGAGTGATGTTTTAGGATAAACTTCACAGAGAGTTTCCTGATATAGAATAAATGCTACAATTCATCCCATACATAAGAGTTGGAGACTGGTTCCTTTTAAAGGAACATACCATTATCAAAGTGTATGGTTTTGTTCATGAGCCATACATTTTTCCTGCATTTTTAACATCGAGGACTTTTTATTTGGAATCTATCAGGAAAAAGTTTATTGTGGAGAATGAACACTTTATGAATTTCAAGAAGGTTTCGGAGATCAAATTTCCTCTAAAGGTATGTCCTTTTATTGTGAAGACAAAAGTTGCTCTCCCAGTAATTGAAGGTCTGCTCCAGGATATGAATTTTATGAAAGCCACCAAAATTAATTATGGTCCTCATCACATCGTATCACATAGGAGGAAGTAGAACAAAAACAAAGAATTTGACCACTAGGAGATAGAGGGGTTATCTCAGAGATCTAATTTAATGGAATATCAACCTAAAGTAGGGATTTTAGAGACACTGCAAGAAAATCCCTCGATCATAGTGAAGTCAACGTATATGATAATACCAACTCCTAGTAAAGTTGAGATTACTGGCATGAGAACTTTTTCAGAGGAAATTGAGATTGAAGATGAGTATTCAGAGGCATCAAAAACACTAAAAGTGGATTTAGATAAAGAGATGTTTGAAGTTAAAGGCAAAAATATGAAAGAAAAGGTCAAAGGTCCATATTTTCAAAGTCATGAGTATAGTTTTACAGAAGCATAGGAGAGTGATTCCAGTGATAGGTACAAGTCAAGAAATGACTTGTATGCTAAATATGGTCAAGATAAAAATCTTTCTTTAGAAAAAGATATAAACCTTTTTCCTAAGGTAAGTGATATTTGTGACAAAGAAATTTATTGGTCACTCTAAAGGATCCTATGAAAAATACCCTAAATTTGGCAGTGGCTACCCTAGACATAGTTTCAGAAATGAGACTCAAATTACACAAGATTTCAGATCCTGGTAAGATTCATTTACATTAGCAAACTGAAGAAGTTGTTTACACTAATATGATGAAGGCCACATTAAAGGTTTCTAAATTACAATCTACAATATCAAGGTTGGAGAATCAGTTGAAGTAAGAGAAAGTTGAAAATAAAATGTCTCAACAACATATTAAGAAGCTTCAGGGTGATCTTTTAACTATGGATAGTTAGGAAGACAAAGGACAAACTACAAAGAAACTTTTAGCTAAGAAAGAAAGCACTATCCAGATACTGAAGATTCTAGCCACCTAGTTGATTCGGGCTTCTGAATTAATAGTTTTGGAAAAGGAAAGAGAATCATTGTCCCAAGAGTTGAGTGATAGCAAAGCTAAACAACTAAAATTTGTTGAAGAGCAAAGCTAATGGGAGAAAGAAATAGCTTTCCTAATAACCAAAATTGATGTTTTAAATGAAAATAAATTAATTTTGGAAAAATTAAGGGAAGAGAAAGAAAAGAGAGGACGGGAGGAAATAGGTCGGCCAAGTACAGAAACAAGCACATAAACTATAGTTAAATCCATGTCACAAATTAGCTTGAGAGATGAAGAGATAAAGAGCTTGAAAGCATAAAATCAAAAATTGGTTGAAATGATTAAGAAGAAGGAAGAAGAAAATAGGTTTTTTGAGAATAAGAATAAAGGGTTGCTTGAGAAGAATGAGAAGCTAGAAGAAAAAGTTTCAAGGAAATTGTCAGTGAAAGGTGCTAGACACCTTATTTGGGATATGATTATTACTGAGGCTACCAAAATGAGGCCTTATTTAAATTTTATTAAAGACAAAGAAGTGGTAATCATTGTAGCTGTCACTTACCCCAATTTTGTAAAATAATGTTAATTGTTTTAATTATATTCCTGAGACATTATGTTAAATTTAATGCTAAGTAGGAACTAATGACTCAGCAGAGTCAATAGAAGTGGAATGTAATTCAGAATATTTTATTATTAATAAATAAATTATGGAGACAACAGCATGGGAGAGCTGTTAAAAAGAGGTTACTGGTCAAACTAGTGGATGGAACTAGGTGGAGGGAAAAAGACAAGTGGCAGCATCCTCAAACACTTCTTAAGTTGCAGGTGGCAACTTCCCTATATTTGGGGTCATGATCCCCCAATAAAGTGGGATTAGAGCAGGTGGCTCATTAAATGACAACTAACCCAAAAAGACCTAGGCAATCTTTTAAAAGTACCCAATGAATAGAGCTGAGGCTGCTCAGATATTTTCCAGAGAAGAAACATTCAGGGGAATGCTATTCAGGAAATTCATTTGGGGAAAAAGGGAAAACAGTAAGGAAGTTGTTCTGAGAGGATTGCTGCAGTAACTTGGTTTATTACAGCTTGTTAGCTAGGAGAACTCACTGATAAGTTCAGATTTGATACTGAATGTTGAAGACTGGTATTTGACTACTGCTGCGCCTAGTTCCATCCAGGGAGACCAGAGCAAGGTCGGGGGTCCTGAGGATTCGCTGTTTGAGCGCTCTCCAGGAGTTGGTAGGGAGGAACGGCCTCCCATTGCTGTTGTTGTCCAAAGCTTAAGCAGGTTCTGTCACTTAACTGTACTTGTTTTAATAACTGTGAATGGTTGAATGTTATGTTTGTAGTTATGATATAAAGATTTAACTGGTTCAGTGATGTAAATGTTTTTAGTTAATCAATAATAGAATCTTGATGAAAAATAAGAACCCACTGTGTTTTTCCACATCTGGGTTTTTACCAGACCGTACTCCAGCACAGGGGAAAATTTAAATAAGGATAGCATGATGAGATTGTAGAATAGTAGATTGTTTCTTTACCTATTTTCAGAAAAGATGTTTTACTGACAGTTGTATGAGTTTATAGTTAAAATTATTTTCCTTGTTTAGTATTTTACTTTCAGCAAATTTTATTGTTGTAAAGAACAAATAGAAGAATAGGATTAGACCGGATGTATCTACTGTTATACCTTACAATTTCGTTCTTCCAGAATAGAATAACTTCACTTTTATATGTCGAATAATAAACTGAAGGTAGGAGTAGTTATATAATAATTAAATCCTACTGTCAAACCAATATGGTCTAGATTCTATGTATGTTTAGTAAGGAAATCATTTTATTATTTTCCTTCTTTTATTCTAGACTGAGGTCGAACAGTTTCCTGAGCTGTTATTCTTTTATTATAAATGAATGTTAAGATCTATGCTCATAAGATAGACTCTAAATAGAGTTAATTAAATTCTTGATATATAAATAAATATCATAACTAATAAAACAAACTAATTACAAAAGAACATAGATAGTATAGCATAAATTACACAAGATTTATATAACAAAGTGTTATCTTTCGATATGCTTATAAGATAGACTAAGGATATTAACATAGAGGCTTTAGTAATCTCAGAAGGATAATATAGCTATTATTACTGTTAATATAAAGTAGAGTTCTTATTATTTTAAGTACAACCCAGAACTAATTATACAGTCTGAGCTACAACTATACTGACAGTACTTAAAAATTATTGTAAAAAGAAAGACATAGAAACCCTATATCATTAAAGGGTATAAACTATACATCAATATTTACAGATTCTTATTAACTAGAAAGTCAAATTATAAACCAGGTACAGAAACCCTAATAATATTTTAATAGTAAAAATCAAATGCATATCTGTACATGAAATAAATGCCAAAATGGCAGAATGCTCGACCTTCGAGCTTAACTATATTTATTTAGAACATAACTGGAAACCATCATGTTTGCAGAAGCATAGTATAATTAATAGTAAGTATTGAGAATTCTTAATCAACAGGTTATTTTCTTTTTTAAAACAGAGAACAATTATTATTTCCATTTATACTTATAAAAGAACCTAAGCAGAGCTAGTATTAAAGGTAATAAACATTCCAAGTAGGGTAACTTTATCATTATAATAAGTAATATTTACTGCTTTACTATCTACTGTGCAGAAATAATATTATTTGGAAATCACAGTAAGGTTTTAACCTATTATTGATAAACAGAAATTTAAAATAAAACCTGTAACCAAAGTTACTCTGTCAGTAACCTAAAGAATGTCATTAAAACATTCAGACTTCATAATTTACAAAGAGTAAATTAGGTATTTATCAAATTTATAGAAATCGGAGGTATCGAACTTAGATAATCTCAATAAGCCGAGTTTACACATTATATTATTTCAAAACTGTACAGTCAGCAAAATATTAATTCAAGAAAAATTGTATGGACAGCTTATAGCTCCAAGTTCAGGGTAAACCCTGTCAAAATTAACAGTATGTACTGAGGTTCATCAAAAGGAAGGAGTTTATCTCCTTTGCAC
The DNA here is from genome assembly GCA_001517045.1 of Pseudotsuga menziesii. Taxonomy (NCBI): domain Eukaryota; kingdom Viridiplantae; phylum Streptophyta; class Pinopsida; order Pinales; family Pinaceae; genus Pseudotsuga; species Pseudotsuga menziesii. Next base: position 141,893 of record LPNX010954282.1, read on the forward strand.
CTCACGGCTACCAACATGATTTACAAAATAAAGCTTACAGACTGTACAAATAGTAATATATTTATGCATGCTTTACACAGTAATCAAATAATGACCCAAAACCCACAGTCTCGGCTTCAGCCAAGAACCCATTCTAAACAAAGAGTGAAACTCGTTTGACAGCGTTCAGGTTCACTAAACTGAACCAAGGTAACCGCGAGGGTTACAAACCACGAAGTCAAAGCCATGACTGCCCTAAAGGACCAGCAAGGAGGAGAACGCCATGGATAAAAACCAGGCTTACCGGGAGAAGCCAGTTGTTGAAGTCTTGCGCCTTCCACGCCAAGAGGAGATGTCCAACTCTGTAACGAAGGTTAAACATAATATTAAAAACCTTGCTAAATGTTAATTGTTAAGCTAATACTTTGAAAATAAACCGATTGAAACCCTGTAACATACCTTAAAGTCTAATAGAAATACGGCCACTAAAGAACAACAAGACAACCACCAGCAGGAGGAAGGGTAAACCCTTCATTTACCACCGAAGAGAAGGAGCTCGCTGGAGCGATGGGTAACCTGTCACGATGGAGGACGATTTGCAGCACTAAGTTAAGGTGACGGCCTACACAGTAAAGAGTTCGGGCGAGGGATGCCAATGGAGAAACCCTCAGGGAATCGATGATGCTCAACATTCAACAGCAAGCTATTAGACACAGTAACTCTCCTCACCACGCAGTGGATGAGCCCACGAGGAGCTGAACCATCATATGGACTGTTAGCAGACAATGCAACAGCGAAGCGGACAAGGAGGTTATCACAGAGCGGTCGGAGGCCCGAAGGTAGTGGAAGAATGACGATTAGGGTTTGAGTCAAACCTTTTTAAACGCCAGTGCATGGCTGGAATGAGCCCACGTAACCCTTTTAATAATTGGCATGCAGTGGGTAGGAACATTATAGTTCCGCGATAAGTTTACCAATGATTTCACAAACCAAATCATATCGTGGGGATTCCATAAGGTTCTTTATACCATAGTCAACCACCTGCATTATAAAATCAACATTGTAAACGTTAAAATGATGTTAGAAAACATTACAACATAGAATTTGTTCATCGTTTGGTCACTCATTTATGTATGGAGGATTTTATTGTTGGTTAATGGGATTTAAGAGCAAGGGAAATAATAGTTACCATGGTGTAGCTTGTTTATAAACCGATTTTCTATATTATCTATTGCCTTAGTTCATAAATGAAGGTAAAGGGAATAATACTATAAAGTCTATAGAATTGATTATGATTATGGTCTTACTCTTGACCTTATGGTTATCCCATGCTTGTAAAATAACAATCCTATTAATAGTCATAGAATCTTTTTGTGACAATTAGCCTTGGATCAAATTCAAGCTCAAAGATTATAAAAGATATTATAAAGTCATTACATGATAGGTAGCTTGGGTAAGTTAGCCTTCTTTGCTTGATAGTATGGTTATGAAAATCATAGAGTGGTATTTGAGTATAATGAAACTGGGAATGATCTATAAGTTTACCATCGAATTATTGACCATGGAATAGAAATAGTATTCCTAAGCTATACAGATTTTTAAAAGACTAAAGGAAGACTTTAAAAATGACTTGTATCAAGTAGTAAACTTGTTAATTCTTGAATTAAGAAAAATATAAGCTGGTACTTAAACCTCCTTATCATTCTACAATTGCAGTTGCAAATTCAATCATGGTACAGTGCAGTATTTAAAAATTAGATCTTTGATGTTGTGACCCTGCCATATTTACTGTGCTAGTAAAGAAATATTTATCGTATTGTACACTTGCAATTAGTATGAACATCCAATGGGTTAGAACTCTATAAGAATATTAAATCCTGCTACTATGAAGGAAAAATAGCTGTTATCCTTACTAGTAGAGTTCATTTCATTATCAGTAAGACTTTAAAAGAAATCAGTTAATGATTTACCTCTTTACGCTTGAGAAATCTGACTAGCATGTACACTCTTCTACTGAATTAAATTTGTATGCAGAAAATCTTTATTGAATACTTTAGAGATTCGTTAGCAGCACCCGAACATCTTACCTGTATATCTGTAATAGAGGGAAACTTCTGTGTTAGCTCGGAAGCTAAGTAAGCCCAGTTTTTCATGACAGACCCACCTTATGGTCGCAAAAAGAAACAAGTCAGTAAACTGAAAGGAACTGTTCTATTACTCTGCCAACTAACAGATGAATTCAAATAATAAGCTGGTAACATATAACTAATTAAATAATTAGTTAACTGCATTTATATTAATATTATGTAAATTTAAAAATTTTAAATTTTTCGGAAAATTTGGGGTTTTGACAGTAGCAAGGCAAAGTTGTAGAGTCATGAAAGAAACCTTGGATAAAAAACCAACATATACAACTCATAATACTATAAATTTTCTTAATACTTTATCTTAAGAGAATTAAAAGCAATGGGTATTAAGGACAGAATTGAAGTGATAACTTGGGTAAAGAATATCATTGGGAAACATCATCATATTGAAAGTGTCCAATCCAAAGCTGACCATATGTTACAACAGGTGAATTATTTCAAAGACTTGTTTACAAAGTTATTTCAAGAAGGTCTCCCTTCTTTTCGGGATGAAAGTAGTAATTTGATATCTCAATCTAAATATTAGGATTTATTAGTTAAGGTCGGGTTGGATCATAGAAAAATCAAAGATATGACTCAGTCCCTTACAGGAAAAGTTATAATTGGAAAATTCGTTGTGGATTTTAAGATACTGAATTCATTCATAATTATTGGTACCAAGTTGCCACCTATTTCTTATCTAGATCATGTGGAGCTAAGAGTATTGGCTAAAGAATTGGCCAATATTTAAGTGCCAACTGGAGACGTAATACCCCGATTTTGACCAAGTTTGCATTTAAATAAAATGATGTAAATAATCATGGTGTGGAGCTAGGAAAAAGACCCACCATTGATTTAGTGTTTATGTTTCAGCAATTATGGTTGAGTCGATTGTATTTTATGCTAGCTAAACATTAAAAAAGCTAGACATCATGTTAAATTGTAATTTTTAATTAAAACTCACAGTCGGCTATGTCAATGCAACTAAATGAGATGGGGGCATGATTTTTCCTAAGGATGAGGGAGTGGGGGATTGGAAGAGTGGGGAAATTCGAATTGGGTAGAGCCCCACTTTGGGAAAAACGTTTTTTGAATTTCTTGGGCAAGAAAACACCAAAAATGACCACTTTTCCCTCATGCGGTAGCGTTTCGCCTCCCCTCACGATTTGGATTGAACAAAACGTTTTTGGAAACCCAATTGGGCATTCATGTAGCAACAAGCAAGTAAAAACAATTCTGAGTCTGAACCTTTCACGAATTTCTCCTGTCCGGCGATCTAAATCCTTCACATTTTTTGTTTTCCTTTGTGGATTGTTCTCTCTCATGTTTTCCCCTGTCTGTTGGTTACTTTCTAGAACACGATTGCCTTGAACCCGATTTTGTGTCTTTGTTTTGAAATACCAGCAATTGTTTTCGTTTTGGTATTTTGCAGCAGTTAGTTTGGCACCGGCAATGTTCAGAAATTCGTAAATTTTTGTGTGTGTATGTAATCCCTGGAGTCTACTACGTTTTGATAAATGCCAAGAATGGGATCATTGTGTGTGCATCCATGTTTGGCATCTGAATTGATTGAAGGAATGGAAATAGAGTCTCGACTTGCTTGATAAACCTAGTGTGTGAAAGAACCTTACAGACCAATCTAGAAGGCTGGTTTTCTTCTTTGCATGCCCTGAATAGCACTGGAAGGGAAGGCATGGCCTGAGGGACTATGTAGCAGAGAAGGGAAAGCTTCCTTGTGTTGGGTGTGTAATTGTTTAGAAATCAGGCTAGATCCAATGGGGGTGTTCGTAGCTCTAGGGTTGAGCTCACTAGCTTAGCAGTCATTCTTTCCACCTCCTTGACAATCTGATAAACCCAACTGGAAGGATGGTTTGGCAGGTAGCCTGATAAACCCATCTATTGGCTTGGTTGTGTCTCATGTGAATTTGGCTAAGTGTAAACCACTACCTGTGTAAGTATGATAAACCCAACTTTGTTGGCTTGACGGAATTTTAATTGTATCCTTGGCTATGGATGAAGTCAGCTAGTGTTCCTTATTCCTTGGGGAAGACCATGCCTAGCTCGGGGGTGGCAGTGTTGCTGAGAGATTAAAGAGCACATTGGCCTATGGTTGGGTGGAACGTTGCACCAACATAGCTGGTTGCGGGACGAGCTTCTTTCAAAGGTAAGTATTCTTGTGTATTTAAGTTCTGCAACTCTATTTTCTTATGAATTATTATGGAATTATCGTGAACATGTAGAATGCATGAATGTGTTGAATGAATGATTTGCTTCTGTTGTATATATCATGTACATTTCATTATGCATCTGTGTATTTATATGTTTTTATAAAATTCATTATTATATTATGTCCATGGGGCTTAGTTTTCCTGGGTTGTTAGATGATTAGTCATGTCCTCTCCTCCGAGTAAGGGTTGGGGACGTGACAGGAGATCGATGGAAAACCATTGCGAAGTTTCGAAAAATGAAATATAGGTTGTATCAATGAAGATATCCATTATAAGGCTTGGATTGAAGATATGTCAAGTTACACTTCAAAGTGAAGTTAAAAGATTTAGAGTTAAATATTTTCTAATGTTTACGAGGATTTAGTTTATTAAGTTATATGACAAATGTACTAAGGCAGTTAGAAGAAGCCTATTTTTAGAATGTAGGTAGTTAGCTATCAACTCAAGGAGCAGTTTTGATGTATAAAAGAATGTTTTACAATGTTATTGAGGTTGGAACCCAGAAGAGTGAAACTCATTTTGTAACTGAGCATTTCAAGTTAATAAAATCTGTAGAGCCAAGCAAGAATTTCGCCATATCAGAGATTCTTGTGTTGTTGTTTTACAATATGTATTTCATTTTCTCATGTGAATGTTTTTCTTACTATCTTTTCCATTATGTTGTCTTTCATGCTTGAATAAGTTTATATTGAATCAGAATTCATAATCATATTCTCTTGTTCATGGGATTCGAGTATTGACAAACAAAATTCCTCTAAAGTTGATATTGGATTCATCTTTTGGTGCCCATATTAATGGATTGTTCATCTTTCTTCCTTACCACCAAAAAATCAAGAACTCAACTGTGATAGAGTGACTATCTCACCTCTGTGAAGAAATCTTGTTGCAAAAATCTTGTTTATCTATAACAACTTATGATTTTGACTCTAGGCCCAATGATACCCTCTTGTTTCAGTTGTTATTATCGTTAAACTTGTTTATCTAAGAACATTCCTGTCCATTGTACTTATTTATTGAGAGATCCCTCTCTAGTAGAAAAGAAGTCAGCTTTCCTCCTAAAGGTTGGTTTGAAAGGTTACCTTGGAACTATCCTTCCACAGCCAAAGGATAAATTCAAAGTGATAAAATTTACCATGGGAGGAAATGGACCTGATAAGACCATCCGTGGAATGTGACGTCCTTGTAATGGGGGGATATAATGATCGATGTTGAGGGGAATTTGGTAGTATGGTGTACAAATACCTTGATTGGGCATAGACGAGATCAAACTATTACACTTTGAGAATTGATTATTCCTCATTTTGGGGCATTAAGGTAGCCACATCCTTTGCAATAGTTGGTTGGAGAGATTTAAGGAACCAATGCAAAAGGAATTAAGGTTGAATCTTGATTTTGCACCAAGTGTGGAGACAACACCACTCATGGATATGGTCTGCAATGTGTGCCGAAGTATTTAGTTGAAATCTGTGAGAATTCCAAGGCCTTGTTCATGTCGTATTGATAATTGGAAGTAGGTGAGAAATTTTGTGGCTGTTGTATCAAACATGGTATGAGGCGCTCAAGTCAGGTTCACGTACCACTTTGTATTTGTACCTGTTAGGGTTCTTTGGAAGAGGCAGAGCCTCACTGAATCTGCCACTATGTCGTTTGAGGAACACCATATGGAAGGACATGATATGGTTGGTGGGGTCATCTCTTTATTTCACTTAGAACTTAGGGACGTCCGATGGGAGATTTTCAGTCATAAATGGACAGCTTGTCTCATGAGCAATGGGATCATTGACCAATTTGGATAGATCAGGGAGATTTAAACTTATTATAAATGGGATATTTGGTTTGGTGGATGCCATTGTATTATGTGTGTTGTTTCTAGAGGGGGGAGAGCTTGGAATATGTGACGGTGATAGCTGTATTCAATGAGAAGATGAAGATGTAGTGTGGCCTCTTCCTAAAGGGGGGAAGAAGGTGGGGTATTCCCTCTAGGGGAAGTAAACAAAGGTGAGCCTCTTCCATAAGAGGATGAGGCAAAAGGATACAAAGTCTCTCCTAAGGGAGATAATTATTCAAGCAAGGTATTTCCTCGCATGTAGGATCTAGTTAATGTGGCTTGAGAGAGTCCCCAACTAGGTGATATCCCTCATGTACCACACGGAGATAATGGGAAAAAACCCCTCAAGAGAGGGGATAGGCCACACAGTCTACGAGATTTCCTTAGGGGGGGTTTATTCCTCTATGGTGGAATTCTAGTGACAAAGTGAGACTGATGTATGGGGAATAAGCACAAATGAATAGATGCAAAAATATGCCAACCACAACAAATGAAAAATGGTGCAATAAGTGAGTGATATGTGCAATGATGGATTAATGAAAAGGTGACTACATGTAGGTTATTTTTAAATTATGAGTTAAGTGAACTTGTATTTAGAAAGAAAAGCAAGTGTAAATTCCCGAACAAACCTAACGTCCTTCCTCTCAAATGTAACTAGGCCTTCCAAAATCACAATTGTTGGTGATAATTGGATCCACACAACAACTGACTAGTGAAGATAACAAAGAGCTAGTTCTATCGGAGATGGTTCCAATGTTCCAATCAAATAGACTTGGAAACAACTCCCAACGGAAATAGCTAACTTCAGGAGTAACTTACACTCACAAATGCTCCTTGGTGATACCCTATTTTTTTGCCACTAATGTACCTTGCGTCAAGTGTGGATCAGTGGTTCTACCTGTAAGGTATAGTTTTGTCTCCCTATAATGCGTTGAGTGACTCCAGGGGAGAGAAAAGAAGACATACTTCATCTTTGACCTCCTTGGTCATGGTGCACTCTGATCCGAGATATCTTTTAACACTTTCTTATAACAGGATTTTGATAGCACCCTAAAATACAATAATGCTATGTTTCAAAAATAATGCCTAATGAAACTAGATTGGTGGGCGTTGTTTAGATGCCTAGCCCAATCAATCCTACCAAACTAAAATATCATTTTGTGACCTCTTGTGGGGGATTTTATTTGATTAGCATTTACAATGGTTCATTTTGTGGGTTTTGATTGAATTAAGGTGTGTAAGGGAGGTATTTCACCATTCCCTTCCTTTCTGATTCACCAAGATCGCATGGAATGCAAGGTGAATAGCATATTAAGATTGAAATAGATTTTAAGTCCCTTAATGTGTGCAAGTGGGAAATCACATGTGATGTAAGATAATTGTATTGTTTTCAATTAACTAAATTGCTCAAAACAAAAATGAAATGGAGATTGTAACTTGATCTCTAAAGATACTAATGATGCTTCCAAAAAGAAACAAATGCTAAGTGTGAAAATGGAGGTATTTCACACTTCACTCTCGTTTATGATTCACCAAGATTGTATGAAATGTGAGGTGAAGAGCATAATTTGGGAATATTCAACCACAAATCTTATCACTTACGGGGAGATAATTAGTCAAGCAAGGTATTTCCTCGCCTGGAGGATCTAGTTAATGTGGCTTGAGAGAGGCCCCAACCAGGTGATATCCCTCATGTACCACATGGAGATAATGGGAAAACACCCCTCAAGAGAGGGGATAGGCCACACAGTCTACGAGATTTCCTTAGGGGGGGTTTATTCCTCTATCATGGAATTCTAGTGACAAAGTGAGACTGATGTATGGGGAATAAGCACAAATGAATAGATGCAAAAATATGCCAACCACAACAAATGCAAAATGGTGCAATAAGTGAGTGATATGTGCAATGGTGGATTAATGCAAAGGTGACTACATGTAGGGTATTTTTATATTATGATTTAAGTGAATTTGTATTTAGAAAGAAAAAAAAGTGTAAATTCCCTAACATACCTAACGTCCTTCCTCTCAAATGTAACTGGGCCTTCCAAAATCACAATTGTAGTTGATAATTGGATCCACACAACAACCGACTAGTGAAGGTAACAAAGAGCTAGGTCTATTGGAGATGGGTCTAATGTTCCAATCAAATAGACTTGGAAACAACTCCCAGCAGAAATAGCTAACTTCAAGAGTAACTTGCACTCACAAATGATCCTTGGTGATACCCTAATTTTTGTCCACTAAGGTGCCTTGCATAAAGTGTGGATCAGTGGTTCTACCTGCAAGGTATAGTTTTGTCTCCTTGCAACGCATTGAGTGACTCATAGGGGAGAGAAGAGAATATATACCTCATCTTTCACCTCCTTGGTCATGGCACACTCTAATCCGAGTTGTATTTTAACACTTGCTTATAACAGGATTTTGATAGCACCCTAAAATACAACAATGCTATGTTTCAAAAATAATTCCTAATGAAACTAGATTGGTGGGCATTGTTTAAATGCCTATACCAATCAATCCTACCAAACTAAAATATCGTTTTGTGACCTCTTGTGGAGGATTTTATTTGATTAGCATTTACAATGGTTCATTTTGTGGGTTTTGATTAAATTAATTAAGGTGTGTAAGGGAGGTATTTCACCATTCCCTTCCTTTCTAATTCACCAATATTGCATGGAATGCAAGGTGAATAGCATACTAGGATTGAAATAGCTTTTAGGTCCTTAAGTGTGTGCAAGTGGGAAATCACGTGTGATGTAAGCAAAATGTATTGTTTGTAATTAACTAAATTGATCAAAACAAAAATGAAATGGATATTGTAACTTGAGCTCTAAAGATACTAATGATGCTTACAAAAAGAAACAAATGCCAAGTGTGAAAATGGAGGTATTTCACACTTTAGTCTGATTTATGACTCACCAAGATTGTATGAAATGTGAGGTGAAGAGCATAATTTGGGAATATTACAACTAATCAAGCAATTAAAAAGTTCAAATTGAGCGTTGGGTTTCCATATTGTTAAACTTTATGTGTCTAAGGTGCATGATAATTGTGTGAATGTTTTGTTCTGTGTATTGATGTGACTTATATTAACATGTTAAATTCTGAATAAGTAATTAAATCGATGGGGTTTTAATGGATTTTATGAATATATTGTGAGTCTGTGCATGGGTTGTAATACTCTGTTGTGATAGTTATGTGTTGGCTACCTTTCTGTATATGTTTAACATGAGAAGATCCCCTTTACAACTATAAAAACCTTATCCATGCAGCTCTTATAGGTATCTCGGGTGAGAGTTCACTTGCGTCGCAGGTGTTGTTGATGGGGTTAAGCCCTGTTGGGCCAATACCTTTGGGTTTTGTTGATAAGACTGAATGTTGAACCTGGGACAATCAAAGATAATCCAATTGGTTGATTAGTAATAAGGAGAGAAAGGGGGAAATCAAGAGAGACTTGAAGGAGCATGACATGATGTTTTATAAGGGGGAGATTGATAAATGAGATTTAAAAATTATTGATATATGATAAAAGGTATATATTAGTAAGGACATGGTCAATAAATATTGTTGAAAGGAAAGCAGGTGGTACAACTGGAATTAAGAAAGTAGGAAATGTTATTGAGAATGACCAAGTCATGTAAATCCCCAAAGTTGGTAAAGTATTTACCATATGGAGTGGTTTTTATATATGATGAGAGTTGAATTAGACCTACCCCTTGGTTATCTAGTCCTCAAATAATAAGGAGAATCGAGTAGATATAATACGTAAAACATTGCACACAACTACTTTGTGCATTCAAGTCATCCATCAAAAGATTGACCCCGATAGATGTGTATTTTATTATCTCTAGCTATAAAAATGCAAAGGAGGACTCACCATCATATGAAGTAACATATGGTGATGAAGTAGGTTCTTTTAATGAATAATGGGTTTTGGGCTAGTGAAGTACACATGGTATGTGTACAACTACCATGAGGGGAATGGACCATGGTAAAAAAACACAGAAAGGAAGAAAGACATTTTTTTAAGGAACTATTTTGTTAGCTATCTTTGAATGCCTTAATACCTATATAATGTGTTGTAAGTACCAAATTACTATTTTTAGTTATGTATAAAAATTGTGTTTTCTTTCCTTAAAAAAATTGTGTTTGAAACATAATGTACTTTGATGAAGTCCAAAGCCATGATTGCTTAATTTTCTCTAAATGAACTAGTATATGTTCCATGTTATTACTTTTAATATAATAATAACTACCATGTGCTAAAAAATGTTGGGATAAAGATTATAAGGCTTAACTTCACTCTTAATAATATCATAATATCGATAACCTTAAATATTACATCCCCATAAAATTGAAAGATAAAAGTTAATTTTGTTGAGATGAAGTTTATAAGGCTTAACTTCACTCTTAATAATATTATAATATTGATAACCTTAAATATTACATCTCCATAAAATTGAAAGATAAAAATTAAAAAAACTAACGAAAAATTTATAATTTGATTTATCAAAGTTATTTTTTCAACTTATGAGTTTAAAAATAAATTGAATATTTTCAAAATAAAATCAATATTTATAGTAAAATTAGTAAATGGACTAACTTGTCAAATTTATAATAAAAAAGGTTGAGGAGAAACACCATTTCTTTTTTATCTTACATATATTATAAATATAATTTTACTAAGTCTCATAACTTAATAGGACCTCTTCATAACTTTTGAAAACTATAATTAACTTGGGATTTTCATTTCTTCTATATTTGAATATAAAAATACCAGTTGGAAAAAATATTAGTATAGTTTCCTTTAATTCCATTGAATTATTATCTTAGAAAGCAATAAATATTATCATCATTAATAATCATCAAATATGATGTATAAAACTAATATTTTAAATAGGAACAGTTAAAATATTTAGAAAACACAACTATTGAATCAGATAATAGTGTAATACATAAGGTTTAAAAATTGGTCGCAACTTTAAGTATAGAGGCATAGCCAAGCCAAAATATTATATTTAGGCCTACACTACTCCAATGCATACACGTTTATGGGAGTGTATTGTCTTAGAAATTATGATAATAATAGATAATAATAATGATAATCTATTTTTAAGGTCACCGCCAAGCGAGACACCAAATTGGTGTATGAGACCCCCTTGTTTGTGGGACAAGGGACCCCCCTCTGCGCAGCGATTTAACTGCTAAAGTCTACAGAGGTGTACATACACTACCCCCCTCTGGATTTGAACCCGTGACCTCCTAAGAGGAAACACATGCTCTTAACCATTAGGCCCTCTGGATTAGGGTGTACATACACTACCCCCCTCTGGATTTGAACCCGTGACCTCCTAAGAGGAAACACATGCTCTTAACCATTAGGCCCACTCATGTTGTACATGATAATAAATACAAAGTTTAAAGAAAGTAAACTAAAAAGTGTACCGTGAGGGGGTGGGGCACTTGGCTTTTGAATTCTTTTCCATTGCTCGCATATCCTTGTTTGGTTGGTCTATAGGAAAGTTGCATCCTTCTCTAAAACTAGGATGGTGCTATTCAATGTGTCCAAGGTCCCATGTTTATGGAGGAGAATTCATTGAACTAAAAGTCCCCATTTGACATTGAGAATCAAAGCGCGAGGAGACAATAAAATTATTTGAAAAAGAGAAATAAATTATAATAACAAAAAATTTCAAAAAGACGTAAAATTCATGACACTATTGATATAGCTTAGGAAGTCTTACAATGCAAAAATTGGAGAAAACCCTATTGTTATCATAAAATCTGACTTTTCCAAAGCATATGACAGAGTAAATTGGACCTTTCTCAGGCTTGTACTTCTTCATATGGGTACAGATCTCCACATTGTTAATCGAATTTTATCTTGTGTCCAATCGGTTAGTAATGTAATATTGATCAACAACTCTGCTACTTCTTTTTACTAGGTCGGGGCCTTCAGCAGGGCTGCTCCCTTGCTCCTTTACTATTCCTTCTCATCATGGAAGGTCTGAGTCGTATCATATCCTCTGCTAGGAACTCTAGGAGCCTTAAAGGACATCTCTTTGGTGGTTCCATATATATCACGCTCTTGCTTTTCGTTGATGACATCCTACTTTTCTCAAATGGATCCAAGAGGAAATGCAAAATATAAATGGCATCCTCCAGCTTTTCTCTACTGCTACATGTATGTTATGTAACCGATTGAAATCTACTATTTATTTCATGAACATAGATGTTATTGATGAATAATGGGTTTCAAATATTTTTCAATTTACCAAATGTGATGTATCTTCAGGTATAAACTATTTGGGTTTTACCTTAAAATCTAATGATTACGGTCTCAAGGATTGGTCCTGGTTGATACGTCGGATTAAAAGAAAAGACTCAATTTTGGTACCATAGGGCTCTATCAAAAGTTGGGTGCCTCATATTACTCAAATCCATTGTTGAAGGAATGTTAGTATACTGGATTACGATTACTTATGTTACCACAGGTATACTCACCCGTATCTGAAAGATTGGTTTTAGTTTTTTATGGCGTAAGACTCTTGAACAAAGCTCCCTCCACTGGATTTCATGGAAAATGATATCACTCCCAAAATAGCTAGGTGGATGGGGCATAACGGATCATCATATATTCTCTAAGGCTATTATTTCTAAGGGCGTGTGGGGGCTTCTGACAAATAGGGGAATCTGGGTCAAAGTTATGCACCAGAAATACATCTTCCCTATGTATATCAAGGACTAGATATGCTCACCGATCACTCTGCTAGGAATGTATCAATCTTTTGGAAAGACCTTGTCATGGATTTTAGAGTTATTGGTGACTGGATTACCTAGCATATAGATAATGGTAAATCCTTCAGAGTTGGTATTGATAGTTAGTCTGGAACCACCATTGACTGTATTTTGCCAAACAACATGGTGAATCACCTTGTTGATATGGGCATGATCTTTCTAAGTCAAATTAGGATGTCGTGGGGCATGCAACCCCATCACTGGGCATGGATCACTTATGCATGGGCATGAATAATCGATTTAGTTATCAGTTAGTGGAATTTTGAAAACACTTAATTATGCATTGACATACTGAATTGTGCAATTTTCCAAATCCAATTCAATACAGTGAATTATATAAATTTTTATTTTTAATTTTAAAGTAAATTAAAAATTAGATTTCTTTTTTAATATAGCTTCACTAGGAATTTTATGAAAAGATATAGTTTTATTAATAAGAATTTGTTAAAAGATATTTTTTCCCATTTTAAAAGATGGAAATATTCTAAATTTTTTAAAATAAATAAATAAAAGTATAACTTTTTTTCCACATGGGAATAGGTGAATGAAAAACCTACTAATACTTCCTCATGTTTTATGCATGGTAAGGGTGGTAAACTATAAGAAGGCCTTAACCCTAAAGGACAAGGCTCGAACTCGTGACCTCCTTCCTCTATGAAAGAGTGTGCCCACGTCTTACCAATTAAACTATCTCTTGGAGATAAATTAAAATGAAACTTATGATTATATATATATGAACTTCTTGATGATTATCATCCCATAAAAGCAACTTTTTTGAAGGATCAAGCACAGCTCCTCTGCAATGATCCCTGCATGCAGCTTAAGTGCAGCCCACTGAAACTGAGACCAAGCTCCTCTGCATGCAGCTCACGCTCAGCCGATAACAAGACTTGAAGACAGTGGTGACTGCTACACAGACGATCTAATCAGGCCTGGCTACATGGCCTCTCCTCCGGAGGAGCCTCGACACAACCTGGATCTTGCTTTCCAGGCCTTATTTGCCTCCACTCCATCTCTCCCTGTTGTGTTACCTCTAGCCTCTTCTTTTGTTAAACGAGTAGTTATGCCCAAAGTCCAAATCACATCGGTAGCTTCACAGATGAAAGCTCTTTCTTCGAACGATCGAGGTCTCATTGGTTAATTCTAAGGGATCTGGCCTTCGCCAAAATCCATGGAGATCTGGATCTCTAAAAACTGGATGGCTCTCATTGTTGGGGGTTTGCAACATTGTTTTTGCGGCAAAGGCTTCTACACTTTTTTATTCAAAAATAAGAAGATAAAGATATCATTTTCCAAAGTGGTCCTTACTTCATGGGACCTAGAGGTCTCTACCTCAATCGATGGAACCTCTCCTTCGATCCAGAAAAAGACATCCCCTCAGTAGTGCCAGTTTGGGTCCATCTCCCTCATTTACCTCTCCATTGTTGGAACAACGAAGCCCTCCAAAATATCAAAAATTCTCTAGGCAGATTCATCGACAAAGCTGAACCAAAAGGCACTCAATTCTCCTGTTCTAGGATTTGCGTGGAAGTAGATCTAGAGAAAGGATTACTGAAAGGACTTAATCTATTCATGGACGGATTGGAAGTCTATCAGAAGGTAGATTACAAACAACTCCCATTTAAATGCAGAAAATGCCACAAATACGGACACTTTGTAAAGAATTGCCCTAAATCTACCCAGGAAGAAGCTAAGAAAAATCATGAAGAGGGATGGGAACAAACCAAGAGAGGGAAAAAATCAAACCCTACCTCTGCTAACAACCCCGTAAAATGGCAAGAAAGAATTCGGGAGAAAACTACAAAGAACAAGGGAATATTTACCAACAATCAGTTTGACTCTCTCCAAACTGAAGAAGGACAAATCCCAGATCTTGAAAATCAGACTAAGGAAGATAGAATAGAAGCCAACAGTACATAATCCCCTACTTCACTTTCTCTAGTAGTTTTTGAAGAGGTCACTAGGAAAGTACCTAATATATCAGCCTCCCTTGGAGGAACCTAGGTAGATACGGTAGTAGCAGATGAAGAGAACATTGAAAATTCACCTGAAGGATCACCCTCCCCTAGGGGAACTTGGGAAGAAATGGTAAAGCATAGCAGAATCAATCCAAAGTCTCCATCTCTAGGTCAATCGTCATCTCAAGAAACTAATAAACAATAGATCTAGGGCCATCCCTAGCCACGCAGGGAAGAAAATATCAAAGACAACAACGAGAGCAAGAGACAGAGAGAGAATTAGAACTAGGAAGGCAACTAAGCATAGAGGATACAAAACTTCTACAGAATGTCAAATATTCTGGTGATCCAACCAACAATTGGTAGGTTTTCAAGCATCGACAAAGTCTAGCACTTCAATTGCTTCGCCTGCTTCGACATGTCCATCTCGACAAGTTCACCTCGATAGGTCTGCCTCGACAAATTTTCCTTGACAAGTTCTCCTCGACAGGTTCGCCTCGATAGGTCCGCCTCGACGGTTGAACTTTTGAACCGTTATAAATTCTTTGTAACTAAATGTAGCGGGTAGTAACCCAAGCGTCTTAACATCCTATATAAGCATGTACATTAATGTAATATACAACAATTCTGATTCCTCCATCTTTCATGGAGAAGAAGTAATAAATTGGTTCAAATTCTTACATTTTGCCTGTTTGTATACTTTCTGTCGACCTAAGTATATTTCCTGCTTTGTTGTTATTTTTATATACTTCCTCCATAACCGAACTTGACTCATTTAGTTGACTGTTGTCCCTAGTGTGCACCTGGGCACGACCTGGATCATTGGTATTAGAGCAAGATCTTGTCCATAGCTTAAGTTACATAAGCACTTCCATCGAAGTTATTTAAATTATGCCTATTCAAACATGCTCGCAAACTCAACAAAACAAGCTGACACTTCCTTCGACTTCAAAAAATATGGCCGAAGAAGCAGACAATAGACATGTAACTGACGAGATAGAGCCACTCATAGAAAAAGCACTGGCTCTCCAGTGGACCGAAATGGTCGCCCAGTTTAGTGAGATTCTCATGAGAGTCACTTCGAACTCTGGGGAATCCTCGACGCAACACCACTCTGATAAAATCATCCCCTTCAAAGTGAAAATGAATCTGGACATACCGAACCTTGAAGGAAAGATTGATGCAAAATCCATCGACAATTGGGTACAATAACTGGAATCTTACTACGCAGTGAATCAACTCTCCGAAGCAGAAAATATCACCATTTCATCCTTAAAGATGACAACCTTTGTACACTGCTGGTGGGAGAATCTATCGACAAAGATGGAAAAAGAAGAGGACTCCATCGACACATAGGTAAAATTTGTCGAGTATGTCCGAAAGGAGTTATACCCACCCAAGTATCTTGAACAACGGTATAAGAAGTGGTAGCAGTTAAGGCAATGGAAAGACCAGTCCATACAGAGCTACATTAACGAATTCTATTGACTCATTGCTAGACTTGGCATCCAAGAAGAAGATAAATTGCTTATCCTGAAGTATGTAAACAGTTTATCTCCATCAATTCAACAAGAGATGGAGTTTCTGACTGTCAGTACGCTTGCAGATGCATTTCATTATGCCAGCAAGATTGAAGCTAAACATAAAGGAAAAACATGTTTCATGAATGGTCCAACAGGTTGAACATCTGAAAAGAAGTCACCAGCCAACTCCAACAAGTTCAAGAACCCTTCTCATCCAACTCCGCTAAATCCCGATCATCAAAAGAAGAAATTTTAGAAATACAAGAGGGATCGCAACAAACAAGCTCCTACCGGGAAATGGTTTGATTATCACAATTCAACATGGCATGATACATCAGAATGCAAAGCTTGGAATACATTTTTGGAAAAATTGTCGACATCCGACTTGTATGACAGAACCTTGGTAGAATCTGATCCATATGCATCAACCCTCTTGGCTTCGACCTCGACCACTCTGACGGCCTCGACTATCGTTGATGAGGAGGAACAAGAGCGCCTATTCTATACACGAATATGGGTTCAGAAAAATCCATTACATCTGATTGTGGATAATGGTAGCCAGAAGAACTTCATTTCTGAAGATCCTATGAAGAAATTAGGTCTTGTCACCACTCCACATCCTCAGCCTTACAATATCGGTTGGATGAAGGATGGGCAGGAACTAAATATCACACGACAATGCCGACTCACCTACTTCATTAAGACTTTTGAAGATGAACTAATATGTGATGTGGCACTGCTTTCTATAGTCAACGTCCTGTTCAAAAAACCTTACCTATGGGATCGACACGGTACATATCAGTCATGACTTCAGAAGGTGATTTTCAAATTCTAGAATCAATGGTATGGCATACCAGAGCGACAACCCACATCAACGGTTGCTATTATATCTACCAAAAAAACAAAGAAGCTTATCAATCATGCTCAAAATTTCGCATTAATCATGATAAGGCCTCAACATTCCAGGAAGACTGCAGCAACAAGTCGACTCACCAACCAGTGTAGCTCCCGAAAACAACAACAGATCGACAACATTCTTGAGGAATACTAGAACATATTTCAAGCACCAGGCGGAGTACCTATACATTGTCAGGTAAAACACTCCATTGAACTTGTTCATGGTTCTCCATTACCTAACACATCTGTTTACAAAAGACTTGTTCTCGAAAATGAAGAGATTCACAGGAAAATCCAGGATTTGATCAACAAGGGTCATATTCTCCCCATCTCCTCTCCTTGTGGAAGTCCTGTCATCTTAATTCCAAAGAAATATGGGACTTGGTGCATGTGCATCGACTATCGGGCTCTCAACAAAATTTCAGTGAAGAACAGATACCCTCTTCCACATATTGATGAACTCATCGACAATTTGAAAGGTGCTAAGTTCTTTACAAAACTCGACCTCAAGTCGAGATACCACCAGATTCCAATTGAGTCCACTGATGTATGGAAAATTACTTTCAAGACCAAGGAAGGATTGTTTGAATGGTTAGCCATGACTTTCGGCTTAACCAATGCACCTGCAACCTTGATGAGCTATATGGATGACCTTCTAGAACCTTTCATTGGTAAATGTGACATTGTCTATCTCGACGATATCTTGATTTTCAGTCAATCATGGGAAGAACATGTCAAACAACTTCGACACTCTCCAGCAACATCGACTATATTTGACCATGGAAAAATTCTCATTTGCGATGACTAACATCAAATATTTAGGGTATGTAATTGACTCTACAAGCATTCATGTTGACCCAGAAAAAGTATAGATCCTAAAAGATTGGCCCATTCCTCAAAACATTCATGAACTAAGAATTTTTCTTGGTTCGACGAATTTCTATTGATGATTCATACTTGGCTTCAGCCACATCGCATGGCCTTTGAATCAGTTGACAAAAGGAAATGGGAAAATTGTCTTCAAATGGACACCGACACAACAACAAGCTTTTGAACAAATAAAAAGCAATCTTTGTATTGCCCCAATACTTGTGTTACCCAATTTGCATCAACCTTTTGAGATTGAGATGGAGGCATCAGACTATGCCCTCAGTGCAGTGCTCACTCAGTCAGGTCACCCAGTCGCGTTTCATTCTGAGACTTTCTATGACATTGTTAGAAGGTACTCTATGTATGAAAAAGAACCGTATGCCATTGTGCAAGCTCTTAAGCAATGGAGACACTACATTCTTGGCAAGGAAACGACCATCCTCACTGAACATAAACCTTTGCAGTTCACTTCATCCCAGTCGAAAATACAAACAACCCAAAAACTCAAGTGGATTAATTACCTGCAACAATTTTAGTTGGTAATTAAGTATCAGAAAGGAAAAGCCAATGCCACATCCGATTGTCTCAGTAGACCACCCATTACTCTAATGTGTATAGTGATGAGTATGCAGGGTTGCGACACCACTACTTGGACACAATTGTATTCGATAGATTGTGATTTCTTACAATAAATTGACAACTTCAGACTGACACATTATCGACTATCGACTACTTCCTGAAAGACACCTTGGTATACAAGCTTGGACAACTTTGTGTACCGACCAATGAGCATTGACAGAAGCTCATTTTGGACGCACACCATAGCAAGACTACATGACATTTTGGAGTCGCAAAAATGCTTGTTATCCTCTAAAAGTTTTTTTATTGGCCTTCAAATAAATATGAAATCAACAAGTACATTCGATTGTGCATGGTTTGTGCCATTGCTAAACCGTCGATTCGATGACAAGGATTGTACACATCCCTTCAAGTTCCTATTCGACCATGGGAATCTATTTCTATGGACTACTTGATGTGATATCCTACTATAAAACATCAACATGATGCGATATTAGTAGTAGTCGATGGATTTTCCAAGATGGCTATACTCATACCATGAAGGAAGACTATGACAACACAACAAACTTCTCAACTCTTCTTTGAACATGTGTGGAAATATTATGGCCTCTCAACGACCATTATTTCCAACAGAGATTCTATATTTGTCAGTACCTTTTGGAAAACTATCTGGAAACAGCTCGACACGAGACTTTCTTTGTCGACAACCTTCCATTCGTAGACAAACGGGCAGGAAAAATTTGTAAATCACTTAGTCATACAATTGCTTTGCATGTACAACCAAGAGCATCGTTGAACATGGGATGGCAGCCTTCCATACATATAGCATAGCTACAATCATGCTCAACATAGCTCTACGGGAAAGATTCCATTTGAGATATGTTATAGATTTCAACCCTCAGTGCTTATCGACTTAATTAGTTCCTTGACACAATTGAACAACATCGACTTCGAAGGACGAGAAGTGGAGAAAGCATTGAAGTTTAGAGATCAAAACTACAACATCTGGAAGCAAGCATAGGAGATGTTGCAACGAGCGAATGCAAAAGCTAAGGACTGACATGATAAGAATCGTATTCCTCATTCATTCCAAATTGGGGATCAGGTCTGGTTACATCTAAAGAAAGAGTGCTTCACTTGTCCATACAGAAAGATGAAATCTTTGCGATATCATCCATACAATATCCTTAAACATAAGGGAGAAAACACTTTTCAGCTCGACATTCCTGCATGCCTCGGCCTACATCCGGTTTTCATTGTAGATGTACTTCGCCCATACTATGCACCATTGTTAAAACATAATGACTTGCAGACAACATAACCCGAAGACATCCATCCAGATGTTCAGGAGCCTCTTCTTAGAGACACGATTTTGGGACGACACATACACAATACAAGGACGAACTCCATTCCGTTGTTTCAAGTGGATAAAGCCGGATAGCTTCCCGCGCAAGGAAAATAGTGCTCTGCTACTAAAGTAGCCAACAAGTTTTTGACACCTTAATGAATACACAATGGAGAACATTGTTTCTTGAGGAAGGATGAATGATCCAACCAACAGTTGGTATGTTGTCAAGCATCGACAAAGTCTAGCACTTTGACTAATTCACCTACCTCGACAGGTCTGTCTCGACATGTTCACCTCGACAGGTCTACCTCGACAGATTCACCTTGACAAGTCCTCCTCAATAGGTTCGCCTCGACGGTTGAACTTCTAAACCATTATAAATTCTTTGTAACGGAACATAACATGTATTCACCCAAGCGTCTCAGCATCCTATATAAGCATGTACACTAATGCAATATACAACAATTCTGATTCCTCCATCTTTCATGGAGAATAAGTAGTAAATTGGTTCTAATTCTTGCATTTTGTTTGTTCGTATACTTTCTGTCGGCCTAAGTGTATTTCCTGCTTTGTTCTTTTTTATATGCTTTTGCCATAACAGAACTCGACTCATTCAGTTGATTGTTGTCCCCAGTATGCACTTGGGCACGACCTGGATCATCTGGAATCAAAGACTTCATATCTCGAGCAGAATCTCACACATCCAATAAATAATGAAAGTAGTCCCTTGGAATTGTAGAGGCTTGGGAGGATCAATCAAGGTGGAAGCCTTGAAAAATATCTTAAATTCTGAGAAACCAAACATTGTGCTTGTTCAAGAGACTAAGATGCCAGAAGATGAGGTTATGAACCAATCACCTCTCTTATGGAAAAACAGTGTTGGAAAGGCCATTAGATCCAGAGGTGCCTCGAGTGGAATTGCAACTTTCTACACAATAGATAAATACAAAATCATATCAGCAAAGAAAACACTCATTGTCTTTTAGTAGAAATTCAAAACAAAAGCAATCAAGATTCAATATTTATTTGTAATGTTTTGGGCCTACCCATTACAGAGATAAGCTGGATTTTTGGGACTCCTTACTCTCTTTAAACTTGGATATGAAAGGGAAAGACATCATCATAGCAGGGGATTTCAATACAACGAAATCAAGTATGGAAAAAAGAGGAGGTTCGATCATTAGGGACCCTTTTGGTGAAAAGCTCGAAGATTTGATGGCAAATCTAGAACTTCTGGATTTGACACCCAAAAATGGGAAATACACTTGGAACAACAAGCGGATAGGACCAAGCCACATTGTTGCAACATTAGATCGGTTTCTGGTGAGTACAACCTTCCTACAAAAAAAAATACTTACTTCTTCTTATATTATTTATTCAATCACCTCTAACCATAAACCCATCTCCCTATACCTCTCCCCTTCTACAAACCTTCGCCCTGTCCCCTTCAGATTCAACTCCTTTTGGATGAACAATTCCAAGACTCTAAATTTAATTCAATCAGCTTGGAACTCTACCTTCTCCGACTCCCCCAGCTTCATCTGGGAATCAAAACTCAACGATGTCCGTGCTACTACTTTCTTGGCTTTGATCCCTAAAGAAAAAAATACTCTTTCGATTGAAATATTTCGTCCCATCTCCTTATGTAACACCTCCTACAAAATACTTGGATTCAGACACATTGAGTAATATATGAATTTTGACTACTTTGTAGTAGAATCATCAGCGATGGAGAAGACGCGGCTCCTCTTGCGGCTAGGGTTTCCCTAGTCGCCGTCCTTGCAGAGTTTGGATCGTTGCGTCCTCAGCGTCCCCTTGCCACCGTCCCTTGCTGCGCAGTGCTGCTGCTATCCTCAGCGTGGGGGTTGGCTGCCAAGCGTGGTTCTCTGGTCGCCGGCTTCAGCGTGGAGTTCCTTCAGATCTGGTCGCTTTCAGCGTGGAGTTTCTTTGGCTGCCGTTGCTTTCAGCCATGAGTTTTCTGGAAATGGACACTCACGCCCAGCTCGCTGCCTTCAAGGCCCTTGTTCAAGCTGCCGCTCCTCAGGCAGCTTCTCACTCTTCTTCCAAGTTCGTGAAAAAGATGGACGAGATCCCTTCTCTGGAGCTCTCTCCTTCGGATCCATGCCAGAAATCTCTCCTCCTCTCTGAGCAAGCCCTCATAGGTAAGTTCACAGGTTTGTGGCCCATCCCTAAGGCGGTCGAGATCTGGATTGCAGAACATTGGAACCCTCTTCTGTCAGGTCAGGTCTCTCTCTTTGCAGCTGGCTGAGGGTTTTTTGTTTTCTTGTTCTCAAATAGAGCAGAAAGAGACCTTGTCTTCCGTTCGGGCCCCTTCTTCATGGGTTCAAGAGGACTGTTCTTAGCCCCTTGGTCTCTAGGGTTTAACCCAGAAGCAGAGATCACCGCCACTCCAGTATGGGTAAGACTTCCTAACCTCCCTCTTCATCTTTGGGGGAAAAGCACTCTGATTGACATTGGTAATAAGTTAGGTCGCTATTTAGACACTGCAGAGCCAAAAGGGGGTCAGTACAGATGTGCCCGTATCTGCGTAGAGGTGAATCTAGAGAAAGGGCTCCCTGAAGCCCTAAAGCTTACTTTAGGAGAATGGAGCCACATTCAAGAACTGGACTATGAGCAGATCCCTTTTAAATGCAACTTCTGTCATGTATACGGCCACTTCACTAAAAGCTGCCCCAAGCTTGCAGAACCACAAAAACCAGCAAATCCCCCAGCTTCCAAAGATACAGAGTTCCAGACGGTATCTAATCGACGCCGTCCTCCCAGGCGAAAGGAGCCTCCAGTGTCTCAACAGAAGGCCTCCCAAGATCCTCTTGCAGATTCTCCACGGTCGGAAAACAAAAATAGCTTCGCAGTTCTCCAGGAGGATGAAGTTCAAGAACCTGCAGTAGCAGCTGTCCAGGAGCAGGGAAACCATGATTCCATTAGCGCCTTGGAGGCAGTTTCTCCAAAACCCGCTTCCCTTGGCTTAAAGAAAGATCCCATCGATTTGGGTGGCGAGACCTCAGCCCATGTAGGACTGGCATCCTTGGTCCCTTCATCAGAGGAAGCCTCTGACTCTGAAGAATTTTCAGCTCCTTCTCCTCCCCTCACCAGAGGACGAAAGACAAATAAAGAACGTAGAGAAAAGGAAGCAGCCTCAAACATCAACGCGGGTTCTCAGAAGAAATTGGCTCCTTTCATTAAGGGACACTCCTCTCTGCCTGTTTAATGCTTTGCTTCTGTATTCTTCTCTGCTCACAATTTGTGAGAGTCTGCTCTTGTAAGTAGTACTTTTCTCGAAATAGCTTCAAGAACATTTGGGATTCATCTCTCAAAGTACTTTTAAGAAGGCTGACTGTTTTAATTGAGGCCATCAGCCTTCTCTCTCAGAATTCCTCCTTGTACGCCTGGCTGGGCTACAGCCTTTTTTAAAAATTTATAAAAATTTTCAGTTTCTGTTAAAAAAAAACACCTCCTACAAAATACTCACCAAAATTCTTGCTACTAGAATGAAAAAGTTGATGGCTAAAATCATCTTGGATACTCAGGGAGGTTTCATCGCTGGCAGACAGATCATGGATAATATAATCATCGTCCAAGAAGCTATCCATTCCATCCTGGAACGCAAACAACAAGGTATGGCAATCAAGCTAGATATGGAAAACACTTTCGACAGGGTCAATCATTTCTTTTTGTTTGAGATCATGCTCAGAATGGGATTTTCAAAAAAAAATACAAGATGGATCAAAGCCTACATCAACAGTCCTTAGATCACGCCACTCACTAATGGTAGACCTGCTAGCTTCTTCCAAGCCTCTCAAGGACTCCGTCAAGGCTGCCCATTATCCCCTTTTTTATATCTAATAGTAGCTGAGTCTTTAAGTAGGAAGCTACAGTCCCTGCAAAATAGTGGAGAACTCAAAGGATTAAAAATTGTCAGAGGTGTTAAAAATGCTAACCCTGCTCAATACGCAGACGATACAATCCTTCTAGGAGGGGCCTCAGTCATAATCGTTGAAAGGTTCAGAGGAGTCATTTACATCTTCCTCAAAGCTTCAGATGCAAAAATAAATGCGTTAAAAACCAAAATATGTGGTTGGAACTGTCTTGAAATAACCATGGCCAGGATAGCCAGGACCTTGGGATACGAAGGAAATACAAACTGGAATTCATTCAATTATCTCAGAGTCTCTATTAACAAAGGAAAAAAAATCATTAGATTGGAATGGATTGGTATATAAAATAAAAAATATATATAATCATTGAGAGCAAATTGGCTCAACCCCGCTGGGAAACTAATTCTTATCAATGCTTCTCTGGCAGTATACCCAATCTACACCTACTCAATTTCATTAGCTCCAAAATCAATAATCCAGGATATCATAAAAGAGCTCATACACTTCCTTTGGAAAGGTGGAAAACCCAATGGCACAAAGAAATTCCACTTAATCAATTGGGAAATGGTGTGCAATCCAAATTGCTGTGGAGGAGCGTGAATTAAAGATCTAGGAGCAATGAATCTTGCCCTGGGTGCCAAAATCGTTTGGAAATTTTTTCCAGAGAACAAATCATGGTGGAAGGACATCTTAAGGAAAAAATATATGAAAGGAAATAGGAAAAGATGGTTGGACGGCATCCCCTCTATCGAAAATGGCTCTCCAATCTGGAGACTTTGCTGAAACACAACTTACATCATCCATAACAGCTTGCGCTGGTCACTAGGAAATGGTAAATGGATTCGAATTTGGGGGGATAACATCAGAAACTATTCTCCTGCTCACCACTTAGGCATATTTGCAGAACTCAAGCTCTGGATGGACACTCAAAACATCTTCACGGTCCATGACATCTCAAACTGGCACAATAATGGAAGATGGGAAGGATGGAGAAGTCTTCAAATTCTAGAATGCCTAAGCATGGATTACACTATGTTGCAATCGACTCTCCAAGGATTATATCCAATTCATCTCAACCTATCAGACTCCAAATGCTGGGGGAATTCAGGAATTTATTCGGTGAAAGCTGAATATAACTCAATCCAAAAAAACAACAGGAAAGAAGCCATGTGGGAAAACGTCTGGAGCAAGGATGACCTTCCTAAAATCAATTACTTCTGTTGGATTTTAGCACACCATAAAATACTGACAGCTGATAATTTAAAAAAAAAGGGGAATCGAAGGCCTGTCTCCCTGCACTCTCTGTAAAAACTCGGAAGAAACATTGGAATATCTTTTTTCTGGAATGTTCCTTTGCTAATGAGGTATGGTGCACAATCCTTAAAGCGCTTCAATTTAATCTTACTCTTCCAACAAATTGGAAATATTTCTTCTCCCGCTGGAAAGATTATTACCATGTTTCTTTAATCAAGAAACCAAATTTCTCGAGATCATGGGTTGCTCTCCCTAAGTATATCTGTTGGAAAATATGGACTGCCAGAAACAAGGGAATATTTGAAAACTTTACCCTTTCTCCTGCCAGAGTCTCCTCTTCAGCAAAAACTTTATGGACTGAAGCCCTTCTCTCCAAAGGTTTAAGGAACTTACACCTTGAGCCTTTAGCTTCTAAAGAAAAAACATGGATTAGTGATCTTCTCTGCCCACTCAAGCCAACTTCAAGAGGTTCGTATGTTAAAAAACCTAACTCTCTAAGATGGTAGATTTGAAAGAACTTGGAAAAATTCAACAATTGGTGGACAAAGTTGGATTGTCATTCTATGTTCTTCGATGTTGCCTCTAAAGGAAATCCTGGTTTGGCAGGTGTGGGAGGGGTAATTTTTTACCCTGGGGGGAATAGACAGAAAGATTGTGCTTTGGGCTTAGGGAAAAATTCAAACAACTAAGCGGAATGGCTCGCTTTATTCAAGGGGATGGAAATTGCAAACAATCTTGGAATCAAAGATCTAGTAGTGTATGGAGACTCGCTACTGGTCATTAGAGAGGCTCGAAAGCTAGTCATGAATTATAAAATCCCCTCTACAAAGATGCATCACATTTTCAATAGTCTTGTCAGTGATTTTAATGCCATCAACATCCTCCACATCCTTTAAACAAACAATCACCTTGCAGATCAAATGGCGAACAAGGGGGTGCAACTAGACTTTGGTTACATAATTTGCAATGGGAACAACCTCGACCATTGTTGGGTCCCTTGATTCAGGAGCATATTTGTTATTCAGATTTAGAAGAAAATGAATCCAATGTTACATTCAAAATTTAGGACAACTGCAAACAAATTTCTGATATGTTTAGTTTTTGTATTCTCATCCTTGGGAAATTTGTAAGAACATATAGTAATTTCATACTTGGATTCTTTCGAGATAAGCTACATTTTGTAACTGAAGAACATGATGTTATGGTCTATGAATCCCTTTGGATTCAGTCCATTATCCTCCTTTTGGTAACTTCCTGCTTCTCTTTTTAATACATTTCCTTAACCATTCTTGTTATATATATATATATGAACTTCTCTATTTTTTAATTTATTCTTTTTTTTTTATTTATATATAATTTAATTTTAATAAAGAAATGTTGTAGTTTATTTATTCTATGTTTTGGACTTTACAATGCGATTTGGTCACAATTTGATAATTTTTTTTGTAAAATTCAAATTTGGAAGTGTTTAAAATGTGTTTTTGAATTCATAAATAGATTCAACACCCTCAATACCCCATAACATCCAAATTGTGCAATTTCCATAATTAATGTATGTGATTTTATTTTTTTAAAATTTTTTTTAACCAAATTCCAAAAAATAAGACAAAAAATATGTTTAAAAAAATTAAAAACCTAAAATAATTAGATTACACAACAAATATTTACTTATTACATAATTAATTAAATTGATACCTTATAATAAATTTGTACAATACCATTCCTTATAATAAATTTGTATAATAACTTTCAACCTTACAAAGAATGATAACATTTATTTTTAGTGAAGTTTGCAATGTGGGCCAAATTCAAACCTCATAACTATAATTGCTAGAACATTCAAAATAATATTTTTATAAATGAGCAAATTAATAATTTTTTATGTAAGACCTTTTTGCTCTATGACCAAGTAAAACCCTTCTTTAAATTCTAATTTATAAAATTAGTGGAGTTAATAATTTTTGGGTTGGCAATTGACTAAGCAAAAAGCCACTCTTCTTAAAAATAATGGAACTGGTCAATACTTGGGGTTGGGTGTAGTCCTTTCTTTTGTAATGCAACATCAATGAATACTATGATGAATTATAATAAGAATTTTGATATTTATATGATTAATTAGGAGAATTTTGATATTTATATTATTATAATGTTTATTTTTAGGTTGGTTATTGTCTCTTTTAAGGGTAACATCATTATGAAGAGTAATTAATAAGAATTAGTTAGAAAGTTTTTGGATTGGAAGTATATTAGAGTTTAAAATTTAAAATTCAATGTATTTAAATTTTATAGGGATGAAGTTTTTATTTGAAAAAAATAAAATTTGATTTTTAATATAATTTTTATTCAAATATTTGTGAATTTGTGTTAGTTTATTTAGTTAAGGTGTGATTTTTATTGGGCAAGGTGACCTAGGCTTAATTCATTTTAGGGATGAAATAACTGGGAGGAGACAAGTTATATAATCTTGTATCATAATTTCTTAGATCAAAGGCCACTCAAACAAATTAAAAACAATTAACAAACAAAAAAAATATTCAAATATTTTATTACAATCATTAAAATATTTTATTTAAAATTTCCATTTTATAAAAATTAAATAATATTAAACATCTTTTAAATTTTATACGCATATGGTTATTAAGGAATATTGTGTTATGAATTTCAAATCAAAGAGAGCATTTAAAGATTGAAATGGCCTTGAGATTTGGGATTTTGAAGATAAATTATATGGGTGTGGTGTTCATGTGGAATTTGTTCTTATGGAACCATACTAATTTTTTAAGATATAGTTGTATTTTGTATTGATGCAATGTTTGAGAGGTGTTTTTTGGAAAAACTCGTCACATATGGAATTATGTTAAAAATGTTATTTTTGGAGTGTGTTTTAAAGTCTTGATTAGTATCCCTGGATGAGGTGTCAGCTGATGGATTAGAAGGTTTAATGAGCGAGGGGACGAGGGAACAAAGGTGGCGAGTTGAGGCATGCAAGAAGACGGCCTTGCAGTTTCCACCCAACCCTTGTATTGAAGAAGGCCATAAGGTCAAGGTGAGACGCGACAAGGTCGAGCAAGTGGCATTTACTCTCCCTCGGTTGTGACCTCTTCTTTATCCACCATGACACTATCCTGGAGCAACATCCCTTCTACATTTTCTACGCGTGGCCTTCCTGGTGGTGGAGGCTCTTCTGCATTCTATTTATGTTAGACAAGCATTAACTTTGAAGCAATTGTGAAGTTTTTTTAGCAGAAAATGGTTCACCCTGGTTGAAGAGGAAGACGAGGCGAGAGAAGTGTAGGCCCGAGCCATGTGGAATTGAAGACATGCCTCCCAAGGTAGTTTTCCATACGGACAAATTGCCTCCTCCTTATGAGAAATGATCTCAATGAGGCGGAGGAAGAACGTCGGGTGTGTCTCCTAGAGCTTCAAGACAAGGTCCAAGAAATTCTAGACTGGTGTGTGGAGGTGGCTTTGAACTTTCGTCTTCCTTCACCTCTTCCCATGACCATTGTTAAAGACGACGCCATCCATGGGATTTTTGAGCAAGACAATGGGCAAGGTAGCGAAGCGGCAATCCCTTGGGTGAACACCACCGGTATCAAAGAAGAAGAACTAGTGGCTGAAAGGGAAAGCGGTTAAAAGAACGTGGTCGATACTATCTCCAGGGCTAAAGAAGATGCTGGTGTGGAAATTGGTACTAGCAACCCTACACCAAGTCATGAAGGCAATGCCAAAGTCAAGGAAGAATCCGCAATTTCCACCATACAACCGGGTACTAGCTCTAACTATCAAGTAGCCTCTTTCCGTTAAATGTTTTTTCTTCTTCTATTACATAGGTGTTAAACTTCTAATAGCCTCTGAGTTTATAGTTTGTTCTTTTACAAACAATGTTATGACTATGATAGAGCCACTTTGACGAAGGGCTATTTTCTCCTCTGGAGAGGCCCAACTAACTCTGCATGGAGTTGTTTTCTCGACATGGGAGGGTCCCTAACTCGGTATTTTTGTATATTATTCTGTATATTTTGCTATGATTTCTAACTTAAAATAAATTCTTAATTAGTAACATATTTTTTTTTAAACCTCTTAAATTTTTAGTATTAATGTTAAATGTTTCTTCAAAACCCATTTTTGATGATGCATTGATTTTAAAAAAAAAACTTACACATAAAAATGGTTTTGATGTTGTCGATATTAAAGATACTTTATGGAGACCAAAACCCTAAATCTATACCTAGTCTATCGCCGCACTCTTTATATACCCATTATCGTTTCCTCTCATACATTGCATTATTTTTTTCAAAAATAAGAAGTTCATTCCTGGTTATTTATAAAATCAAAGGAACTAGTTACACTCTAAAGTAGTATCAGTTTAGTAATATAGGAAAATCCCTCAGCTTGTCACACAACCAGTCAAGGTTCATCCATAAAAAAATACTACTAATAACCTTCAATTAGTACATTACTAAAAATCTATACTTCTCTAAGAAGGTTGCATACAAAGTCAAAATAGAACCAAAACTACAAGTGCTTGCAGTAGTCCTCAAAAAATCTAGTAAGAAGATTAGACAAAAATCTGGTAAGTATCTGCAAAAATCATATCTCCCTCAAAGTACTCCATCAGAGTGAGATGTCCACTGGTGAGAAGCAATGCTTCTTTGGAGAGACCATCCAGAGTGTGATTATATTCTCTGTAAATGTGTTGGTAGCCGATGCTAATAAATGAGTCCTTCAGATATATAGTTTTAGTGCACCAATTCTCAAGTTCTAAGACCCTCAAGACAGACTCATACATTGCATTATTTACATTGCAATTCATGCCGTGAAGCCTAAACTTTCAAACCTGTTACAGTTCTCCTTATTAAGACCCAGCCTTGAAACCTGTTATTACAACTCACGACATTTATGTTGTAGCCCACTGTTATTTGTAGATTGTTAATATTTGTCGATCTCTAAAACCTGCTACTTAGTATTAGTTTGAAATTTTCTAAAGACAAGGATACCAAATGATGTATAATGTTAGTGGCTCATTGTTTAATCTATCTTTACTTTGAAGTTTTCTCTTTTGTTCGTTGAAGATTTTTTTTTGGTTGAAAATAAAAATAATGAACTCATAAGAAAAATATAATTCTATAAAATATTGTTTGAGAATTCAAATATTATTCTTTCTTGTGCACTTTATTTTAATTTTGGTTGCCATTCTTTTTTAAATAGAAGTAATGCTAATATTGCGTCATTATAATAAAAAAATTACATATACTTCTTATAATGATAATTTTATGTTGAAGATGAATAGAGGTTTTTTCATGCAATTTCAATTCTAAAACTTTCGTGATAAATATTATTGTCTTAGGGTTTTCACATAATCATTGTATTATTTTTAAATGCAATAATTTAAAATTTCAATGATTGTTTTGTCAAGATTTTCAGAATACTCGACATAACTTTTGGAAAACCGTTGTTACATCTGTCAAACTTACATATTTTAGGTGCCTTAGGGGTTTCTTAGTGTGTTGAAACCATTTTTTCTTTCAAAAAACCGATTAGAACACTGTTTAGTTCAAATTTTAGAAACACAATTTCGTTGGTTTCCAGGGAAAAACTCGTCGTCCGGTAGAAATCATTGAGTCTTTAGACAACTTCTTTTTAAACTCTATGTTTCAGATCAGACTAATGTGATCTAACATTAAGACATTAGTCACCATTCTTTTTTAAACAAAATTAATGCTAACATTGTGCCATTATAAAAAATAAAAATAAACTACAACATTTTTTCACCCAAAAAAAGTCATTACCTGATATTTTATTAATAGAATAAAGATAATGATTACAAAATTTCGCTTACAAACTAGGCAAGCTTGATGACCTTCCCAACTTAACAAAATCAAAGACTAAAATAAAATTTTGGACATCCTTAATCATTCTTAAAACTCCCTGCTAACTGAAGGGATCCTTCATTCATAAGAGGAGCAAAACGTACTACCAATAAGAAAGCCCGGAAAAAAGGCACCCAACGAATGTCTGCAAACACCTACTAGCAAAGCAACAAGCCTCCACTTCGATCCCAGTTAAGGAAAACATGAAATGAGAGCCCATTGCACGCCCTCCATACAATTTGAAATATTAGGCTGAATAAAAAATGAGGAACGAGCCTTGCCCAAAGTCATCTCCAAAATGTTCATCACATTTTGATCCTTGAAACAATATAATATGGACTAACTGACACAAAATCAATTAGAACCATAAAACTACTGATTCAGAACCCAAATAGGGATCACTGGAAATACAAAATATTGATCTCAGAGAAAACGACCCATCTCAATAGTTTTGAAATGTTTGGAAAGAGCCACCCCAACAAGAATCTGACCTCTATACTCTTCAAAGACCAAATACCTCTCTGCTAGCCCCATAGCCTCCTTTGATAGACGATCTACTTCCTGATTGTAAATCCTATATGTATGTTGGAAGTGAAGTTCTTGGAAAGATTACTGAATGAATTTCACTCTTGCTTTCCAACCTTCCAAGTTTTGGACTTAAAGACCTGCTCTTCTAGACACCCAGTCAACTATTATACTTGAATCATCGACCACCTATAACTTGTCAAAACGATTAAGGGATACCAAATTTAAAAGGGCCCATAGAGCTAAAAGCTCAACCCTAGTATTAGTGCCATGCCCTCCCCCCATCTTAATCCTGAATATGAGAGAATCATTAACTTTCAGCACAACTCCAACACCACACATCCTATCCTCTCCTTGCCAAGCCCCATCGAACCACCCAATTGGGATTCTCAACTTGAAAGTAGGCACCGATAAAACCTTGGGAGGAAAAAGCTTTCTCTCAGAAGGCCCGAAGGGGATAAACCCAATAATCTTTTGAATCATCCGTCCCACACAAGGCTTAACCCCTTCGATTAAAACTTTATTCACGTAGATACATATGCACCAATAAAAGTAACTGGGCAATTCCATCAATTGTCCTTGGTGATCATCTTCAATCCACCTTTTAATGCTCCACATAGAGACCCAAACTTTATTGAAACCTAACACTATTTTTAGGGCCTTCCACACCTTCTTACTAAAGGAACAATGAACAAAGATATGATTGACACAGTCCCCTGCTGCTAAACAGAGGACACATATTTTTGGTCCAAATCCTTCTCTTTTCAAGTAATATTCCAAGATAAAATCTTATCCACTAAATCCAACCAAAGTAACAGACGGATTTTTAGTGGAGCCTTATGATTCCAGATGATCTTATACCACTAACAATGCTCTTCCCTCACTCTGAAAAAATAAGAGGCTAATATGCAAGTTTTACATGTACCTACCCATTTTTGTTAATCCAAGACCATGTATGGGCATCTTCATCTCGACAAAGGTAGATACCAGAGCAATCCAGATTACAGACATGAGTATCCCATTGTGAAGCCTTTGGACCTTCTAGACCTAATGAATCACTTTTAATCCAAACTCTTTGCTACCATTTGCCAACTCAAGTGACACTTGACCCAAACACGCATCTCTCCCTACTAAAATTTTCCTCCATTGTAATGGATACCACTTATATAGAGAATTTTATAACATATACCACTTATAAAAATAATTTTATAGTAAAGGTGGATAGAGGATTTTTCATGCAACTTCAAATCTATGACTTTTGTGATAAATATTATTGTGTGAGGATGGTTTCAGAATTATAGCAACAATTATTAACTCTATGCTTGGATTCATTGATGATGGACCACATTAGTTTAGTGAAAATTTCTAGTGAAAAAAATGTAATGATTCCCAAGTAATATTTCCTTACTCCATCCAAACAATTGTTTAAATTGTCGTGATTAAATTTTGGTGTTATGAAATTATATAGATAGTTACGTAGTTTATGTTTGTGTTCAAATTGACGGGTAATGAAATTTAAAAAGTTTGTAAGTGTTGGAGGGACCCTTTTTGTCCCCTTAATGTGATCATTATATTGTATTAATGTAAGTTCACACTTAATAAATGAGCAGTTAAGAGCGGGTAACTGCTCCAAGCTCTTTTACCTATTGTATAAATGCATTTTCCAAGAAGAAATAAAGCGACTAAACGTTCTGCCCCATTCTCATCTTGTTGGTTTTGTGTTTGTGTTTATTGATTGTCTCTGCTTGATTTCCATGTGATTCCTATGAACCTAACAATGGTGTTGTTGTTGTTCTCCATCTAGTATGGGTGGCAACAACAACAGATGGGGGTGGTTTGAACTTGAAAGAGATCACGAGGAATGTGAGAAAACCTGCAAGAGTTATGGCTCGTGGATAGTATAAGGAAACAATGTGCTCTTTGTGATTGACTGTTAAGTGAAGTAACCATCGATTGTGAGATTCCACCTCACAAAGCCGCATTGCCAAAGATACAAGACGTTGCCTACACAATTCGTTGCTTCATAAAATACTAGTTGGTAGATTATTCTATTCTCTTACATTTCTTTGATTCAAGGAGTCCACTTGGTAAGCATCACCCAATAGTTGATTAGCAATGTCCAACTATAGAAACCAATTGAATTTAATTGGGCGAATGCATGCACGAAGAATGCTCGTCAATCTAACCATTGATCTTGTCCATCTACTTCGTTGTTTGACCACACTGACTAAAATACATCCATACAAAGTTTGATTAGAAGCCCATCAACTATCCATTCACTCTACCAAGTCATCTGTTAAATTCATTGGCCATTGACATTGATCTTCAAAGTTCTAACTGTTGTAGAGAAAGCTCTAGAGTTTTGGTGATTGCAGGTGAATGAATGTAAAGCCAACGATCCATGAGCCCATATTCTGAGTATCAATTATTGGTCCACTCCTGTCGTATCAATTATCTTAATTGGCAGCCAATCCCCTCTACCATTGTAAATGAAAGCCGGTCTCTATTTGACTCTTGTAAGTCGAGTCAAGTCTTGTTAGTGGAGTCAAGTCATATTGTAAGTCCAAAAGTAGTCGAGCATGATTAGAGCATGCACAATGGGCAGGTAGTCCAATAAAACTTGTAGGTAGTTTAAACCCACACGACAAAAAAGATGTTGAAGGCATTCAAGCAAAATATATCTTACAATGCACAGAAAGAGCTTAATGATAGTATGATGACGCAAAGAACAAAGTCTCTTGGTGCAGAATTGGTTTGTGACCTTGGAAGTTGAATGCAAAGAAATGGTACAGAAAGAAGAGTTAAAAAGACCTTAGTTCTGAGTCGATGGATATGAATGTTGACTAGATGATTAACGGACAAGGCTTCGACCGACTATTATCAGATTAAAGAAAGAAGTTGAAAAATTACAGATCAAAGATGTCACCGAATACTTGTTTTCTTCAGAACGATAAAGAGTTTTGGGGTGGGGAAGATGTTGAAAGAACCCTTTTGGACCCCTTAATGCCATCATTATCTTGTATTAATGTATATTTGCACTTAACGAATAAGCACTTGAGAGCAAGTAACCACTCCAACCTCTTTACCTATTGTATTAACACATTATCTAAGAAAAAGTAAAATGGCCGAATGTTCTACCCTATTTTCGTCTTGTTGGTTATGTGTGCATGCTTATGGATTATTTGAACGCCATGTACTTCCTATAAACCCAACAATAAGTACAAATAAAATTAATAAATTCATCTTTAAATTTGTTAAAAATAATTAGATAAGTTTCGATATAACTTCATTTTTTAAAAATTTAAAAATAATTCAACAAATTTCGTTATAACTTAATATATGAAAAAAATATAGACATATTTTTTATTCAAAAATATAGAAAGTAAATGTCAACACTATATAATACTTACTTTTTCGTATGTTAAAGATTTAAAGTTGATACCTTACCAACTTCGTGCAAATTTTCTTACAATTAATAAAAATATCTATATATTTAATTATTTTAATATTTATTTAAATGATCTTAATTTACCATACCATATTTGTTTCTTATTCTATTTTGCAATTTTTGTTTTGATGAAGTTGATAACATATGCCTAAAATTCCTAAATTGATTCGAATAAACCCGAAATTGGCTCAAACAAAACGGTATAAAACAATAAAAATAAATTCACCAAATATTATAAAAGACCAAATATAGATGGTAGGGTAATCACATGAGAGTTATAAATTGGGGTTTT
Organism: Pseudotsuga menziesii; assembly: GCA_001517045.1. NCBI lineage: Eukaryota > Viridiplantae > Streptophyta > Pinopsida > Pinales > Pinaceae > Pseudotsuga > Pseudotsuga menziesii. Next base: position 177,315 of record LPNX010954282.1, read on the forward strand.
ACCTTCACGACGGTTCTCGTGCAACGTGCAAAAAGTGCGTGGGTCCTACTATTGTGCGCGAAATGATTAGAAGACATGTCAGCCACGTGCCGCGTTGTCAATAGACGCGTCTAGACACTATTTTTTATTTTTTATTATTTATTTATTAATCTCCCACTCAACTCATTTTGCCCGTCTGTCTGTGTGTTGTGTGCCGAAAAATCTTGGCCGGCTCACTTTTTTCGGCCACACGATCGGGAAACCATCCGACGGCCACAAAAATTCAAATCTGATGGATAAATAAATAAATAAATGGTCAACAACAGTAGCAGAGGCGAGCGGCCTAACCAGGGGTGGAGTCGGCCGACAGCGACAGCATGGCCCAGGGGACCTCAGCTTAACCATGGGTTAAGGTCCAGTGAAAGATGAAGAAGTCGCAGGCCGGAGACTCCGGCTGCGTGAAGCAACAAGAACGGAGAAGGAAGAAGTGGATGTCTGTCTTTTTGATGTTTTTGTTTTCTCAAATACTCAAATTTTGAATTGGGATTCCAATAGATCATCGGCCGGAGATGGCAGGAGAAGTGACGGGGGTGCCAGATTTGGAGATGGATTTGGTGGAAGGAGGAGGAGATGAGGGGGATGCTGTGGTTGTGGAATCGTGCATGGAATTGGTGAACGAGATATCGGGTATTGGGGAATGCAGGAATTATCTGAAGAAGGAAGCAGCCAATCTGGTTAGAAGGCTCAAGTTATTGACACCCATGTTTGAAGAACTCAGGGAAATGAAAGACCCCCTTCCTCAGGAGAATATCCTGCAGGCCTTACACTCTCTGCGCTCAGCTCTCAAACATGCCGGGGAGATCCTCAAGTTTGGCCATGATGGCAGCAAGCTGTTCATGGTACTGTAATTCCTCTGCCTTCAATTTTTGTTAATATTGAATTCCATCTTTAGAATTTCAGAATAGAATCCATTCAGTCAGATTTAGATTCTTAGAGCAAAATCATAAAATGATTGATATTGTGCAATGGGTTGATGGGATTGAACCCATAACTTCTGCTGCTGGAATATGTGTCTTTTGATTGCAAGATATGTGGTTGGATTTCCTCTTCTTAAATCACCCTGTTTATAGGACTGGATGTGGGAATCCACTCTTGAGTCTCAAACTTTGGCTTTGACTGGGCGGCGATGATCGAAATTGTGAGCCATGAATCAAATTCATAAGCGCCCTTCAAGGACTTGACAAGAACATGGGCGCCTAAGAAAAAACTGTGGTTTTGATGGGGCGGCGATGAAGGAAATTGTGAGCCATGAAACATATTTATAAGTCGCCTAATAAAAAACAGAGTTACAGAGGAGGAAGGGATGGCCGGGCGATGAAAAGTATAGTTACCTAGGAATTAATCGACCAGTATTATGTTGGTAGGAGACACCACTTCTTTGTGTTGTCCATTGGCATAGGGATTATAGTATGTTGCGACTCATATGTGGTTGCGGACTAACCTTCACAATCGATATGTGATCATAACTTTCACCATCTAAAATCCTTCATCTAAAATCCTTGACTTTCTGCACCTTTAACGATTTCAGTTGTTTGATCTTTGCTATGATAAACTGAGAACGTCAGTTCCTATTACGCAGAGAGATATGTTTGAGACCTGAGCATCATCAAGTCTTTGATGATCTCCTTTTCTATGCTCATGGTTTTTGAGTTTTTTTTCCTTGGAACGATAGCATTCATTTATTGTTTTTTTGTGTAATTACAGTGATTGCATGTTCCGGCTTTGGAATAGCAGAGAGGAGAAGAAGGATCCCGGACAATGGATTTTTGAGGGAAAGGGGTTTGATTTTTGCTACTTAGTGCCCCCCTAAACCATGGGGGCAGGAGTGGATCTTCAGATATGCAGTTGGCTGTTCAAAGCAAATATCTCCGATTTTTCCTGATATATCCAAAATTTTTTGAGTTTATCAGTTTGCCAAATTTTCCAGGTCCAAGTGTATGCTTGTTGATGTTTTCCAATATTTTTTGATATTTCCCTTGATATTTCTGATAAGTTTCACTCTGAATCCTCAGTGATATATTCCCTGAAACAATATTTGCAGCAATGGTTTAAAGTTTAAACAGTTTGTTTTACAAATCCTTGATCATGCTATCCAGAGTTTTATTTTAGTGTTAGTTAAATAGGGTAAACACTACCCACATTGACTGGGGGATGAGCGTACTGTCAAACTGACGTTACCTTTTAGCTTAGATAGGTATTTGTGCCATAGAAATATTTCTAAGACACACAAGTATTAGGTGTGTCTGACTCATTTTATTGGCATTTTTGAGGAAATTCATGTGAAAGGTGTATATTTTTCAAGGGCTTCTATGCCATCGAAGTCACTCAAGACTTTTCTCCTTGCATTATCTATCTTCCTTGTATTACAAAACTTGCATCTGGCTTCATCTGCTTTCCCTGCATTTGTGAACTTGCACCTGACCTTATCCATCACCTTGCATCATCTTTCTTCCCTGCGTTACAGGATTTGCACTGGCCTTGTCTCTTTTCCCTGCATTAGATGACTTGTACATCTCCTCGTCTGCTTTGAATCTGGGTTCTCTTCACAATAAGCACTCTGTCTTGGTACTAGACCTGGCTCACTGGACATAATGCCATCCAGGGTTTTACTCAGTGTTCCATGGGGACGCGCCTCCCAGGGTCAGGGGCGCGCCCCCTGCGCTTCCCACGCCCCAGGGGCTGGGAGGCTCCATTGGAAATGTTTCCCAACGCCCCCCTTTCTGCGAAACTTGGGGAAACGCAGGTCTAGGAGTCTTTTGGATTGGGGGCTCCCACACGCCCCCTCCTGAAAATGGGGGGCACCCACAGGCCCCCATCCCCTCGAGTTTTTAAATTTTTTTACTTAAAAACAAAAATGATTCATCTTAAATTTTAGTCTTTTACACTAAATGGTCATTATAAATCGAAATAGAAACAAATAAAAAGAAACAAACATCGATATAATACGCTTGACTATAACGATTACATTTACATTACACTAAACTCTTCGGGAACATAAGAGTTTATATGTTGGGGTTCATATTTTTATTATTTTTCTATTCTTTTTATAATTTTAGAGACCCCAACGCACCCCTGTCCCCCAAAATACCCCAAAATTTTGGGGTTTCTCTACACGTCCCCAATGTGCGTTTCCCCGCCCCCGCGTCCCGGAAACTTGGTGGAACACTGGCTTTACTATGTATTTTCTTCTTGTAATCAAGAAAACCTTTCTTTTAAAAAATTATGCAAGATTTAAAGTTTAAACTGGCTTTTGTGAGTGCACACAAAAGCCATGCTTTCAGAAAGTCTGATTTAAGCAACCGTTAGTAAATAGGGAAAGACATGACATGATGCCCTCTTGGGTTACTTTCTACGTTTTTCTTCTGTAAGCTAAAGTTTCTATATATCTAAAAAAAATTTGCAAGCCTTGAACCATCTCTGTGAGCATACACAGAAGTTGTTCTTTCTGAAGGTGATTTAACCAAGATTTGATGAATAGGGAAACAATGTTCATGCCATCAAAGTCACTTAGGACTTCCAGCTGGCCTTGTCCACTTGCCCTGCATTATCACAGGCCTATATTGACATGGGAAATGCAGTCAATGGGATTTGAACCCTTGCTCATCACCAGGTTAAGCACTGCACCCTACCTCTAGACCATGAAATCATGCCATCCAGAGTTACCTTTTATGATTTCTCTATTTTCTTTGTTTGTATTGAAATTAAGAAAATAATCATTCTATATATTTCCAAAAATATCTATGAGGCTTAAATTGGCTTTAGCGAGTGTACACAGAAGTAACCTTTTTGAAAGGTACGACTTAAACCATAGTTAACCAAATTCAGCTGAACCATGCCAAAGAATTGAAAATACAGCTCTAGTATGGTTTGTTCGAATTATTTGGCTATGATACAGTTCATGGGTAGCTGCTTGCATGTGAGTCAGCTAGCAGTGATTAATACGGCTTGCATGTGAGTCAACTAGCAGTGATTGATACTTGAGATTGCTATCTCCATGAATACATCTACAGTAAATATCATTACCACCTACACTGTCTATAGCAATAACATCCTTCATATCTTGCTCTACACCTTACTCAACATCTCCTGCGCTGGAAATAATAAATGTCACACTCTGAATTTTTTGTATCCTAATATTTTCTGCACTGGAATTTTCTCATCTTAATGTTTTCCATATCATATAACTTGAATCCAAATTGAATGTTGAACTTCGCAACTATACACAATTGGGATCATGCCATAAAACAAGAAAAGACGAGGAGCTCATCCCAGTTTCTCATCTATCTGGGCTCGAGACCCTAAATCTAATAAATATTTTCCTGACTCCCAATAATTGCAAAGAATCAGCTCTTGTTTTCCTGCCTCTCATTTTCTTAGGAGGGGTCCTGGCAGGTGTGAATTTCGTCAGTTTGATCTCCAACAGGATCTTGGGATACTGTTGTGGCTATTCTTCCTCTGTTTTACTATTGCCTATTGTTTCTTGGTCCTGCTAGTGTGCCACAGGTTGAGAATTTATTGTTTGAGCCTGCTCTGTTGTTTCCTTCTCTTGTAGAGTTTCTTTATATGTTATCCTGAAAAGTTAGGGGCCATTTATTGACTGCCCTTATTCTAGGGAACAGAGGGTTGATATACATCTATATTGAGTCAATTTCGCTTTCTGTGTCTGAGACATCTGTAGGTTGTTTTGCCCCCTATATTGTGTATCTACATGATAGCTAGCATGGGACTGAACTTATGCCCACCTAGCCAGGTCCTGACCATTGATCGTTCATCATACACTTCATTTTTTTCCTGTGGAAAATTTTAAATAAACAAAGTAATCTGCAGCAAGCTAAATCTCTCGTTAGACAGTTAGGTCTGCATTTAATGGACTTCATATATCCTCTCAAGAGAAAATAATACAATATTGCTAGAAAGCAGGTGTTCAAAGATTAACTTGCAGATGGAGCAGATAAGACAAACTTAGTTGAAGATATGGTGCTATATTTTTATGGATGGGTAGTTAGATGTTAGTTCGTGATCATTTATCAACAATCCTGTTATATCTTCAGCAGGGCCCTTCTTCCTTTGGGCAATTGATTTTTGGAAAGCTCATTTGAGCTTCTTCAAGATATTATCATGGTGTTTGTGTCCCCCAATATGGTGTGTTGGTGGTCACAGATGCAAGATAAGTTTATTGTCTAGTTGGGCTGTTGGTTCAGAATAGGTACAAGAATATATTTATTGGATCCTGAAGTGTGCATGCATTGAACAATTCAGTGAAGTACATTGTAGGATTGGATTGATATTAGATTTGGCGAAAGTTGGTTGAGACGTGTAGAGATGTATATGAGCAACCAGCATACATTACTGTTTAATATTTATTTATGCTATATAGTTCCAACTTCCATGTAAAGGACAAAATTCTTTAGAACCCACAGATACCGTTTTCTCTTTATTTTGTTGGAGAGAATGCTTGATTTGCAGGAGGCATTGTTGTCTATGTTTGTAATATGTATCCAAAGAATAGTTTTAGTGGCGAGAGTTACTAAATCAAAGGTCACTTGATATGCAACCACAAATTCTCCTACTTTTGGAGAGATTTATGAGTCATTTGACACCATGCTGGGTTGAGTGAAAGCTTTAATTTGTGAGAGGGATCCTGTATTAGAATTCCACTCAAGAATAGATTCTACACAAAACGTAGGGGGTGTGGGACCCTTTGAAACATCGTTGCACAGGGAAGCTTATGTACTTAACTTGAAATAGTAATGTATAGAGTATTGAAAGCGTGAATTCTATTGTTGACAGGGAGGTAATTTTTTTTTAGTTGCTATTGCAAAGATGTTCATTGTTGACAGGGATATTATACTTCGATAATAATTTCTTTTATTTGTAGAGCTCAGTGGTCCCTTTAACCCCTCACAGATAGGGGAAGATCAACTTAATATAGTCCTAGAGAACTTGATTGGGTGTTAGAAGATGCATGGCAATGGGGCTGCAGAGCTGAGCTAGCTTGTTGCTTGTCTGCTATCTTAGCTTTCTAGTTCATCTATAGTTGAGAGAGAAAAAATGAGGAGATTTTATAGTTGGAGAATCAATTCCAAAATGCCACATGATAGGTGTATTTGACTGTTGTTTCACATACACACTCATATGACATGTCCCACAAAGGCGAAGGGGAAGGCCGAGTACGCCAACATATTCAACCCACAAACGATCAGCCATTATGTTAGCAAGAGATACCAATCCTTGATGGGTTTTTCTACTTATAGCTTCATCCACTATCAAGAGGAACACATAGAAGAACAAAGAAGTTAGTGGCAGTGTGTAATGCCTTGTGTCTTTAGTATTTGAAGACACTTGAGCATTTGAAGTGATTAACAATATGATGGGATGTTGATCCAAAGGAGGCTAAATAGATAGATGTGGAGGGTGCAAAGTTGTTGTAAGGGTTGATTGAGGTGCCATTAAGCATATTTGATGAGTCAGATGAGTCTAATAATGATAGCGAGGTTGGCATTGACATTGGCATTGATGATGCCAAAGATTTCTTTCAACATGTCGAAGTGGAAGATCAAGCATAGGCTATTTAAGCCTGGTTATTCTTTATTTTAATTTTTGCATTATGTATATGATTAGTTAAGACTTCAAAAAAATCATTATTGTCATCTAAAACTTTTAGATCATTTTAGATCATGATGTATGTGTGCATCGTTGTTTTTAGTATTTTCATTATGATTTAATAATGAAATAAACAATGAGTCAGCTATTTGAATTTCAAATTGGTGTTGCATTGTTTGAACTTTGTAGTTGTGATTGATTTTACTAATTATTTGATATTTTCTCTCTATATAGATGTTTATATTTTTTTTCCAGGTAAATATATTGGGGCAAACCCGTGGGCACTTCCCCCCATTTCAAGGATGGTACCCAGGGTAAACCTTAGATTCTTTAGGGCACAAGGCCAAGTCAACAATAGGACATGAAACCTTTACAATAATATATTCATTATGAGCTCAACATGTCACTTATGGGAATATAAGCTGGGTGGGGAGTGTAACCCCTCAGATTGTACGAGGAATTATCCAAGGGGTGAAGATGCTGATGAACCAGATGATGTTCAATATATGGCTTGTCTAAGATAGTTATGTAAATTGTATCCTTGTATTTAGTGATCTATGGCCACATTGCAATGTAATGACGTAATTGAGATGTATTCTATATGTAAATGGGGATTCTCAATTACATTCTCATCTTTGCTTATTCTCGAATCCCCGCGGGTCCTCCTTTCCCCTCTTCCTCTCCTTTGCCACGGGTCCTCCTCTCCCCTCTGCTTGCGGGTCCTCCTTTCTCCTTTGTTGGCTCTTCTCCTCTCGTATGCCGTTGGTCTTCCTCTCCCCTCTTCCTGCTCTCCTCCTCTCCTTTGTCGTCGACCCGCTTCTTCTCCTATGCGTGGCAACCTCTCCTCTGCATGTATCTGCTACAAGCTACTTCCTTTCCCGTCGTGGGCTCAAGTGAAGTTAAAGTGTGCGTTTGGAGAAGAGGACAAGTCTGTAGGGTGTAAATAGGTTAGGGGGACCCATGCCCACCTTGTCCCTCTTCAGAAAGGTAAAAATTTCCATTGAGAAGTTTCCTCGGAGTCCCCAAAATTGAGGGATGGGGTCTCCAAAACAATCAGGGTTTCGTATTTTTGGCCAAAGGTTTCCAGTATTCGGGGACTTTGACGGGGACTTCAAGAGACATCTAAGAGGTCCCCAACCTGGTTTCCAAGACTTGGGGACGGTACCCAAGATGGGAACATGAACCCAACCCTTGGGGATGGGTACCCCTCCAACACAAGGTTTGAGCAATGTTGCACGACTCAGATTCGGCAAAGAATTGACTGGCACTTGACTTGTTGACTCGGGAAAGACCCAGGACAGACCTGGAAAATAGGAAAAAAAGCTTAAAATATTGTAAATTTTGGGCACAAAAAAGAGTTTAATGGTATTTCCAATCCATATAAGTTAGAAAACTACAATCTATGCAATAATTCATAACATCATCTCATTAACTATGATAATATTGCATAACACAATCAATTTTTGTATGCAAAATTTTATATTTTAAATTTTTAAATAGTGAATAGGAAAATGATTCCATGATCAAAGTTAGAAATGGTAGCAAGTTCAAAACTCAAATATATAAACCATAACTTAGTCTCATAACATAATTAGAAAACCAAAATAGAACTGGACCTAGAAACAAAATCCTACAACTATGGATTAATTATTATTCATTTCTATAATTTCATGCTTTGAAAAAGTGGAAGTCCTTAATAATGGACATGTCCTAGGGTCTAAATTGAGGCCTTGGACATGGAGACCCCTATTGGAGTGATGTATTGAATAACACACACGTTTACTAAACAATCTTTTGTAAGGTTCTTCTATTGAACCTTATTTTCAATTCATTTTTGGTTCCAAAAAGATAATTGCTAAAAGGACAACGGATTGACCTTAGAAACAAATTCCTACAAATATGGATTAATTATTGTTCATTTTTATACTCTAATGCTTTAGAAAAGTTGAAGTCCCCGATAATGGACATGCCCTAGGGTCTAAATTCAAATTGAGGTGCTAGTAGTCATGGAGACCCCTATTGGATGGATGTATTAAATTCGATTTTGATGGGGCATTTAAGGGTAGTCCATGCATGGCTACAACAAGAGGAGCTTTTGGAAACTAAGAAGGAAAAAATCATGCTCTTTCCACAAATTCCTTTGCACAAGAAAAAACAACAAAGTCGAGGTTGTGGCATTGGTATCTGGAATCAAAGATTGCTTGAAGTTGTTCCTCAGTTTAGATTTCTGGCGTTCTCCTGCCTTCTCCTGTTCCACGAGTCCACTCAGCACTGGTAGCAAATAGTAGAATACTCAACAACGAATAATAGCATGAGGAATGAGAGGGTGAGGCTTAGCGGAAGTGTTTATAGCCTCTTTCATGATGGTATTCCCTCTAAAAACAAACCTTGGGTCCCAACAATCAAGCAAATCCTTAAAAAAATTTCGCCTCTACCATCATTTCTGTGGGGGATATTGTTTCACTTGTTCCATTAGTCCGAGCGAGTTAGCACGAGTCTAGGCGAGTGCGTTGAGTTTAGGACAAGGACACTGAATCTGGCGAGTAGCACGAGTCTTGGACGAGTCTTCTGTGAGTGCTCGGCGTGGGGGTTGACTTGCTCGTACTCGCAAGTCTCTGGTGAGTTGTGCTTCACTGGTTTTGAGTCTTCTAGAAAGAAATTTTAATTGTTTTATGAGAAGAGGTTGAGTCTCTCATCTTATATAAAGAGCACTCCTTTCACATTCATCTTGTTGGTTGTTGGTGCTACACAAGAGAACTATCATTGTACAAGAGAGCAATTTTTCATTTTCATTTTATATTTGTTCCATAAATAAACCATAAAAAAAATAAAAAAATAAAAAAATAAAAAAATAAAAAATGGGTTTTATTGAATATCGTTAGATTCTGAACTTTTAGAAGTTATCGCATGTTTTAGCGAGTTAATTAGTCTTTTCTTGGGATGTTTCTAAATTTTCTGTAATCTGGAAATTGCCCTAAAAAATAAGAATTTCCAGATTTAGTAACTCCTAAATTTAACTGTTTTATCATTGATTTAGTTGAGTTATTTATAGTTTATTTTTTTCATTTTTATATCAAACATTTACTTACTGTTGCCGCCTTTCACACACCTGGGTTACGTGGCAGAAATCTTCAAGCCACTCGGTGTGTCCTTGGGGGCAAGTCTCGAGTTAAGGCTATCACCTTGTTCTTGACTCCTCCGTTCAAGCTAACTCCTAACGAAGCCAAGGGGGGTAGACCCTATTGAATTACTAAGGCTAATTACTTAGTGTGATGGTGTTATATTGATTAAGTTGTTTAGGAGTTTTGAAATTAACTAGTGGAAACAAAAGATAACAAGATGTAAGATTTAACGTAGATAAGCATAGTAATGACGCTCAATATATATATAATCGAAAGAATTGATCAAATAAATCACCAGTGCCTTAAATGGAGTCAACAAAGAAAATATTGTGCTTGCATGCGCTTGAAAGAATGTTTTACAAATGTCTCTTGGTAGATTTTAAATTAATGTGAAATGTGAATGAATTAAATTAGGCGAAAAGGGGACTCCAGATATACCCGAGGGGTACTTGGAGTATGTCCAAAAGTGAACTTTCACGGCTACCTGCAAGGTGTTTGTGGGTGGGAACGGAGTCTCAGAGACTATTGTTCATAACGCACTCGTCAGGGTGTGACAGAGATCGGCGCCTCGAGGTCACTTTCCAGTTGTTCCCACTCCTTTGGGTATTTTGCCACTGCTTAGAGTTTGTTTGAGGCGTTGGATTTTCGCCTGATGGTTTGTCAATTTGGGAGGTGAAGACTAATTAATCTAGTCACTCAAGTGCTTTTGATGCAGCTTGACTGATCGGACGAACCGCAGCCAAGTACAGAGCATACACAATGGAGTCTTTGTTATTTTTAATAAATTTTAAATGAGGTGTTCTTATTAAAAAGAAAACCCTCCAGGAACGTCTTTCAGTCCAAGTGGACCTCAATCGGGGAATCAAGGAGGGGTTGATTTTATTATGATTATTAAAACAATTAAAGAAAATGGAATTAGAGATACACAACACCGGTTTTCTAATTAGTCCTGCCACGCATCTCTTTCCCCTTGTGGGTCAATCGGGAAGTCGTGGGGTAAGTAGTATGATTACTTTTGAATTGAAAATATGGAATAATGCAAAATATTATCAAAGTATACAATCCTGCAGATTAGAACTACACTAGATTGAAAAAAGATGAAAAAATGTAAAAAATGACACGGACGCGAATCTCCCTAGGGGGGATGGTGAAAGAGCCTATTCGAAAAGATTTTTTTTTTTATTAGCAACAATTGCAATAGCAACAAACTGAAATTAATCCACTTGGTCCTTATACGGAATGAGACCAAAGGTTTACAAATTGCAAAATTTTGAAATTTTGGGAAGACGGAGACCCCCTGGGGGGTTTCGAATGATCCAAAAATGCTTTCCGGACAGCACCTCTTCCTCTTTTCTGTTACACCTGCTAAAAACCAGCAAGCTTATCACAGTTAAATATGCCCAAAAGTACTTTTGGATGAACAAACTTTTTACCCAAAAATTCTAAGTTAAAACTAGTTTTTAAAGAAGCGGAAAAAGAACATGCTTTCCTTGCGATCTTGACCTGCTTTTGGGGCAGCCAATATGAAGCACTTAAATTGCTGAATATAACTTTTCAGATTTTAAGGAAACAACCATGCATTCAACAAGTTTTAGATCTACTTTCATAGCCTTGAAAAATGACAATTTTCCCTTAAAACTAGATCTAGAATGGTTGTAAAATTTCTTTAGGAATGAGATCTAGTTTATGAGCTTTAAGCAAGCAAGATCTATGTAAAATGAATTCTGAAATTGATAGATCTAAACAATTCTAAAGCTGCAAAACAAGTAACCGGACTGATTTTAAGAAATTTGAAGGAGGAAGAGGAACAGAAGAGCGCTTGTTGCTGGAATGGATCTGCAAAAAAGACTAGTTAGTGGAATGCCGAGGGACAATGCCTTCACAAAACAGTCGGATGCCCAGTGGAGTCAAGGTAGATCTACAGTTCGTCCAACCCTTGCTACCTGAAAACTAACAAACAATCCTGCACAAAAACCTTATGAGATCTGGATAGAGATATATGGAAAAAGAGATGGATTACATGTAAATAAACTTATTTAAACATGTATAATCTGAATCTTCAAACATATATACTATGAGATATTGAAAAACAAGTAATCTTACTTGCCCAACTATACTCTTATTGATTCAGCTGAATCATTCAGGTCAGGCAGGATTTAGATGCAGAAATTGAGAGAAAGACACCTATAACAAAAAGTTGCAAGACAATGTTAATTCCACACATATAAGAGCATTGCACTGTTTTAGCCTCCAAAGCTTCACTTTATTCCAATAGCAAAAGATATTACACAATATTGCAACAGCAATAGCTCCTTAATCCAACTCTAGCTAACTCGGAAATGAGGCAGCCATGCTTTATTTATACGAAAAAAAATGAAACCCCAGCCCAGAGGGGGCGCAAATCCCAAGGAGATAGACAACTGCAGCTGAAGGAGAGTCCATCAATACCTGATCTGAAGCTGAACTGAGCTTCTACTGAGTCTGACTGTCAATCAGGGGGCTGATTGAGTTGACACATCAACTTGCTGACTGAATCATCAACCACAGAGTTCCCAGAAGAGCCCACACGTGTGGAGGAGAGAGAGAGAGGGCGCAATTCCCCATAAAGGAGGCTGAAGTTCAAATCTGGATCTGCCTTGATTAGCTCCTTCAGTCAAGGAATTGCAATCTCTGGTCAATCTGGTGCCGATGAGACTGATTTCAATCAAATCGGTTGAGAATCCATTGATCTAGGATTTTGGATTTGCTCCATTATTCATCAATTTATTAATTAAAATAATCAATAATTGATTTTTTGGGGCTTTTTGACCTGAGTGATGAAAAATCACTCAAAACTTGGAAAAAGTGGGTCTATGGGTTTACATGGTGCTCATAGCTTGAAAATGAGCACTCCCATGACTGAAACTGATTATTTGGCCCATTTTTATTACAAAACCAATTTTTCCAAAGAGACTATTAAAAAATAGCCTAAGTTTTTGTGAAAAAATTAAAATTTAAAAAATTAAAAACCTAGAGGGACTTGGACATGTTCATATGACTCGACCATGATGCCTAGCATGTTTATACATTGACACATAGACTCTAATAACCTCAATAGGCCTAAATGCCAAGCCGACCACCCCAACTTTGAAGGTATTGAGTGAAAAACTCAGAAATTATCAGTCGTTTATTCAACAACCAATAATAACCAAGGGAAAAAACACCATGGGCTGATCGGATTGACAAATAAAGTCTTAGAGACCGAGTCTTTTACAGACACTATCATGCTAGAACATCTTATTACAATTCTCCCATGGGGTATGAACATGTGATATAGTACACAACAAGCACTTCCCAGAAGCACTTCCGAAGGTCCTCTGAAGTCCGAACAAATCATCTTTGTCCGGTTCACCAGGTTCACTTGATAAAAAACCACTAAGTACAACTTAGGTGGTAACACTTACTAATTGCAGAATTTTGTTGGGAAAATTACATAGTTTAAAAGTGTTATTTGAGACATTTTCTTAATTTTTAAATCTGGAATTTTCTTTGTTTTTAGATAATTTCTAGAATCTTATTTTCTTGCTTATACAACATAAAACACTTATATTACATATAAGAGGAAATCAAAAGTGGTTTTAGTCCTTCAAGATTAATCACCAAATCACATAATCTAAATGTTGATTTTGGTTCATGTTTATTGATTAGTAAATTGGCATTTATATTTATATTAAGTAGAGATTAATTCTTACTTTGCCAAACCAGTTATATATTAGTCCTAATTGCTTATTTTATTATTGGTTTGGTTGGATGATCAAGACATAACTCTCATAATTAAGAGCTGTTCATCTTTTAGGTCTATCATAGGTTCTTTGGGTTTGCCCTTAGACCGTGTGGTACACCTTGGACTCATTTTTAAGTTACAATATTGTGTGTTATATCTAGCTTGTGTATTTGGTAATAAGTCTTTATTTGCTTCTGGCTTATATTGGATCTATAGAAGCAAGGTGCCATTTGAATTTACCATCGTTGTTATTTTATTTCGAGTACATTCATTTGGCTATTCTTAGACATTTAATGCTAATGTTTTATCTTTATGGTGTTTAAGGTATTTCTAAGTGCGTGAGCTTTATTTATATCTCACAGTGTACTTAGTTAATCTAGATAACTTTAAGATTGTCATATCTTACATCTAGATCTAAATAATAAAGAATCAATTAAGTTGGGCTCCCCCAGGCTTGTATTTAAAGAGAAGCCTAAAGTGAGAGGTTGATAGTTGAGGTGACAGTGATAATCAACATTTATTGCCACCTGGGATGTGTTAGTGGTTTGGACTTTTCCCATTTATGTACAGGTTGGATGGTAACAGGTAGGATAACACTCCATCTGACAATAACTCAAGTTAGACCCAATTGACAGAGATTTTCTATATATTTTTTATTTTATTATTTTTTAATGAGGGGGTGTACGTGTTTTCCCCCTGCCATCTACTAAAATTTTGTGGTCTTTACAGCTGTCCCTGGAATTCTTCTGCCCTTCCCCATCCCTGCCCACTTTCCGTGAACCATGGCAGAACATGTTCAGTGGAATGCTCTTTTTAATGCATTGTCTTTGTAAATTTTCAGTGTGCTGGTGTTTACATTTTTAGGTGTGAATTTATTCTGTAATTCTGGATAATGAACACACTATTTATGTGAAGTAAATTGTGATTATTTGGCTATTTGCAAGGTGCATGCAATTTATAAAATAGTAAGGTGTTTCCCTGATTGACTGTATGTATGAATTTCTTGAAGGCTCTAGAAAGAGAGCAGGTTGCAGGCAAATTTCGCATTGTAACTACTCAATTGGAGCAGGCATTAAGTGGATTGGCATATGAAGAACTTGGATTGTCAGACGAAGTTCGAGAACAGGTGGAGAACCATAACTCTTGACAATTTTTGTTAAACAATGAAAAATGTCTGTTTTGAAGGAGGGAATCTCCCGTTTTTAGTTTAATAAGCTGTTATATATTGTTCCTTTTACGTGTGTTTAAAATCAACGTCTTAGACATGTACTGTTTTCTCAGTGTTGTTAAAATTTGACTTATGGAATTGTTCAAATTTCATGCCATGGATGGAAGTTTGATTTTCTTGTATTTGATTGCTAGAAACATCTAAACAAAATTTGGTAAATGCGTCAACTTTTCAAATATTAGGCTCATCTTTACTGCTAACTATAGACCTTATATTTATTGTCTCAATTCTAAAATTTTTACAAGCAGGCCTGTATGATGAATTATGTGTCCATTATTTGCAATTATGTCCAGCTTTCTTGCCGACAAACACTTGCATTTGTTCTTCCAGGTTGAACTTGTACATGCCCAGTTCAAAAGAGCTAAAGAAAGGGCTGACACACCTGATTTGGAACTCTATAAAGATCTAAATACTGTATTGCCTCAGAGGAGTGACAGAGATGTTGACCAAGCAGTATTAAGAAGATTAGCAGAAAAGTTACAACTCAAGACTATTGCCGACCTTAAGCAAGAATCACTGGCACTACATGATATGGTTATCAGATGTGGAGACGCTGGTGAGAAGTTAGAGCAGATGTCAGGTATTCTGAGGAGGTTGAAGGACTTAATTTTGACAGAGAATCCTGAGATGGATGCCCCTGACAACGAGAAAGGATCCAATGGTTGTGGTCTTATAGAGAAATCAAGCTCTCCTGTTATTCCTGACGAGTTTCGCTGTCCAATATCCCTGGAGCTAATGAAAGATCCCGTTATTGTGGCTACAGGACAGGTCTGAAATCTTTTACCTTATAACATCTGACACACAGTGGTGGCTTCTTTCTCTGAGCCAAGGAAAACCCAAGAAAATACTGATTTGTGCTTTATATGTGGTATTTGTTTTTTTTTCTTTCCATTATGGTGGGCTTATAGCCGGTTACCATTGGCTTGCAGACATATGAACGGTCATGCATACAGAAATGGATAGATTCTGGACATAGAACTTGTCCTAAAACGCAGCAGATGTTGCCGCATTCCGTTTTGACACCTAACTATGTATTGCGAAGTCTGATTGCACAGTGGTGTGAAACTAACGGTGTTGAACTACCAAAGAGATCAAGCTCTAGCAGATCTGGAAAGGCATGTGGATCTATGCTCGATAACTCTGGTGACAGAGCAACTGTGGATGTTCTTCTACAAAAGTTGTCAGGTGGGACTCCCGAGGACCAAAGAGCAGCAGCTGGTGAACTACGTCTTCTAGCCAAAAGAAATGCAGATAACAGGATTTGTATTGCAGAGGCTGGGGCCATTCCTTTGCTAGTTAATCTATTGTCCACACCAGATGCTAGAACTCAAGAGCATGCTGTGACAGCTCTTCTGAACCTTTCCATTTATGAAAACAACAAGGGCGCAATAGTTATGTCTGGGGCAATTAGTCCTATTGTTGAGGTTCTCAAGAATGGTAGCATGGAAGCAAGAGAAAATGCTGCTGCAACTCTGTTTAGTTTATCAGTTGTTGATGAGAACAAGATAACTATTGGTGCATCTGGTGCAATTCCTGCTTTGGTTGGCTTGCTTTGTGAGGGGAGCCAGAGAGGCAAGAAAGATGCTGCTACAGCACTCTTCAATTTATCAATCTATCAGGGTAACAAGGCAAGGGCTGTGAGAGCTGGTGTTGTGTCCCCTTTGATGCAATTGCTGGTAGATCCCAATGCAGGGATGGTTGATGAAGCCCTTGCTATACTGGCAATTCTTGCAAGTCATCAAGAGGGAAAAATAGCTATTGGCAATGCTGATGCCATCCCAATATTGGTAGATTTAATCAGAATTGGCTCATCGCGAAACAGGGAAAATGCAGCTGCTGTCTTGCTTGCATTGTGCACAAGTGATCCACTACATCTTGTTGCAGCCCGAGAGCTTGGAGCTTATGAACCCTTGTCAGATTTGGTCCAGAATGGCACAGCAAGAGCTAAGCGCAAAGCTGCTTCATTATTAGAGCACATGAGCAAATCAGACGAACCTTCAAGTAGCTGAATACAGTTTTTGGGAAGCTTTGGTTGGCTAATTTGTGCATTCGTTTTTGGTATGGTGATCAAAGATCATCTCCTTGTGGTTTTATTGTATATTGATTAGAAAATTAAAACTTGTATCGTAGCCATAAGGTGAAATACTCCTAGTGGTTGTGAGATGAGGATGTAGGGATGTGTGGAGAGTAATATTCTTTTGTTATATGTGAAAGCTGTGGTGTCGACAAAATTATTGAAGCACGCCATCCTTTTGGCAAAGCAGGCTTTTGCTTGGTTATATTTGAAGGGGTTGATCTCGTGTCTATTTTGTGTGTCAATTATGAATATTAAGATTTCTTTTTGTGCAAAGACTGGGGTGAGAACCTGTAAAAATTTGGAAAACTATCTATTCGCAATCATGCAAAGATATTAAGTTTGTGTTTCAGTAAATGGATGTGGTATTTTATGCATTTCAGTAAATTATATAGAAATTTAAATATCATTAGTATCAGAGAGTTCCAAGTTTTTGTCCATATAAAAATGATAATTAGTATGACATTTTTTTCCTTAATAAATTAGTCATGTTTCAGTTTTTCTTTTTCTTTTTTTCTTGGTCCGGTTATTATGGAGTTTGTGAAACATACTCCTACCTGATTGCTATGGAGGCTATTCCTATTGTGCTCGCCCTTGAACACATTCTAATTGATTTGAAAATACACATTTTAAAACATAGATTTAATTTTAGACTTTGGGGTTACCTTGTAGATCTCTGTAATTTGGCATTAAACTTATGTCAGGATTCCTTAACAAAAAATGAATCTGGGCTAGCTGCTACGTGCTCCAACTGAGCCTTTATATATTTGGTATACAGCGTCACCAAAACAAATACGGCCTTTAAACACATGTTTTCCAATGTTACATATAGTATTAGCTAAAGGAGAGGATGTGTACATTTCTATGACATAAATGATAAAACCAAAATGTCCACTGGTTCACAATAAGGACTTGGGATAATTCCCAGATATCTAAAGACAAATTTTCCTTGTGGGCATTTGTAGGGTCAATTAAATGCTCAATACATGGATCCGGGAAATTTAAATGGAGTGATCCTAAGCTCAATACATGGATCCTGCCCTTGAATAGTTGATCTATTTGCAAGTCTACTTCCTCACTTAAAGATCAATTGTTTAGCAGGTTCTGTGGTTGAGTTTATCAACCAGTCATTGCCTCTGTACATCTGCTGTTGAAACAGTCTTCTGCATAATGCTCAATACATGGATCCTGCCCTGAATAGTTCATCTATTTGCAAGTCTACTTCCTCACATAAAGATCAATTGTTTAGCAGGTTCTGTGGTTGAGTTTATCAACCAGTCATTGCCTTTGTACATCTGGTGTTGAAACAGTCTTCTGCATAATGCTCAATACATGGATCCGGGAAATTTAAATGGAGTGATCCTATGCCCAATACATGGATCCTGCCCTTGAATAGTTCATCTATTTGCAAGTCTACTTCCTCACTTAAAGATCAATTGTTTAGCAGGTTCTGTGGTTGAGTTTACCAACCAGTCGTTGCCTTTGTACATCTGGTGTTGAAACAGTCTTCTGCATTTTATCTATGAATTTGAAGAAATCATCTCCAATCATTCGAGTCTCCAATTCCTTGATTGAAGACTCAATAATTATCCAGTCTTTGCTTTGTTTTTGCCATTTTGGGCTGATTCCAGAACTGCGAGTAGATTGCTCTGCACATACAGTGATCCTTGAACTTGCAGAGTCTTCCTGGTTTTATATGAGGTGAAATATTATGATTCGAAGAGTATTTTCCGTTATCAGACACTCTATTTTGATATTTATTGTTTATTCAATATCCTCAGTAACAGAAGTTTTTTGTTTATCTCTATTATCCAATTTTATAATAAATATATCTTATAATTATCTAATCACAGATTTGAATAACATAAAGTCTTTCACTTCGGCTTCTACGTATTAGTCATATCACTTAATATTGTGTTTCTTCAGAGTTTGCCTCTGCTTCCCAGTGTAAGTCCAACCGCCTCAATATTACGTTCTACATCATGTTTTTAATCCCTTTATTTGCATCTAGATTCATCGTCAGCCTTCACCATCATTGTCTTTCTTTTGATCTGAGTTCAAATCAGGTATACAAGCGACTCTTTGTTTTCTCAAATCCACCTCAATAAACACTATTGTGCTATCACTTACTTCACTTATTTTTATAGTTACTTACAAGATATGATGATATGTTGTGCTATCACTTCACTTCACTTATTCTTATAGTTACTTACAAGATATAATGATATGTTTAGACCAGAGAGAATACCTCTTTTACTTTCTTGGTATTATATATATTTTACAGGTACTTACGAGATATAATGATATGTTTAGATAAGAGAGAATACCTTTTTACTTTTTTGGTATATATAATTTTTAGCTCTCTGAAATGGATATTTTTAATTACTTTTTATTTTAATTAATTTATATATTTTTAATTACTTCTTATTTTTAGTGATTTATAAGCTAACATGAACTTTTAATTACTCTTTATTTTTATAATTTGCCACTTGACATAATTTTTTTTAATTACTTCTTTAATTTTTTAAATTTTGGCACATGTATGGTTACAACATCCCCATATTGAACTGTAAAGCACATTGCTACTCTCGTACAATGAACACACAAATAAATATAATGCACAAAACCAAATATCATGCACAAAACCTTCAACCAAACTCGAACACACTCCCCACCACACTCTCTAGAGTGTGTATTTGAATACTTTGGGCTTTCTCACCCAACTACTGTGCATTTTCATGGATGTGTTTACTTTGTGGGGGTGTATTTGTGTACATCTATGGGGCATGAGGATGAGGGTGCAAAGCTAAATGAACAAATGTATATTTTCATCTTCAAGAGAGTGCGTGGTGGGAGATGGGAGTGCATGTACATTGGTGGGTGGGGGTGTGTATTTGTGCTCACCTCTTGATGAGCACTCTTTAGAAGTGAGTGTGTGGAAATACACTTATATTCATACTTGCATCTCACAAAATGAGGGTGTAAACAATGGGGGTGGGATGAGGATGTAAATGAAATATTCATGCAATCTTCACACCCTCACCCTTGGGGTGTGCACGAATGCACAACTCCATCGCTCTCCAAAGTGCATAGATGCACACTCTCACCCCCACCATCCATTATCTTGGAGGTGATGTTGCACTTCTTATCACATCCCCACCTTTTAAGGATTTGCACAAATGCATTCTCATTCCCACCCCCATGCACAATTACACATCACTTGCAAGGGTGTCTATTTGTGCGCTTTTCGAAGCAGGGAAGTGCATCTTATCACTCTTGGGAGGGTGGGTAAGCAGTGACGGTGTGTTGTATTCATACACTTTACCATGGGGCAATATGATATATTTGTCCACTTTACTTCACATCTTCATCACTAAGTGGGTGAGTTTTTAGAGAGTGAACTTGCATAAGTAAAAGTCTTGGTCAAGACCTTGGATTTGAAGGAAGTCTTGGGTGCCTGAGTCCTTGTCCATGATAGAGGATGTGTTGGTTGACTTGGCTAAAGTGTGCATGACCAACCTATATTTAGTAGCCTTGTGACCAACTTGTGGGTGGCAGCCATGATAGTGGTTAGGATGGTGTACTAGCATGTTAGCGAGCACTGGATGAAAGATGTCTTGCCTATTAGGGGTAGACGACCAATGATGCATCGTGGTTTAGGCTTTGATGGAGGACAATGCGATTTGACAATGTGGTGGATGGTGTGTTGACCATCCTAAGACACAAACATTGATGGGTGTGGGCCAAAGGTATGTGAACACCTACGTTCAGGCACTATGAAGTATTGGACTAGATAGGTGACAACAACATTGTATGTTGGGCGGTTGGTTGTTCAATTGTGCTTGGCTAGAGGGCGGTAGAACAAGGTTGCCTATTGTTGGGTGGCGATAATGCAACATTGCCTAAGGTGAAATGAGCACGCTCACATTCAACAATCAAAGGTTTGCTTCACTTGGGGTTCAACTAGGACATGTCGACGAGGTGTAGTTTGGGTGATATAAGTGGTTGTTGGTCATGCCCAACTAGTATGGTCACATCGTTGTGGAGTGATGACTAGGTTTCTTAAGTGGAATGGGATGCCTAAGGGAAATAGTAAGCCTAGCTACATTACAAATGGTATCCAATCCATGTTCGTATGTGTGAATTGTAGATTTATTGTCTCTTCACCACCAACATCCCTCTCATTGGATGTGTCGATGGAGCCACATTGATGAGGACATCAACATCTTTAAATAGGGGAGAATGTCGGGACGTTGGAATTCAAGGAAGACTTGGGTGCTTGAGTCCTTGTCCATGATAGAGGATGCGTTGGACATACTTGGTCAAGTGTGCATGATTAACCTATATTTGGTATCCTTGGTGACTAACTCATGGGTGGCAGCTGTAGAGGTGGTTGGGATGGTGCACTAGTGTTATAGCCGAGAGGACCAAGGATGTCTTGCCTAGTAGTAGGGGTGGATGACTAACGAGGCATTGCGTTTCAAGGTTTGGTCGAGGATGACACAATCTAGCATTGTGGTGGATGATGTGTTGGACAATGTTAAAACAATAGCATTGATGGGCACAGACTGAAAGTATGTAGACACCTATTGCCTAGGGACATGACCTTTAGGCAATATCAAGTATTGGACTATATGGGTCATAATTTTGTCATACGTTGGACGGTTGGTTGTTTATTGTTCTTGGCTTAGGGGACACAACAAGGTTTCCTATGGTTGGGTGGCAATGATTCAGTATCGCCTATGGTGAAACGAGCATGCTCACATTACACAATTATAAGCTGTGTCTAGCTTGAGTTTGGTTGGTTAAGACATGTTGGTGAGGCGTAGTCACCCAAGCAACTGTTGGTTATATCCAACTTGCAAGATCACAACAATGTTGAGTGGTGACTAGGCTTCTTAAGTGGAATGGAATGCCCAAAAGAAATGGTAAGCCTAACCTTGTTACATTGTCCCTTTGTAACCCATAAATACATATTTATAATATATTTATTATAAAATAAAAAATTAAAGATAGATCTTCATTTTAAGTAATAACAATAATTAATGAAAAAATTAAATCTATTTTTTTTGAACTAGCATAAAAACAATTATCTTGCAGAAAACAATCATCCTTTTATAATACTTTTTATAAACAATAAAATCCGATTACATGGCAATTTTTTTATTATAGATGTAACATGTCTTGAGAAACCCTAAGGTACTTCCCCTCATTTTGAGGATGGTACCCAAGGTAAATCGTCGGCCCTGATTACGGGGCCTAACCCAATGGGGACATCGAGTGAGGCCTTTGCATAGCCACCTGGGGATTTGACTCTGAGACCTTCTACTTATGAATACAACTCTCAGCCACTTGAGCTAACCCACCGGACTAATTACATGACAAACTTATTATGATATAATCAAATTTAGATTATAGTTACATAACAAGAGCCACATGGTGGCATAGTCCCTATGGCATAGCAAAGAAAGCAAAGAAGCGGATAACAATTGTGAATATGCGGAAGCTTTAAATACCATGAATGAAGGCTCTAAGAAGCATACAAAAAGCAGTTGATAGTTTGCAAATGTGCATGCAAGAGTGAAGTAGAACATAGCAAGTGCAACAATGAAGTAGAACATAGCAAGTGTGCCCTTTGCATTTGAAAAGATCATGTACATGTTGTACATTACATTCACATATATGTAAAAAAATTTCCCTAACAATTTTGTGAATTTAGATATGGATAAAGTATTGTGCTACATAGGCTTTAAAAATGAATTTAGATATGGACAAAGTATTGTACTACATAGGCTTTAGTTTGTAGTTGTTTTAGTGACCAATAATCTTGTGCAAATTGACATTAGTAGCTATTCTATTGTAACTTCAATTCCATATAACCTATTGTAAGCTTGACTAAATGATATGGATACCAAGTATACCATGCAAATTCATTAGAAAATTGGCCACTTTAATTCCACACTCATCATTAACATTAAAAAAAATATTTTGATATATTAAACTATTGAAAATAAAAATTGTAATAATAACTTAATTATCTCAAAATTGTAAAAAACCAAAAAAATTAATTATTTCAAAATTGTAATAATAAGTGACTTCACGTTAAAGTCCCAAGCATTTCTTGGAATGGAAAAAGTTCTTGTAACGAGGTGTAGCTAAGGATGTAACCAAACTTTATTTTAGTTATCGTCATGAGGTGTAGCTTAGGATGTAACTAATATTGTTTTTTACGAAGCACACTTTTTTCAAAAATTTGGTATCAAATTCTTTTTGTTACATACGGGAATTGAAGTGGACACTTGCAAAGACTGAGAAGTAGAGGATTTTTAAGTTTAGTTTATAAAATATGGAAATATATTTTTTAGTTAAATATGGAAATATTTTTATTAAATGATAGATTTAATTATGATTTATAAGTGGAAGGTAAGTAGTATATGTTATTTTTTTTGCAAAAAACAATGGAAAATAGACATATTTGTTTTAATAGATAATTGTTAATTGTTAGTGTTTTTTTTTCAAAAGGTGGTTCACCATTCGTTAGAGGGCTACTCCACTCGTATATATATGTCAATATTTGTGATTCCAACAAGAAAATCAAGGTATAGCTAAATTACATAATCTACTCAATTATTACAAATGGGCTCAAGAAGACTACCCAAACTACATCCAAGGGACTAATTGTTAGTGAATCTGTCACTTATTACTTTATGCAATTTAATTTATTCAAATTGTTAATTGGATAAAAAATAATTTGTTTCAATGTACCAATTTTCAACTACTTAAAACAAATAACTCTACTTAAATTTGAAATATCTATTATATTTCACTAAAAAAAGTATTATTATGATATACACTATAAATTTTTAATTTATTAATAACTATATAAAACAAATTCAAAATTCTATTCAAAATAATATTAGCCACACATAGCTAATCAAATTTACCAAAGAAATTAAAATTTGATAACAAAAATATAATTCCATCATTAACTATTTAATTGTTCACATTGACGTTGGTGTTGATTACATTGAGACTTCTCGTGCAATTGGGAATATTGCTACTGTGCAATTATTCTGCTGCTGCAACTAGAAGTACTGCATTGAAGACTGTAAAAACTGCGTTGAAGTGGTGACTACTGGTGTGTTGGTATTTCCTTTGGCGTATTGCTGAGCAGTTCTTCTAGTGCTAAAAATTTGCTTATGAACTTATTGACAGCTATCATCTTCCATGAACCCTACTATTTGGTTGGTTTAAAGTTGAGGCTCTTTATTTCTTGAGTTGTGCGAACTGAATGATTGTATATGCTGCCAAGATAATGAATATAGAGCTGAGATTGCATTTGATAACTGAGATTTATTTTGAGAGCTGCGAATTCCATGTGTGAGTGATCTCTCTTGGTTGAATTCAAGATTTATTCATATGATAGTGCATGGTATTCATATACTTCAAGAAATACACTTAATAGCAAAGACATTGACATTGTTGTAAAGCTTGAGGAAGGTGGCAGAGACTTAGACCTACACCTTTACTCTTTCTTCTTTTTCTCCTATTGTTTTAGTTGCAAGATTCAATCACAGAAGATGCATTCTGGAGAATCACTTTGCTTTGCTCCAAAAGCAAAGAACCACACCAAAGACCAATCCAAAGATCACCCCGAAGGAGAAAGCAGTAAGAGAGGCAGATGAAGAAGAAACTTTAGAGGTAGAGGAGGCAAAAACAAGTCCAGCAAAATATTAGATTTGAAGTGCAAGCGTTGTGGAAAGATTGGACACACAACAGATCAGTGTTGGGCTTCGTGGGACTCCATCAAAGACAGACATAACCAGAAGAAAGATGACAATAAGAACCAAGATGCTAGTAAATCTTCAGATTTTTCTCATTGTATTGTTGCACATTGTAATCTTGGTATTAATGAAATGATTTCACTTTCATCTTACACAGATTGTTGGCTACTAGATACTGGTGCAACATCACACATGACTTTTAGAAAATACTGTTTTGAAGAACTTAATGAAACAATAAATGGCATAGTTTACTTTGCAGATAAGTCAAGT